>CAXKVI010000005.1:76852776-76861032 GCA_964058755.1 Campiglossa producta
TTTTATTTTATTTTATTTTATTTTATTTTATTTTATTTTATTTTATTTTACTTTATTTTATTTTATTTTATTTTATTTTATTTTATTTTATTTTTTTATTTTATTTTATTTTATTTTATTTTATTTTATTTTATTTTATTTTTTTATTTAATTTTATTTTATTTTATTTTATTTTATTTTATTTTTTTTAATTTTATTGTTTTATTTAATTTTATTTTTTTTTATTTTATTTTGTTTTATTTTATTTTATTTTATTTTATTTTATTTTATTTTATTTTATTTTATTTTATTTTATTTTATTTTATTTTATTTTATTTTATTTTATTTTATTTTATTTTATTTTATTTTATTTTATTTTATTTTATTTTATTTTATTTTATTTTATTTTATTTTATTTTATTTTATTTTATTTTATTTTATTTTATTTTATTTTATTTTATTTTATTTTATTTTATTTTATTTTATTTTATTTTATTTTATTTTATTTTATTTTATTTTATTTTATTTTATTTTATTTTATATTATTTTATTTTATTTTATATTATTTTATTTTATTTTATTTTTATTTTACTTCATTTTATATATATATATTTTATTTCATTTATGCAAGTGTCCTTTTATATCCTTTGTTTCTTATTATTTCTCACAACTACCTTAATTATGACTTCAAATTAGACTCTGCATTGCAAAACTTATTTTCCAACAAGCGTTTGCAACAACGCTGCAACAAATTTTAATTTCACGTTGTTTAATTACATTTTACCTCTATTCACCAAATTACAATTATAATGAGATCAACACCGACACCCACAGCAGCTCTCTTACATCAAGCAAGCTCAGCATTCTTTAATTTTATCATTTAGACATGGTAATAGCTTAATCCTATTTATTGCTGCAAAGCGGTGGTCTTTTGCTTTTATTTTCGGAAGAAAGCACACAATTAAGCTTATTTGTTGTTCTTAAATGTCACTCGATGTTGTTGTTGCTTCCGCTCTCTAAAATTTTCTCATGGTGTTTGTATGTAGTACTTACTTTTTTGCTGTCCTTTACAGTGATTTGGTAAGAAAACGTTAAAAGGAGCGCGAGAAAGTAAGAAATATTAGTCAATTTACCGTTTCTTGCACTCTTCCCATCTAAAATGTACAGTTTGGCTGGTTTGCTTTAACTATGCAAAATGCAACATTTGTCTGACTTAGTGCCTTCTCCAGTACCTACAACTGGTTGCAATTGGAATTTAGCTGAATACCGAAAGTTATAATTAGTTTTACTAAAGTCCAAAAAGGGTGCCCAAGTTGTAGTATGCCAATTAGTTGTGCTCTGTAGTTGAAGGATTGTCTGAATTGGAGGTTTAAATTAAAGTTGTAATTTTCTTAATGTTTAAAAAAAGGAAGTAGATGTATAAGAAATGGGGCGTTCTATCTATGGTACTGAGATCTTAAGGAGTTATATCTATGTAGTTGGAAGTCACTGTTATGTAGTTCTACCCTTATGTTTACCCCTAAAAAATTTGATGTGAACAATTCACCGACAATTACTTTCCTGAGAGAAAAATACCACTTATTTCTACTGTATTCTTAGATACCCATCCGTCTTTTTAGGCTATCTGATCAGCAACGATAGCATGGATTACTGTTTAGAAAGTGGGCCATGAGACCAAGGTGGTTATCAATTCAAAGGATTATTGAAACATAGGCTAAGTATAAATTTTTTTATTTTTCCTTAAAGGACATGGAAGCAGTGTCCTTTAAAATTACTATACTTCAACTTTTTCAAAACCCTATGTGTTTGAAGAAATTGTATAGTACTAAAAGTTCTGAAAATGTGTATACGAATATTTAATGATGCACAGCAGATGGACAGGACATACCCGAAAAATTGATTTTACAAGATGGGTATCAAATGAAAGGTGTTCATGCGGGCCTGAAGGAAGTGTCAGTTTTATTTCGATATCTCAATTCGTTTCGGAGTTATCTCTCTACCAAAAAAATTAAAACAATTCACCTGTTCGCAGGTAAATGTTACTCATACGCCGTGTAGGACCTATAAAAAGTGCACTATAATTGCAAAATTTCAAGATGTACTCAATTATTTTATTTTGAATGCGTTTTTTACAATATCCCTGCAAAGAATCCTCTTATCCTTTTAAAAATTCAAAGGTGAAGATTTGTTACACAGTCTTTTAAATATGAGCGAAATATTAAAATTTTGTAATTTTCGAAGAATTAATGTACTTCTTTGCAAGCTTAGTATAAGCTGCTAGTAAAAACTTTAACTAGAAATGAGCAGGGGAAGCCGTTAGGCTAAAGCGCACCGTTTAAGAGGGTATACATATCAAATTTCGAACCGTCATTTTTTTCATACATTTTTGAGACAGTCTAATAAGAATATTAGAAATTCTCCACCCTGCGTTCTTATCGGTAGACTCTTAATTTTTAGTCCTTCACCTGTCTCATCCTCTAATTTTTCTATCTCTCTCTCTTCCTCTGCCTCATGTTCACTCCCACAATTTTCTAGTGAGCGCAATCATTCATCAAATCTTTAGTCGTTCCGTCTTCTTCACATTTTCTCTTTTCATATTGGTTTAACTTTCACCTTAATTTTTCTTTTTCCTTTCTCTTTTTTCTTATTGTCTATACTTCTTATATTTCCATTCGGCTTTTTTCTTTTCACCTCCTCATTACAATTTTCTCCACTCCCTATATTCTCTCGTATCCTCTTCATTTCACTTATCTCTTTCTCTCCCAGTTTTAGTTCTCCTCTATTCTCTACCTCTAAAATCTTTACCCCCTACCGCTACGACAGTACAGCATATCTTATCGTTGAGTGAATTCTCTAGAGAGGAGGGTTTGCAGGGGTATCGAAACCGAAGCTAGTGGAAGTGACTGATTGCCTACGGTTATGGCACTGCAATTCGGCTCCTAGATTAATTCTTGACCACTCTGCACTCTGTTCGACAGGGCGACATCGACAAAGTAGAGTCTTGAGGATATATTGCTGTTGTTGTTAGCGTAGAAATACCTATAGAATGGTTGGGCAGTAGTACGGATACCTTGGTCGTGATTTGCCTCAATACTTGTTTATTACAAAGATAACAAAGCAATTTAGTTAGTAGATATGTCAATAAAGGCAGCATGTATTCAACAAAACATTTTAAAACGCCAAAGTCATAGGTCAATGTCAGCTTACGCCGGTGTCACTGTTTACTCTCATCTATCATATCTTGTTTTGTTGAATTAACTCTCTCACTCCATTTCAATACTTGTTCTGCTATTCAAATATTTCACATTCATTCACTTGTTAACACAAATTAAGTTTGGTTCATTCACTCATTCATCCATTTATTCCGGTTCGTTGACGTTCCATTTCAGCGTCATTTATCCCTCTGTACAGTAAATGACATTTATACAAATATGTTTGCATATGGCTTTATTAATGCATATTTATGAATGTGTGTGTGCTATTCATTTGCTTATTCGATTTAGCGAATTTCAATTGAAATTTAAAATTTCATTCGAAATTCGGGCCCCACTCGTTTCGTTTCGACAACCATATCTATTTTAACAACAACCAAATATCTCTATAGCAACGATGCAAAAACAACATTAAACTCAATTTGTTGTATGTCAATTCAGTTTGCCTTTGGTGATTACTGTCCAATGTTCAAATTGAAAATGTACTTTAATTCATTTCAATTTTTATTTCTCCCTCGTTTTGAATGATATTTTGGCAGACTCCCAATGTGGTTAGCATAATCAGATATACTTGGTGCGCTGTCACTTAGCTTTGGCTGTCTATCAGGCCAACTTTATAGCTACCGTTTCATTTGCATATATGTGTGTATGTATGTCTGTTTGTTTGTATGTTTTAACAGCAGTTATTTGTTTATGTAGTTTATGTGGTTTATGTTGGTAGCTGCGAAGCAGCGCAGTTGGTTTGATTGTAATTCCAATAAATTTATGACTGCGCGTTTTCGTGTTTGTGGGTTTTGGGTTGGTGTGGTGTAGTAACATGCTGGTCGCTCTGCAATTGAGTGTGTATCAACGTTGAGAATGTTTCTATTTTCGTTCTGTGTTAAAAAATTCAAAAGCTCTTCTATTAAGTAATGAAGACTAACAAATTTCTTATTACTTTAGTAAACTAGATTATAACTAGCCAAGACGTAAAATTGAAAAAACTGAAGTGGCAGCAGAAGAGAAAACGATAAACTAAAATAATGTTAAACAAAAAAATAAAAAAATAAAGAGCCGAAGCCCAAACAAATAATAAAAAAAATTGAATTTATTAAAAAAAAAAAATAAAAAAACAAAAAAAAAATTTTAATAAAATAAAATAATAAAATAAAATAGTATGAAGTAAAATAAAATAAAATAAAATAAAATAAAATAAAATAAAATAAAATAAAATAAAATAAAATAAAATAAAATAAATAAAATAAAATAAAATAAAATAAAATAAAATAAAATAAAATAAAATAAAATAAAATAAAATAAATAAAATAAAATAAAATAAAATAAAATAAAATAAAATAAAATAAAATAAAATAAAATAAAATAAAATAAAATAAAATAAAATAAAATAAAATAAAATAAAATAAAATAAAATAAAATAAAATAAAATAAAATAAAATAAAATAAAATAAAATAAAATAAAATAAAATAAAATAAAATAAATAAAATAAAATAAAATAAAATAAAATAAAATAAAATAAAATAAAATAAAATAAAATAAAATAAAATAAAATAAAATAAAATAAATAAAATAAAATAAAATAAAATAAAATAAAATAAAATAAAATAAAATAAAATAAATAAAATAAAATAAAATAAAATAAAATAAAATAAAATAAAATAAAATAAAATAAAATAAAATAAAATAAAATAAAATAAAATAAAATAAAATAAAATAAAATAAAATAAAATAAAATAAAATAAAATAAAATAAAATAAAATAAAATAAAATAAAATAAAATAAAATAAAATAAAATAAAATAAAATAAAATAAAATAAAATAAAATAAAATAAAATAAAATAAAATAAAATAAAATAAAATAAAATAAAATAAAATAAAATGTAATATAATGAAAAAAAAAAAAAAAAAAAAAAATTAAAACAAAAAAAAAAATAAAAAAAAAAAAAAATAAAATAAAATAAAATAAAATAAAATAAAATAAAATAAAATAAAATAAAATAAAAAAAAATAAAATAAAATAAAAAAAAATAAAAAAAAAAAAAAATAAAATAAAATAAAATAAAATAAAAAAAAAAAAAATAAAATAAAAAAAAAAAAAATAAAAGAAAAAAAAAAAAAAAAATAAAAAAAATAAAAAAAAAAATAAAATAAAATAAAATAAAATAATAAATAAAAAAAAAAATAAAATAAAATAAAATAAATTCTTTGTGTGCTTTTGACTTGTAGTCTATTACTGTAAATACCGACGGTATTGTGAAACAATTTTCTGGATTGTATGAAAATGTGTTTTTTGAGAAAAATTTACCCACGCGCTGCAAGAACTAGGCAAGCCGACATATTTTTCTATGATACTCGAATTACATCTCTTCATGTACTTTTCTTTCCGGCATTGTGAGAGTCGAACTCAACACTGTAGTGACTTGTATGCTAGAAGGTCTAACAATTTAGGCCATAAAGTTTGAAGCAAACGAACTGAATTGAATCACTAGTTTTTTATGTATTGGAATGAAAGAAAGGTTGGGTTCTGATTTATCAATCTTCGCTCTATATACATATTAAAACACCCTACCATTTAGGTAAATTATTCGCATACAAAATATTTGGAATCCGCTACTTCTACGATCCGCCAAGAAAGAGTTTGGCATAAATGACTCTCATACGCCGTGGCTACCCCACTTAATGGCATTGCTTGCATTAATTCTGTAACCATAGTGGGTTAGAGTGCATTAAATTTTGTAGTGAAAGAAATTCAAGCTATAACTCAAAATTCGATATACACATTTATTACTTCATTACGCAAACCTAGATCCAAATAAGAGTAGCTAAAGAACCGATCTACACGGTTAACAATTTTAGCCAAAATTTTAAAATTTTTTGGACTATATATGATCAAACTAGCTATATATGGTTTCAAACTTAAACTAACTAGAACAAAATTGATTAAATAAATGGGGTTTTAATTTTAAACCAGAAATGTCTTAACAACAGCATAATACCCAACTGCTCTACCATTGAGCTATATCGCACACATAAATGTTTTGAGGAAAGCTCAATGACTTGAAAAAGCTTTCAAAAATAAATGAAAACGAAACCAAAAATTTTCAACCGAAAAGTTTCAACCGAAAAGTTTTAATTTTAATCAGATAACTCAGTGTAACAGCGATCGATCTGTATAACTAAATTCTTCAGCTTGGCGTAAGTTAAAATTGTGTGCACTATGCCCAACTATGTCTTTAACAGAAGTAATTATTATGCTAATTACATTGCAATTCTCGTGTAATGAACACTACTCATTTTCGAAACGCCCTCATATCCCACCACAAGTCACTTAATGGTCATTTAAATTTCACACTTACATAGACGTGCTTACGTGCTGTAAGCCTGACAAATGATATACACGTGACACACATTGGTGACAGTCCTTATATGATCTAGCTTATTTGTGCTTTTTTTCAAAAGCATTTGCTTCTCTGAATCCCCACGCACAGATTTTGTTTTTGTAAACACTGTTTGTACCTAAGCTCAATAAAGTTGACGCGCTACCTCATGTTATCTTATTGCTGCCAACAAAACAACTCACCCTACTGCAATGAATGCAAACACAACAATGCAAGTGGTCATACCTACATACACCCATAACAGCGGCTCTATAAAGCGAATGCGTGTATAGCACTTGTAGTGGTGTGATTTTTAAATCATATCTATTATATATAAATGCGCAAACATAACTGGTTCCTCCCTTTTTGCAATAACCACAATTCTAAGGTATATAAAATTTGGTATGTATCGATATGTCTCGCCGAGCAGGGTGGCCGACAACAAACCAAAAATTTAAAAAAATTAATTATAATATGATTTGAAAATCACACCACTACATGTGATATACACGCATTGGCTTTATAGAGCCGCTGTTATGGGTGCATGTATGTAGGTATGACCACTTGCATTGTTGTGTTTGCATTCATTGCAGTAGGGTGAGTTGTTTTGTTGACAGCAATAAGATAACATGAGCCAGCGCGTCAACTTTATTGAGCTTAGGTACAAACAGTGTTTACAAAAACAAAATCTGTGCGTGGGGATTCAGAGAAGCAAATGCTTTTAAAAAAAAAAGCACAAATAAGCTAGATATAGCAAGCGCCAAATGTTTTTATACATTTCAAACTCAAAGTACTATTTAATACCTATAAGAATTCCCACTCACAAATGTTCCGGATAAGCTTTACGTGGTGAAGAATCTATGTAGGCAGAGGGGAAATTATTTTCCAGTTTTTAAATTAAAAATATTTTTTTATTCTATTTTTTATTTTATACTTTTTAGTTACACATTCGGCAATTTTCTACGTTTACACGCTTTACGCGGTGTTTCTATGGTAGTATGAATAAAATTATTATTTTTTAAGCAATATAAAATACATCATGTTGTTGTTGTTGTAGCGAGGCGTAGCCCTGCCCAAATGTCAGACAGGGTCACCCCGAGTGTATTGCTCTTGGCCGGCTCGATATAAGAAAACGGCCCGGGTCGTTTCGGCACGATGGGTACAGCACAAGTACTGGTACCATTCTCGTAGAACCGGCAATACAAGAAACTAGCCGTGTAGGCCATGTAGGTCATTTAGCGTTACATCATCTTTCCTTTGTGCAACAGTGACTGCGCCTAAATGTATGCAGAGGACGTTGAAGATTGTATGTTCGAATAAGTGAAATTCTAATATTCGAAATTTCGATGTTGTTGATGGCGCTGAAAACGCATTATAGCATGCGGCATTATAGTATGCGTACGAAATATTCAGATAGCTATAAGGAAGATAAGCTGATAAATAGGACTTTTGCAATTAAAGCAATATTTTGGATTTTTTTTTTTCGTATAATGCATTGTCAGCGAAACCTGAACGATGGTGAAAATTTCAAAACCCTAGCTCAACGGGAAGTTAGTTCAAAATCCAAAGCAAAATCTCTGGAAATGAAACTTTACAAATATCTCTACCCGTGGTCCACCTATCTGAATTATTTTTTCGTTATATTGCGTGGGGGCAGAAAACTAAACGTTGGTGAAAATTTCAAGATTCT
>CAXKVI010000005.1:76861232-77326232 GCA_964058755.1 Campiglossa producta
TTTCCTTTCCTTTCCTTTCCTTTCCTTTCCTTTCCTTTCCTTTCCTTTCCTTTCCTTTCCTTTCCTTTCCTTTCCTTTCCTTTCCTTTCCTTTCTTTCATTTCCGTTCCGTTCCGTACTCACGACATAAAATTCTTTTACACTTACATTTTACGTTTACAAAAACCAAATACATAGAATGTAACGTTTTCTGGATAGACCCCCAGAATGTTTACACATCAACAAACAAAGAATACCCCTTATATGCAGCTCAAGACAAAAGTAATTTATTTGAATGGCGTATCACTCGGAACTCACATATGTAGATATTGCCCCCCACTATTATGCCTCAAGCATTTTCAATTAGTAATTCACTCTAAGCTTACGAAAACTCATTAAGGGCTTAAGAGGTCAATAGATTATACTAAAGCTAAAGAAACGTATTCCATATCAGCTTAAGAATAAATTAATTAAATTAATAAGTTTATACGTTTAACAAAAGCCACTTTATCAATTAGCTTAGTGGTTTGATTTGTACATTAATATCTACTTATAGAGTATTACACGTTTAAGCTTATGCATTAGCATGGACCAAATAAAAAAATTTCGTTTTTTTTCAAAAATTACTTTTAATTTTGTTATTATTGCTGTTAAAGTGCCATAGGTATCTTGACATTAAATTCTAGACGCCTATCATTGCTAATTTAGATTTTGCACACTTAACCTGATTTTTAGTATTAAAGTTGGCAAACCATTGTTTTAAAAAACATTTACTTCAATACATTTTTGTAGAAAAATTAATTTCCTACTAAAACTTCATAGACAGAAATTTTCTATGAAATGGTGTTCAGGTGTCACGCTAAAAGGTGTCACGCTAAAACTCGAAAACGGCTGAACCAAATCATATACTTCCTTTGGGGGGTTTGTTTGTTATTACCACGCGCAGGTCAGGTTATAAAATCAGAACAATTTATTATTTATTTTTCTTCAAGGTGAATATCTCTAAAAGGGTTTAAGGTAGGGACCTGGAAATTTTTACAGAGCTATAGGATAGCAACACCATTCTTACCTATAAAACTGGGGGTTACCCAAAAAGGGGGCGTGGCACCTACCATACCATCAGAATACTGCATAGTTCATATCTCTGGAAGTATTTAGGTTAGACCACTGAAATTTGGTAAGGGGTTGTATGAGATCGATCCCTACCACCTTCAAAAAATTGGGGATAACGAAAAGGGGAGCGTGGCACCTCCCATACAAATGAAGTACCTCCCATACGGTTCCTAACAACTCCCAAAAAACTCGAGTTAACGAAAAAGGGGGCACCTGCCATACGAATGAAATATTTCATAGTCCATATCTCTGGGAGTATTTAGGTTAGACCACTGAAATTTTGTGAGGAGTTATATAAGATCAATCCCTGCTGGCGATAACGAAAAAAGGGGGTTCCTCCTATACGAAGGAGATAGGGATATGGATTAAAATAGATATAGGGATAGGGTTGAAGACACATGCAGGGAAATAAATTTGTGGCAGGACAACGTCTGCCGGGTCAGCAAGTTTTTGGTATAAAAACGACCAATCATTGTTGTAAATCACCGTTTACCTGAACATATTTTTGAAGAAAATCGAATTCCCTACAGAAGTTGCATTGACCAAAATTTTCTCAGATGAATTTTTTCAAAAATTAATATCTCAGAAAAGGTAATTTTTTTGTGTCAACTTTTTCTATATTGGGTGAACAGTTTATATTTCAACTTAGCTAAATATCAACTAGCCAAAATTCGTTGTTTTCGAAACATGCGTTTTTGAGTATTAAACTTTGTTTTTGAAAAAAAGTCATAAATTGTTACTAAATACTGAAAAAAAAATAAATTTTTAAACTAAATTCTATTTTTTATAAATTTATATAAAAGTAATAGTAATAACGAACATTTAAAAAAAAAATTAGGAGAATCGGTTAATTTTTGACATGGTTATTAGCATTTGAAAAAATGGTCCAAAAATGCTCATTGCATTTTAACGATTTAAACTGTCGATAAATCCGAAAAACAATTTTTTTCAGGAAAAAAGACACGTCGAAATCAAAAATCATGTCGCGCGCAGACCGGTTGTCTTGAAATGGAATGAGCCTATAGTGTTTTGCTCATTTGAAAAAAGTAGGATATGTTTTTCACGCGGGAAGTTGAATTTTTTGCAAAAATTTGTCGGTTTATCTGGTTTTGACAATGAATGATATTTTTTGGTCATACATATATTATATTTGCCGATGGAAGCAAACCTCTAAAACGAATTCTGATGTCCGTACCTTGTACTTTTGACTTTGAGCGCCAACGTTTGAAAAATCCCTACTTATGCCATTTAGAGTGCCAAAATAGAGTCCAAATGTATGACTCACCCCCACTTACTTTAGACCTATGCCAGTGGCACACCCCCAGAAACGCCTTTTACGGGCTTCCCCATACGAAAATTAAAAAAAAATCACCATTTTTGGTACTTTACATGAAAAAATTAGCAAAAATTCCATATTGATTTTTGCATTTTTGGCAAATTGTCAAGTGATTCATGTTGTAAAGCCCAGCTGTCATCTTCCTCGGTACTCTGATTCCCTGTACTATTTTCAGTGTCTAAACCTTTTCTCGCTCTCACGAGTTCTTCATTCAGGTGGCCTCTTATGGTTTGTATCAGCAATCCCTGACCTGGTATATCACAAGCTTTGAGTTACTACGCTTCTTTTTTGTTTCAACCCATATTGCGGTAATTTCATATTGAGCCCAGCGGCAACATTTACTAACGCCATTGTTGGCAAAGTAAGCAAATTTTCAACGTGCCGAAAGCAGTTGGTCAACCGGTAACGGCAACTGCAATGCGCAGGAAACCGTGCGGCTAGAATCGAAAGTTGAGCTCGCGGATATTGGCAATGTGTGCTCATTCAGTTGAGCCGCGGAGAGAGACGCGTGTAAAGAAGTTTAAAAAAATGGAAGCTCTATTTAATTGACTGACACTCCGAATGGTGGACACATTCATATACACACAAACGCTAGTAAAAGTTACTTAATATTTTATATAGCCGATGAATGCACCTGAAATGTTTTTTATCGGTTCCCCTCCATCACATTGGTTTTGCATGTTTGCTTCGCCTGACAATCTAGGTTATGAGAGCAGGGAAGTGAACTTGTCAAATATGCAAAATGAGCAATCGATTGTTTATATTGGTTATTGTTTGGCTTTTTGTTTTGGTGTGAAATTGAGGTGAGCATGAAATTGTTTGCTTTTAACCCATTCTATGAATAATTTCACTTGCTTATGTTTATAGTTAATCTATACACAGCATAATAAAGAGATTGATTTTATTTAAAGAGAATACAAAATATTGTGGTAATTTATTAGCGATGAGTGTTTAGCGATAAGTACTGAGGGGGTTTCAAACATACTTCTAGGTTTCCGGGCGGTAGTAAGAGGATACAAAACCATCAACAAAGCTCTCTCCTATCTAAATTTCAGCTTTTGCAATGTTAAATATCTGTCGCCTAAGTCGACTTAAGAAATTAGACCAGTTGAAAATTTTGCTAGCGAATTTTTGTAACAAAACTGTTTTATAACTAAGGCAAACGTATTGGATTTAATTGTTTGTAAAGAAAGTAAAAACAGACCATTGAAAGTCTTGAAAAATGTCTCGATGTTGGTATTCAAAATCACCAGCAAAGATTTCAACTGGTCTAATTTCTTAAGTCGACTTAGGCTGTTATTGCTTATGACCACAGATATGAACAAGTCCGTACTGCTTTGCATGAAGTTAAAATTTTTGATGTGTAAATATCTTTGCGCAGGGGGTCATCGAAGAGAGTTACGCGGAATATGTAGGCTGTAGGTTGTAGTGTGTTGTGTGTGTGGGGAAAGGAAAGGAAAGGAAAGGAAAGGAAAGGAAAGGAAAGGAAAGGAAGGGAAAGGAAAGGAAAGGAAAGGAAAAGAAAGGAGAGGAAAGGAAAGGAAAGGAAAGGAAAGGAAGGGAAAGGAAAGGAAAGGAAAGGAAAGGAAAGGAAAGGAAAGGAAAGGAAAGGAAAGGAAAGGAAAGGAAAGGAAAGGAAAGGAAAGGAAAGGAAAGGAAAGGAAAGGAAAGGAAAGGAAAGGAAAGGAAAGGAAAGGAAAGGAAAGGAAAGGAAAGGAAAGGAAAGGAAAGGAAAGGAAAGAAAAGGAAGGGAAAGGAAAGGAAAGGGAAGGAAAAGAAGGAAAGAAATGGAAAGAAAAGGTAACCCAGCTAACATGGCTCAATTTTTTCTCCAAACTTTGAAAAACTGTATAGTTCTCAAGTTGATATCCAACAGAATTCCCAAATTTTTTTCCAACCTTAGAAACTTTGTAGTTCTCAAGTTTATATCCAACATCATTCTCCATGGTCCATTTATGACAGGTCTATGAGTCATTTATGACTCGTCTTTGAGTCATATACTTGCTACTTTGGATAGGAAGATAGTTTGTGAGCTACAACGTGTTTCAGCTTTGCTCTCATCATACCTGTTCTGCGATATATGGTTCGGACTCATTGAAAATACCTCATGAACATATATAATTTTTCATTTACAGTTGGGTTTAATTTTTAAGTAAGACCTAAAGTTCTAAAAATATCCCACCACACATTCAAATACAAAGTTTGTAATTAAAATCACCAAGAAAATTTAAGTTATTATAATCCTCATTCAACAAAAAAAGCTCAGTAAGAATCTTTCATTTCTTCACTCAATTCCTTAATCGCCTCAAACAAGTTCAACTGAGAAATGATAATAAACGGCTATAGATACATATAGCATACTCACAAAACTTTCTTCAACTCGCTATCTAGAATTGCATACACTGACACAAGCAAACAGACTAGCCCGGATCGCTCCCCATACAAAAAAAAAAGTTTTTCCAGTCCACCCCTAGGATTAAAGATATTTTGAAGGCGATCTCCGAGTTCAAATTCTAGTAGTGACTGTCGGTATTTCGTTACACATCATATGATGTGATGTGATAATGTGATGTGATGATGTGATGTGATGATTTGATGTGATGATGTGATGTGATGATGTGAAACGAGATACCGACAGTCACTACTAGAATTTGAACTCGGAGTAAAAAACGATTAAGGTAAGAATTGTGGCGGCTTCCAAGTCATGAACAACGGTGTACGGCTCATTAAAATCGGACTTAAAATGGCGACGTAGTGTCAAAAAAAGTAAATAGCCCATCAGGGGGCGTGACAAAAAAAAAAATATTGGGATCGCCTTCAAAATATATTTAATCCTAATGGTGGACTGGAAAACTTTTTTTGTCGATCCACCCTAAAACACACACACTTACAGTGAATAACTATCAATACGCAGTGGAGGGAAATTTTCATTGTGAATTTTAAATCTTCTTAGCTAGCTACTGTTAATAGCTTGGGGCTAAAGAAGCCGTTAAACTTTTCAATCCTTTTACGCTCTTTGGAGCAGCTGTAGTAGTGCAAATGATTGCCATTGATTAAGAGAAATTTTAATATTCTTGTGATAATTTTTGTGGTTTTGCAGTTAAATTATGCAAATGTATCAGCGATTTTGTAGACGGCAGTGCTTGTTTGCATAGCCCAGCAGAAACGTAGGAGTTTGAAAAGCAATTGACACAAAGTTTTGTATGGTTAAAGCGCTTGAGGGTGTATTTAGGTGCAAGAGATTTAGTACTTCAATTTTAAAAGCTCTATGAAAAATGTGTTTTGTTAATAGTTTAAGAAGCGACGTGAAGTTTGGTTCGAGAGTGAAATGTATATATAGAGGCACAGATACAACCCAGTTAGGTAATTTGGGTTGTTGTTGTATGATTGTGCTAGTCTTCATAGCATTGCTCAAATTATGAGAGAAAAAAAACAACTTAATCCGCTTTCTGCTTGACTGAAGTTTTAATAAAAACTTAACTCAATAATAATTTTAAAACATCAAAGTATAGTAAATACTACCTGGTGCCTTCGACTTTGTATGCGTATTGAAATTTCAAGATATCTCCCAAACCATTTCAGATATTTCAAATAATCACATTGCATATTATAGCACTCATTGACACCTTTGTTTGACACACATTGTACTAAGCCATTTTTGGTCACCTCTGGTCCACATAATGAGCGATAACCCCAAAACCCGTTGAGATATCGCAAAAAATAATATCATAAACTTTAAGTTGAGCGTCGAGCAATCCAACGAAAAAGTGTCATTCAATTCCATTCATTACTTCCAGAGTGATACGGCCACAAACATACGGTCAGACAGACAGACAGACACACAAAAAATTTTAAAATGGTTGATTTGGATTCTACTCGCTCAATTTTTTGTTGATATCTGCCATGTACAGACATCGACCTGTTACAATTTTATTATATGTAGAGATAATTTTTTTCATGCAGGCTCTGGTGTTCATCAAGCAGGAGGAGGAGGAGGAGGAATTTTTTAATACTGTTATGTCTCCTTCAATACAGTGGCTTTACTAAGTACTTTGTACCTTAGACTGGCCAAATAAAATTTTATTGATTTTATTTTTCAGAATGGTGAAAAAAAATGACTGTAGAAGTTATAGATCTTAGTTAAGATTTTACAGACCTTACCTCATTTTTGGTATCAAAATGACAAACCTTTGTTATAAGAAAACATTTACCCGAAAACATTTTTGTAGGAAAAAACTGTAGCTAAATAAATGTCTTACAAGTTTTTTTGTTGGAGCTACTTTTTAAAACTTATTTATTTAGTATTATTAATGACACCGTACAACAGCCAAAAAAATCCCACAGGTTTATCATCAGTTTCTAAAGCTTTTGGGTGTGCTGAATCCAAATCTGCAGTCAAATTTTTCGGTTCACCCTAAGTTTTCTCTCCAGAGCGTAGTTTAGCCAGAGATCGGTAGTAGTTAAAACATTTTTTTTTTTGATTTTTTGAATTTTTTCTTAATAACCCAATTTTTTGCACTATGGAACATCTGTATGCCACCATATATTAAAACCAAAATCAAACTATGGATTTTTGACCGCAGAAAAATTGTTAAATTATTAATAAAAAATTTTTTTATCCTCTGGAGATAAAGCATAAGGTCACCCAAAAAACCTGACTTCAGATTTGGTTTCATCACACCCAAAAACTTCAGAATCTAGGTTAAACAACGACAATATGTAAGCAGCTTTTTCAAACACTGAAACTGATATGCAGATGGCGTTGAAGACGCTATTGAAATCCTGGGAGTGAAACTCGAATACTCAAAATTTCACTGGCATCGACATGCAGATGGGGCTGAAGACGCATGCAGATAGCAATAAATGTGACCGCGCGTAAATTTTCGGATTTTTTTTTTGTATAATGCGTTGTCACCGAAACCTAAACGATGGTGAAAATTTCAAAACCCCAACACAACGGCAAGCTAGTACAAATTATGAAATTTTTCAAATATCACTCCCCGTGCGCCACCTATCGGAGTTTTTTTATACCTTTCATGAACATGAAATGGTATTATAACTTTGGTCCGATGTTTGTAAGTATGAGAAGAAGAAGAGATAGACCCATCAATAAGTATACCGAAATGATCAGGATGACGAGATGAGTTAATTTAGCCATGTCCGTCTGTCCGTCTGTCTGTCTGTCTGTCTGTTTGAACGCAAACTAGTCCCTCAGTTTTTGAGATATTTGGCTGAAATTTTGTATGCAACCACCATTTTCCAATATAGGAATCATTTGTCGGAACCAGCAAGATCGGACCGATATTACATATAGCTCCCATACAATCGATTTTTCCGATAAACATATTTTGGGCTATAACTCCTGTAATTAAAGAGGTAGGAACGTGAAATTTTGGCGGTATTGCTATTTTTATATGTGAAATATCGATGTTGAAAATCATCGAGATGGGATAAATGTTTCAGATAGCCCCCATGCAATGGATTGTTACGATAAACGGATTTTGGTAGATAACGTCTGTTATTAGATAGGTAGGAACGTGAAATTTCGTAACTATTGATCTTTTAGAATGTGGAATGTCTATGTTAAAAGTCAATGAGATTGGACCAATATAACAGATCGCTCCCCTGTGCTGGGGATCGTACAGTGAAAATCGTGATGCTTATTCATGAAAGGTATATAGACTTCGGTACAGCCGAAGACAGCTTAAACAAGGGACCAACCCTGTTGAAACTGCACGTTTCCTTGGACTCCCGTTAGAAGATCTTGATGAAGATCCTCCGAATGATCATACACCCTAGGCATGGCAATGCATTGTTAACAACAACAACAACAACAACAACAACAACAACAACAACAACAACAACAACAATAGATTTTCTTAATTTTTTCCTTTTCAACATTTGGAAATTGATTAAGTAATACACACGCTAAATATCAGCTAAATCGCTTCATAATTAGGATTTTCAGTTTTTAATACCCCGATCTCAGCTCCACGTAGCGGAATTTTTAGGAAAATATTTCTTTTCATGTACCGAATTTCAGCCAAATCGGCCATAAATGCGATTTTTGAAAATATAGCGACTCACGCGCAACCTATCGTTTTTTTTTTCATATGATTGCATTGTCATCGCGACCTGAACTTTGGTAAAAACTTCCAGACCCTAGCTGGTTTAAAATCGAATGCAATAAATACGGTCACAAAAACGACAAAAGCGACTTAATAAAAATATTTTAATAATAAATTTTGAGTAAATATTTGACAGTTAGTTCTTAAGTATTGCTGTCATTTTAGACTTACTTCAGCTTTTAAATTTCTTTTCGTAATTTTGTATTTTCTTTGTTTTTTACAATTTTTGCATTAACTGTCAATGTTATTGTTCTTTCTTGTCTGCTGACTGTCTACCTGCCGGCTATTTGACTACTTACATACATACAAGTGTCCATGTGTATAAGCTTTGCAATTTTCCTTTTGAAGCTGTCTGTTGTTCTTATTTAACTTTTTGTTATGACTTTTGTTTGACTGCTCACGTGAGACTAAAATGTTGTTGACCCAAAGAAATTCGTGCTGGTATTATTTAAGGTTTAAAACGCCAGTGAGGCGCACCATGGCGTATGAGTAACTTTTATATAAATTACAGCATTAATGCGACAGGTAGGTATTTTGTTTGTATTTGTCTTTATTCGAATGCAAATTCCTTAAGTTTTGACTAATACGCACACACACACCACCACTGGAAAAACTCTCATCCCTTTTCTTTACTCAATTTTATGTACCAATTAATTAAATTACAAGTTTCTGTGTTTTCTTAAGTTTGACTCAACTTGTGCTAATTTTCAACGCATTAAATATGCAATTTTTCTTTGGCAGTCAGAAGCGTGAAAGGCAGTTAACAGCTAATGACTTAGGCCATGTTATAATTTCCCGTTACATGTCAAAACTTTCCCAAATCTTAGCCAAACAACTTCCGAAAACTGAAGACTCTGTTTCTTCACACAACTAAATTAGTTCCGCAGGGAGTTGGGGGTTTATGACGCATTTGTAATTGCAATTTGGGCGCAGTGACCCGCGTTGAAAGGTAAAAAGAAGTTTTGCTCGTTTATGAATTAGAGGTTTATGTAATAATGGGTTGGGCTAGTGTCATAGCAACCGAAAGTTTTTGCTTGATAAATTCAGTAATTAGTGGCCGCAGCTTGGTTGTTGTTTTAAGTGCAGGTTGGGTTTGGGGGGATAATGTTTTAGGTTAATTATCAGAGCATGTTTAAAGTTAAATGGTAACCGTAATATAGGGCTTTTGCTAAAACAGTTTTAATGTAATTTTTTATATATAATTGATTTTTCTCACTATCTCTATTTTTTTGAAATTACACTAAGAAAAAATTGCCATATTAAAATGAAAAACTAATTTTTTATTTTTATGATTCAAGTTTTCGACCAGGACATTTTAAAATGTTTCACTTTTAAAACAAAACACATTTTTTTAAATTAAAAATGTCATGTTTAAAATAAAAATTTATTTTATATTTTAAAATGTCTTCCCTGCTAGATAGTGCTATGACATTCAGTCAGCTTTGTAATGTTGCCTTTGAAAACGTGATATAAAATCGTGATGTAAATATAAAAGGCAACATTACAAAGCTGACTGAATGTCAAAGCACTGTCTAGCAGGGTTATATTTAAATTTGAAATGCTATATAATTAAAAATTGAAGATTGCATTAATAATTTCTATAACATGTTGACAAACACGAAGAGAAGGTATAGAATAGAGTCTCTTAACCCTAGAATCGTAACACAGTTTTACCCCACGTTAATGCTAATATACGTAAATTTTACGTACTACACCGTTTGGGGCAGTAATTTTAGATAAATGTTTAATAAAAACCTGGTTTTCTTTTGTGTTGATTTTATTAAATGAAAGTACAACGTTTTTTTTTGTTTTCGAAACTAAATAATAAGAATTTCTACATACATACATTCGTCGAATATTTTAATTTGAGGCTCACAGCAGCTTCATTATATATTGAAAAAGATGTAGTGGTCAGCCTTTTTCGTAAATAGTTACAAAGTTTTAAGTATAAAGGTTCGCCTTTTGATGAAAAAGTTTAAGTAATTGCCTTTTATTAGGTTTATCACAGAGTGGTATTAAAAGTAAACATTAATTTTTTACTGGTTATAAGCAATTTTAAGGCCTTATCATCATATTTCATCAAATATCTACTAAACTCTTCGCCCCACCTTTTCTTGGACCTCAAAAGCATAAGCAAATAAAAGTGATAATGTATTCTACACATTAATAATTACAATTAGATTAGACTGCAGTAAAAGAGGATAAAAGTCAATAAATAGATAAATTCATTTGCCCCAATTTCAGAGATTTAACGGAAGTTAGCGATGCTTCCTCAGAACTTTTCTCTCAATTTGTTCGCGAATGATTCTCAATTCGTTCGTGAATCATTCTCAATTCGTTCGGGAATCATTCACATTTTCAATTCGTTCGCGAATCTTTCTCAATTCGTTCATGAACCGTTCTTATTTCGTTCGCGACTGATAGTCAATTATTCTCAATACGTTCGCAAATGATTCTCAATTCATTCAATTCGTTCGCGAATTATTCTTAATTCGTTTAGGAATTGATCTCAACTCGTTCGCGAACGATTTCATGTTTCTCAGTTCGTCCGCGAGTCATTCCCAATTTGTGCGCGAACGATTCTTAATTCGTTCGCAAATAATTTTCAATTCGTTCGCGAATGATTCGCAATTCGTTTGTGAATGATTTTCGCGAATGCTTCTTACTTTGTTCGCGAATTATTCTCAATTCGTTCGCAAATAATTTTCAATTCGTTCGCGAATAATTCTTAATTCGTTCGTGAACGATTTTCGCGAATGCTTCTCAATTCGTTCGCGAATCATTCTCAATTTGTTCGCGAATCATTCTCAATTAGTTCGCGAATCATTTTTAATACGAAAACTTCTTAATTCGTTCGTGAACCAATCTCAATTTGTTCGCGAATGATTCTGAATTCGTTCGTGAATGATTCCTAATTTGTTCGCGAATGCTTCTCACTTTGTTCGCGAATGCTTCTCAATTTGTTCGCGAATCATTCTCAATTTGTTCGCGAATGATCATCACATCGTTCGCTATTGATCCTCAATTCGATCGCGAATGATCCTCAATTCGTTTGCGAATGATTCTCAATTTTTTCGCGAATGCTTCTCAAATCGTTCGTGAACCATTCTCAATTCGTTCGCGAATCATTCTCAATTTGTTAGCGAATGATTATTAATTCGATCACGAATGATTCTCAATTCGTTCGCAAATGATTCTCAATTCGTTCGCGACTGATACTCAATTATTCACAATTTTTTTACGAATGATTCTCAATTTGTTCGTGAACCATTCTCAATTCGTTCGCCACTGGCTCTCAAATTCTCCACGCGGCCGCCACTTGATTTTGCAATGATATAATAATCATTTTTAAGTAAAAATTTTAATAGTTGTTTAAGGCCCGGTTTTTCAGTGCAAGTTTAAACTTCAGTGCAAGTTTAAACTTCAGTGCGTGTTTAAACTTAGTTTAAGCGCCCAATTTGTATGGGGTAACTCTAGTCAACTTTGTCGTGGTTTAAACCTGCACTGAAAAACCGTGACTAAGTCATTTTAAATACGTTTGTGCTTGGTTTAAGTACGTTTTCATTGATTTTCGAAAGCTTTTTCCCTGAGTGTAGTGTTCCAAAGGATTCACTACCAGAAAAAAAGTAAAAGAGATTATTAAATAGCATCAACGTAGGCTTCAGGAGACTGCCAACATCTCCTTTAACGTTTTTTTTTTCAACTTAATTGAGCCTTCCCATTCTCTACTGCCGAATTTGTGTATCCTCCAAGAGGTATCGAACCTCCTTCCGACAGTACCTCATTCTAGTGCATCAAACTCGTCCAATTCATTTGGATACTAGTAAATTCAGCTTAAAAATATTTATACCTACAAATAACTCGGAGAAAACTTAGCTCCTGCACAATGCACTGTTATTTACACTTCCATGAATCTTTTTTACATTTGAAGAGGTGTTACTAAAGTGTTTACATCTATCTAAAATTTACAAAAACACTTTTTTTCTTATTTATCTTTGCATGACTGGTTAACTGACGAAGTGACTGACAGACTAACTTCTTACAAAAACATACATACATAAATGCAACGGATTGTAGAAAAAAAAAATTTTGTTGCAGTTTATTTATATTTGTGAAGCCAGTGAACCGAAGGCAGGCAATCAAAACAGGAAACTACGTGACTGCTGCAGGTTGTAAACAGAGAACTTGAAAATTCAGTGACCTCCAGCGCAGACTAACTTACTTACTCTTGGGATTTTGCAGACAATAAAGTAACAGAATAATTTTATGTTGCCTTTTAGGCGTAGAAAGGAAACAGTGTAAAAACGGAAGAGAAACGGGGAACGAAATAAAATGTATTACAAATTGAGTGAAAAGTACATACATACATATACACAATGATGGCAAAGTTGGACACTCATTAATTTTCGGTAATAGAATAGTGAAGTGTATTGAATGTGTCGATGATTATGTAGTGGTATTCAGAATATATCGTCGCTCGCTTGCCAAAGGCATGAATATGCCCATTTTCCAGATTAAACCTCTCTTTTCTCTAAGATTCACAAAAATCCTGGGTTTTCAAAGTACAAGAAACTCCCGGAAATTAGCAATGCCAGAGAAACGAATGTGTAAGCCAATCTCTGAAAATTGTGCCAGAAAAACGAATGTGCTACACATTCATGTTTCTGGCGCAACAAAAATGTTTAAAAACTGAATTATAAATTTTTTTTAAATTTTTGTTTTGCCAGAAACATGAACGTATAGCCAAATTGTTACGTATGCGCTAAGGTGTCTGTTGTTGAGTGCAACACATTTATGTTTCTGGCAAAACAGAAATTTTTTAAAATTTTCTTTGGAAATTTTCAAAAGATGAATTGTGCCGAATTTCGAGGAATTGAAGGAATATCAACGAAAAAACAATATCAGTGGAAAGAGTATAATGAAGAAAAAAAATTTAGACGTGTACATGAAAATCGCCGATACACGGGTATTTTTATTTTTTGTCCACTTTCCGAAAATGTCTATTTGGTTCATAGGACAGAAAAAAGTTCGTTTTTGTACCGCAGTGTAATAAGGAAATGAAAACTATCTGGCTTTCTTGCCTGGATATTTATGATTTTTCGTTATAATTCTTCTTAAGGTAAGAAGTTAACTTCTATCACGTTACTATTACTATGCTGCACGCGCTTGAATCAGTCTAATATGACCACAAGTGGACTTTTCAGAGCTCCTAAACAACGAAAAAATCATTCAAAATTTTGCTCATACCTACAAGAAATCAAAACGAACTGCTTCACCCAAATTAAGTGGTGTTTTATTTTTGACAACTTCGTAATTACTTTGTTACAATTGCTTCACATTTATGAACCATACAATAAAAATGTCTGAAAACTATGATATCCGAATACTTACAAAAACGGAATATACGTCAAACGTAAGAGCATTAAAAACTTAATTAAAAATGTAATTAGTTCACTAAGAGGAAGCGAGTCTATGTATGTATGCAAGCGCTACACTTCTATGACACACATAGAAAAGCCTCACTAAACACGGATGTGACATACATTTAGGCGCATATCAAAAATTTCACTCACACAAAAAGAACTTTAAAACTTGTGTTGGTACAAAAGAATATAATTGAAGTGAGCACACATGAATATACCGGGGGTCATACAAACAGCGGCTGCAGTGAGTTGTTTCGCTACCACCAACTGCTATCAAATATGCTCAGCGACTTTGCGCTTAAATGCATGCTAAAAAAGTGGTTTGCCGCAACCACACCACCACCAGCTCACCAGCTCACCATCAAACATCAGCTGCAGTTGACACATTTCCCGCCATTTCCTGCCACGATTTTTATTTGGCTTCTTTTTTTTGAGCAGTGAAGTTATTTGAGTTTTGCCATGACGCATTTGAACCGCTTGTCTCTATTATGCTATTTATTTAAAACGGAGAAGCTCAAGTGATGTTCAAAAGCAATTATGTTGCAGGGATTTATTTATAGTGAGTGATATTAGGTTAGATTTAAGCTGGAGTTTTGGTTTTATGAACTGAATGAAATTAATGTTTGGGATTTTCTTTTCATATTAGCTTAAATTATATATTTTTGCGAATAATGTACGAATACTTATTCAACGTGGACAAAGAAGGTCTGAACTTTAGGAATTGATAAGCAGAGGCGTTTGATAGCAATATATAATTCAATATGGGATAATTCTTGTCAAAAGGTAAAACTTAAAAGTGAGTAAAAAAAAGTAAGGAAGGGTAAGTTCGGGCGAACTGAACATTAAATACCCAGCGGCAGTTTTCAGAACGGGATAACAATGATATAGGCCCAAGGAGGATTTACCTAAAAGTGTATACTATTTTAGCTATTTGTCTTACCGAATTAGGTCATTTTCGAAATTTTCGACATCGAAAGTGGGTGTGGTTGGAGGGCGATTTTATCCAGTTGGTTCTTGAAATGCGAACGAAGTTATCGGAAATAGAACGGTCGGTGTTGTCATCAGAACGATGTTGTCGAAAATAGTACGGCCGGTGTTAACATCAGAACACATAATGAGAACGTTACAACATCGTTGCATACTTTAAGGCATTTAGTCGTAAACAACTTTAACAGAACAAATCTAACAGTGAAGATACTGTCATTGATGTCATAAAACATAGCTGCAATTATACGCCGGCAAACATAAGGACGAGATGGCCTGATGGTAAACCCCTCCGTTCAGTAGTCAAAGCAGTGTGAGCTCGACTCCGGGTGGAGGCAAACCACAAAACATAGTGAGAAATAATTTGTCAATCAAAAGAACTCTGAAAAATCATTTTTTTTAGATTTTTTGTTTACTTTGACCCAAAATGTTCCTAAAATGAGCCCAATACGTTCTCAGAATAAGATAAAAATGTTCATAAATCAAGTCCAAACTGTTCATGGAACACAAAACATGTTCTTGATAAATCCTCAAAATAAGACCATCGTTCACGAGTTAAACGTTACTGACAGACTTTTGTGCACGGATGTTCTCAGTTTTGGACTTGTTTCGTTCGTTTTAGAACGAATTTTTCTTTGAGTGTAGCAAGCTGTCAAATCACATTCGTTTTTTTTTAAATGCGAAAGAAATTTCCTTCGAATAGCAATACAGAGCAACCCCCTATGTACACTCCCAACGATACTAGTATGCTTTTTGCCAAATTTAATCGTTTTACCGTGATCAGTTTAAAAGTTATGACCAGTCGTATTTTCATAAATACCTCCCAAAAAAGGCGGTGTGGTTATCATCCGATTTCGCTCATTTTCAATAGCAACCCACCTTGGCCAGAAAGTAACTTGTATACCAAATTTCATGCAAATATCTCAATTTTTACCCAAGTTATGTCAATTTATGTGATTTTTGAAGTTTTCGATATCGAAAAAGGCGGCGTGGTTATCATCGAATTTCGCTAGCAACTACCTTTGGCCATAAATTACCTGTGTACCAAATTTCAAGCAAATATCTCAATTTTTAGTCAAGTTATGTCAGTGTATGTGATTTTCGAAATTTTCGATTTCGAAAAAGATGGCGTAGCTATCATCCGATTTCGCCCATTTTCAATAGCAATCTACTTTGGTCAGAAAGTAACCTGTATACCATGAAAGTAGCTAAATTTTTATGTCAATTTATGTGATTTTTGAACCTTTTTTTCATTTGATCCTTTTGCAACTGACAACACAATCTCATGAGTCTGTTCTTTACTTTTATCATAAAATCCCGAATAACAAAAATTGTATTTACATCTCTTTACAACAAAACGTGAGATATGTACTCGTCAAAGTAAACGTATATCAGTTAAGTCTTAGCAGAAAGCTCTAAAAACCCAGTGACAATGCAATTGCTCATCTAACAAATTCCGGTAGGTGGCGCAGAGATCGAGCTATTTCGAAAATTCGTTTGAAATTGAAAATCTTGCGATCGACTTTATCTAACCTGAAAAACAAGGCACTTGCAACCTCGCAAATAGTTGAGCACACGAATAAAATACAGTTTTAGGAATGCCGATAGTCGGTCGAGATAAATGAAAATCTCCGAAACACTGGGGGGAATCTTGCGATCGATTTTTGAGTAACTTCCCGCTAAGCTAGAATCTTGACACTTGGCAACATTATTCAGAACCTGGTGCTAATGCAATTCCAAATGTCACACATTTTTCAGAACTCCTCATCAAAAAAATTCCGGTAGGTTTAGCATGGATCGAGCTTATTCGAAAACAATCTAGAAAATATTTATTATGAACTCATACCTGGTCATTAAACTCCATTTTTATCGGGATTCCCTTTATCTAATTCACATAGGTTCGACTCCCACAATGCCTAAAATATGCATAATGTACCTAAATAAAGCCATGTCGGTCCAAAAATCCCACAAAAAAAAATTGATCCTACTGGCTAGTTCAATTCGATTCACTATGCGACCTGGTAGTTGAGACATGTACTGCATGAATACTCACATTTATATAAACCTACAAAAAGATGTAAGTCATAAAATGTATTATTATGTACAACGAAATCCCACTCAAGCGGAATGTATTTAGTAAACATAAAATAGTACACTCGTTTTGTTGTTCTTACGTACAGTACCGTCTGTCTTTTATGGTCATTTGTTATGATCTTTCTATAATATGACGTCTGGTGAGGTCATTGATGCATAAGGTTGCGTGTGCTGTCCTATATTGTATGCAGTGTCGGATTGAGAATTTTGATGCCGAAAAGTTGATGGGGCGTTAACAATTTTAAATGTTAATATTGATCAAACAATTCTGTTTCAATCAGATGAAACGTGTGGATGTAGAAAGATACATTTGATATACGTTTTTTGGTCCTTCCCTCTGGCCCAACAGGTAGTAACTAAGAAATAAAAAAATAAAAAATCCGTTGAACTTTTATTCGGCGGCTGATGCTCTTAATTCACGCCAGTTTTTTTGTTAAGAACAATTTGTAATGCGCGAAGACGTTTGAACTCCGGCCCGTTTAACCCAATTTGTTAATCCTACCCTGTTTGTGTGTGTAAGTAAGTACTTATTCCCTCAAGAACCAAAATATTGAAACAAATAAGGCTTTGCTTTGATAAATTCTTTTATGACCTCTCTGAGATTTGGTTTTGATTTAACGTTTCAGCAATTTGTGGTATTTCTTTGTAGTTGTTTGAATAGGATGAAATTGTCAATATTTATTTTGCCCTTATTAATATACTATATAAATATGGCGGCCGCCGTGGTGTAGCGGTTAAGTGTTCGGCCTTCTACACCAAGTCGTGGCAGTTTGATGCCCGGCAAAAGTAATATCAAAAATTATTTAGAAAAACAATTTTTCTAAACGGGGTCGCCCCTCGGCAGTAGTTTGGCAAACTCTCCGGGTGTATTTCTGCCATGAGAAGCTTCTCAGCAAAAAATTAATTCATTTGCTTTGCAAGTGCCGTTCGGAGTCGGCAAAAAACTGTAGGTCCCGCCAACTTGTAGGAAAACTCAAAAGTAACACACCACAAGTTGGAAAGAGAAGCTCGGCTAAAAATCTCGTTAGAGGTTATGATAACCTGTTGGTATATCGCCGCCATTAGTTTTTTTTTTTTTTTTTTTTTTTTATTAATACACTGGTATTGATAGATGTATATCGAAACAAACAACATGAAATAAATGACATCTAAGAGCACCAACTTATTTTAAATGTTTTGTTTAAATGAGTGTAGTTATGTAGGTGTGTAGCGGGTTTGTGCATTAGTCATCGGACTCGCGACGTAAATCCATTTCTATTAAGAAAGGAGGCGGTGTGATGCCTAATCTATTACTATCTATTACCTTATGTAGATATTAACTTTTTTTCTTACATTATTATTGAATTTAATTTTGCTTGAACTGAAGAGTAGCCTCAACTCGTTTTTCGCCCATTGGAAGCGTATACAGTGAAACCCGCTTAAGTACTCACCCGATTAAGGACCTAACCCCCTTAAGTAACCAAAATTTGTGTGCACCCTGCCTACCGCTTAATTAACTCCCTACCTACCTCTTAGGTAACTCCCTACCTACCTCTTAATTAACTCCCTACCTACCATATCTCATATAATTTTCCCCTCTTAAGTACCTACTTGGTACTTACATATTTTGAAGCTCAATGGCAGCACTATAAAATCGATATTTTATTTCACTTACTAGTTGTCGAAGTGAATTTATGTGAAAACGAATACATATATATGTACTCATGTAACTACTTAAATCTCATTTTCATATCTTCCCTTAAGTACCCGAATGAGCACAACCCGCTTAAGTACCGCAAAAGGCTGAACATTTGCTTCGGGGTACTTAAGTGGGTTTTACTGTGTATTTTGTATTTTGTTGCATTTGTGTTTCCGCTTTTAAATTTGTTTGCGTATTTTTTTTGGCAATTGGCTACCTTTCAAGGCATAAGAAATTGACATTTACTGCAGTAATATTTTAAAATGAGACGTACCAAATAAGGAGAAGATACAGAATTAGTGTCGCAATGCTGTACTCGTAAATCTGAAGAATTCCGTAGTGTAAATAATCACTTCCTAATTAAAAAAGCTTTTTTCAAAAATGGTTACATTACAAAATTATTGATATTGACCGTTGACCCAGGCAGAAGAACCAAACATTTTCGGGAAAACGTATCTTTCGTATAGTCCAAGGATCCCTTCATATCCTTTCGACACTGTCAATACAAAATGTGTGATGTTAGTTTTCGTATGGCACGTCGATTTGGTATGTAGTCAAAAACTTTATCAGGGAAAAAAAAAAGAAATCCGATAGGTATAGCTAGAGTCGAGATATTAAACAAAGTGAATACATATATGATCTGTTTTTGTAAGCGTCACAGACAACGTCGCATAGGTTATAAAATGTACCAAATTTCGCCAAAGGAATTTTTTCTATCGACTCTAATTTTGACAAGCAAAATAAATCAAAATGTTGTTAAAAAAGACCATATTTATGTTAAGAAAAATTTCTACAACACATGACGAATGTTTGCTATTCATACATTTCTTGTTGACCGTGAAAATTTGTTGAGCATAAGGCCAACAAACTTAGCTATAGAATCCCGTTAGAGATGCTGTAAAATAATAAACTAACATTTTCACTCAAAACGTTGCTACCAATCAAATTTTCGCTCTCTTACTCTGTTCGTTTGCTAACAGATAACAAAATGACGAAAACTATATAAACAGTTCCAGATATTCGAAAACAATGGCTGCATTTGCAAAATCTTAGAAGTTAAAAGTAGCAACGATAGACCTTAAATATTTTAAGTCGCGTCCGTTGAACACAAAGTAAAAACAAGTTATGAAGTACAAGTTCGGGTAAACCGAACACTAAATACCAAGCGGTATTTTCATACGATTTTCCATTTCGGACTGAGCATGGTTAGGAAGCGATTTCGTCCAATTGCATCAGATATACTCTCTATTATGCTAGTATACCTCGCACCAAATTTCATCGTTCTACCGTAATCAATTTAAAAGTTATGACCCGTGAAATTTCAAATATGCCTCCCTGAAAAGTGGCCGGTGCCACGCTAACTTTTAAAAACTTATCAAAAAATCAAAATAGAATGACTAGGGGGTTCATCCTGCCAAATTATATCAATATAACCATTTCCGTTACTGAATTTAGTCAATTTAGGTGATTTTGAGTGGGCGTGGTTGGGGGGGCGATACCAGTATGCTTTGTGCCAAATTTCATCGTTCTATCGTAATCAGTTTAAAAGGTTCGAGCAGTCGAATTTTCAGAAATCCCTCCCTCAAAAGTTGGCGGTGCAACACCCACTTTAAAAAATTTATGGAAAAATCTTAAGAGAATGACCAGGGGGATTAACCTATAAAATTAGATCATTTTAGCTCGGTAGCTGAAATATGTCATTTTATGTGATTTTCAAAATTTTCGATATCGAAAAAGGGGGCATGGTTATCATCCGATTTCGCCCATTTTAAATAGCAAGCTACCTTGGCCGGAAAGTAACCTGTATAAAAAAATTGCATCTAAATATCTAAATTTTTACTCAATTTATGTGTACACGAACAGACGTATGGACGGACAGACGGACGCACATGCCTTAATGAACTTTTTTTTTCAAGCTAAGAACTTTCATATATGGAACTCTATATCTATCCCGATTATTTAAAAAAAACGCAATAATAATATTTACTAAGAAATGGTATTGTTTTATTGAAAATGGCTGTATTTCTACATTACTGTTACCGCTCATGAGTGAGTTTTATGAGAGTTCTGTTAAAAATACCGTAAATTGAGCTACCGGCACTCTGTTTAGCTAGCATTCATGCCAGCAATAAACAAACATGAAACATACAATCTGGTAGCACTACAACTACTACAACTGAGCACAAAATATATTTGGAGCACGAGCCAGCCATTGCCGAAGTGATTGAGTGGAAGCAACAGAGCCGAGCGGTGGCTGTGGGCAACTCAATGTTGTTAAATTGGGCATATTCTGTACAATCGTTGGCGTGAAAGGTACGTGAAGCGGACAATCCAAATTGACGGTGTTTTTCGTAGCGTTCAATTTTTGCTAGTCTCTTTTGTATGTATTTGCGTCGAATGCAAAGACGTAAGCAATTAATTATAAATATATATGAATAAATTTATTTGTGACATATATGTGAAGAAGTGTGTGTGCTTTTTTCAATGCAAATTAAAAAAAAAATAGTTATTTCCAATTAAATACGGTTTTATTGAACTATTTCGTTCACTGAATAAATAAAGAAGAAGCAACAAGATAATATACAAAGCTTCATAGTGCAAAACAAAAATAAGTGTTAATTAAAAATTTTTGTTGAACAAAATTTTCAGCACATACCACAAAAAAATCAGCAAAGTGAAAAGTTTTTGCTTGGGTGTGTGTGTGTTTGTTCATGGCCTGTTCATCATATCTCGAATTATATACCGTGAAATCAACATTCGAAACTGTTACTACGTGTGAATCACGAATATAAAACTTGTTTTTGAAGCGAATTTAAGGGTTAAGCCGCATATTCGTTTGCAATTATTGGTGCTTTTTTTCTGGTTTCAAGTTCTAGAATAATTAATTCACTTTTTTGTTTTATTGTTTTTTTTTTTTGTATTGTTGTGACTTCCGCACACGTTATTGTAAATGTGCATTAGTAAAAGTGCAGTTTATTTATTGTTTTGTTTTTGCGTCAATTGGTTATTGTAGACGTTTACTTTACTAGCTGTTATTTCATTTTTTTTATTTTTGTGAGAGTCAACCAGAGATGGGCATTATAAAAAAATTCATAAATAATTGAGCAGATAAATATCGCAAATCATTATTCATAAAATTTTGGGAAACTTTTTATTCATTATACAATTAAATGCTATCCAATTTAGTCTTCAAGCATTTCAAAAGGGAGCTCTGGGACCGCCATCTTAAAATATTGTACGAAATTCTCTACAACAAACTCTGTCAACCAGTGATGCATAACATTCTGGATAAACAGTTAGTCGAGCGAACCAATAAAGTAGATAATATTGCTCGAAGAGGTATATCAGTTCCGAAAAAGAGTACTCAACTTTGGTCAACGGAACTAATATCAATGACGTTAATGGCTCAGCAGAACACATTGTATTTGGGTTGTTCATGAACTAAATAGTTCATTGAACTAGTTCATGGAAGTGATAGCGCGAACTATTTCCAGCTACTTGAACTGGGTAAAATGTTCGTCAAATTTATGGTATATATTGAGAATAAGAAAATACCGATAAACTAATTTCGCGACTTTTTGGGATAATTTCTGGACTTTTTTCCATTCGGGACATTTTTGGTATCATTTCGGGATGGTTTTGGGAACTAGTTTGAGCCAATTTCGGGATAATTTCAGTACTTTTTCCGGATATGGTCCAGACTTTTTCGCGATCATTTCCTAACTTTTTTTTAGATCATTTATGGATTTTTTAGGGACCATTTCCGCATTATTGTTTTCGGGACCACTTTTGTCAAAACGGTGGCGAAAAAGTCCGATCCCGAAAAATCCCGAAAGAGTCCCGAAATGATCCCAAAAAAGTTCGAAACATATCCCGGAAAGATATTGAAATTATCCCAAAAAAGTACCGAAATGGTCCCGAAACAGTCCCGAAAATCAACCCGAAATGATCCCAACAAAAACGAGAAATAGTCAAAATAGTCCCGAAATTAACCCAAAAAAAGTCCGAGACATATCCCGAAAAAGTACTGAAATTATCTCAAAAAAGTCCAGAAATGGTCCTGAAATAGTCCCAAAAATTATCCAGAAATGATCCCGAAAACCATACCGAAGTGATCACAAAAAAGTTCAGAAATTATCGCTAAAAGTATCGAAATGAACCCAAAAAGTTCCGAATTTGTGTTGTCGATTTTTACGATAAGCTGATATTGCTACAAATGATACTCAAAATAGGCTCGCATAGTTGCCATTATCTCGCAAACCAAATTTCATACAAAAATCGACAGCTCAGTGGCAACCTTGTCACTTCGCGACGTTTACAACAAATGCAATAACTTTGCAACATTAAATGCTTACCCTTATTATATTATTTTATCACAAGGTAATCTTCTTTCAGTAATAAAAATGCCATTTTCCCAGTGGGAAAGTAGGTAATGCATTACCTTTTTCATCCATGAAAAGAAGCATGAGCAAAGTAACGCATGAAAAAATATTTGAAAAATCTTCCCATGTAATGTATTTCGTAAGGTTTTATTTTTCAAAAACATTACTTTTCCTATGACATTGCTGTACAAAAAGTAATTCGTGAATTCCACTATACATAAAAAATTTTATATGGGATATACATTACTTTATACATTACCAAACATTACCTTTTCGCACTGGGTTGTAATATATTCAAAGCAATTCAAAATAATTTTTCCTCACAAATTATATGAAAGTGAGAAAACCCACAAAATTAAGATAGTAGGTATATTTTAGATAGCATATAGCCCACCTCTTGTAAGAGTACCCATTATACTACTAACACCTTTATTGTCTTCAATTACGAACCGCAACGCAAAAACAAGATTCAATTGATATAAAGTGGTTGGTGATTACTGTGAGGCAGATGAAATAAGTACTTCATATTGAATAATTTAGTAAATACATACTCATACAATTATTGGAATGAAAAAACATTCCTGAGAACTCAAAACGTGAAAGTAAAATAGTATATCAATTAATTGAGCAACAACAAAAAATACTTATTGGATCTTTGGATTATAATTAGCTTTCAAATATATTTGTTTAAAACACAGTGCTGCGAAAAAGGGTAAAAGTGGAAGTATTGGGGGAAGAGAATGATATATGACTTCTATTTCTCGTTGATTTAAATAAGACCGAACATAGTTCGACTCACAGAACAAAGTTGACTATCGCCGAACTGGACCTAGAGAAGAGAAAACATAACTATTTTTTTTTTTTTTTGTGTTAAATAGTAATTAAAAAAATTTTTTACAATTTTTGAGATCTATATACAAACCAATAAGAAAATTCGTAACTAATGTGAATAAAATAAAATTAAAAATGCATAAAATTAACAGATCTTTTTTCAAAATATTGTGATTAGTATATTTTCAAACATGTGATGTATTAATCGCAATAAACCATTAAGTGTTTATATCTAAAATATATAGATTTGTGTTTAGTGAAAAGTTTTTTTTTTTTTAATTTTAGCAGAAATCGCGGTCTATATGAATTCGGGTGCAATAAACAGCACAAAAAAACTTGAATAAACATTAGTAAAATACTCAGCAGTAATTTTGCATTACCCAAATTACATAATCCTGAGGTAAGTTAGTTTTTATTTTAGTAACTTGTAAAAATACTCATAGATTCCAGAAAAACAAATCTTGAATACCGTTTTTTTTTTTAATGTGCTGGCGAGTCAAAGTCAAAAAAAGTGAATCTTGCGGTCAACGAGGACAAGACGAAGTATCTGCTGCCATCAAAAAAAGAATCGGCGTACCTGCGCCTTGGCAACCAAGTCACCGTTGATAGCTACAAATTTGAAACGGTGAGGGTCTTCGTCTATTTGGGAACCAGCATTAACACCGAAAACAATATCAGTGTACACTCAATAACGAGTTTCCTTATTTCAAGGAAAATTTCCCTTATTTGGCTCCTTAACATAAGTAACATTTTCCTTAATTTAAACACTTTTTTCCTCAATTTAAGGACTTTTTTCTCAATTTAAGGACTTTTTTCTCAATTTAAGGAAAAAAGTCTTTAAATTAAGGAACATGTTACTTATATTAAGGAAGCCATGTCTTTGGATGCAAATAAGGGATATTTTCCTTGAAATAAGGAAACTCTTTTTTCAGTGTAGAAATCCAACGGAGAGTCACTCTTGCCAACAAGTGAGTAGGCAATTGAAAAGTAAAGCCCTCTCTCGAAGAACAAAGATCACGCTCTATAAGTCTCTCATCATACCTGTCCTTATGTATGTCTCAGATTCATGGACAATGTCCAGAGAAGATGAGATGGCCCTCGGAGTATTTGAGAGAAAAGTTCTCCGGAAGATCTATGGTCCTTCCCGTGGTGCCAACGGCGAGTATCGAAGGAGATTTAACGATAAGCTGTACGAGCTTTACGTAGATCTGACCATAGTCCAGTGGAGGATGACTTGAACTCCCCTAGGGTTTCCAATTAGCGTCAGTTATCGCTAAAAAGGAATGGCTGGCGTGATTTATGATAAGCAACGGCCAAAATCGCTTAGGCGGTTAAGCGCCAATAAATTATGATGATGATCGGCACAAGGCTATCATTCTGAAAAATGTATTGACTTTTTTGTTTCTAACATTTGTTGTAATGCTTAATTAATTTTGAATTATTGATAACTCATACCTGAAACCTATCTACAGCTATATAGTACTTCTAACTACCAAAAAAAATTGTCGTTTTTAATGATAGTGTTAAATCCAGATAGGATTTGTAGAGAGAGAGAGGAAACTTACGTGTGAACAACGGGAGAGAGAGATTATTTCCAAATAAATATTGGGAAGTGAATTTCAATTCAATATGAACAATGATTTATTCACTAATATTAAGTATATAAAACTGGCCTTAAACTACGTTAATTCATTTACTCATTTGAGTTTCAAGTTAAATTATTTAAATTAATTATTCAACATTAAAAGGCATTTATGATATGCAAATTAAATATTCATTTAGAGGGAGATCGAGAGAGAGAACTGAGTTTTAAATATTATACTTATGCTTGATGATATGTATGCCAAATGTTGCTTGTTGATAGTGCTGATGATGAAATTGATGATTACGATCCGCTGCGTTGGCTGGTCAAAGTGAAAAAGGAAGATGGTAAGGCGCTTAGCGCCTATGTAGGCCACACTGGAAGCCGGTTCCAGTGTAGTTCCAATTACCCATGGAAATGTCAAATGCAAATTACTCAGTGTTGCATTGGATAGTACGCCGTCACCACTAATGAACTAAGTGACGACCGTCACTTAACAGATAGAAAATCAAAAATAAATGTAGATCATTAACTGCAATTAAAAGTTCATTACTATACCTGAAATATGTACGTCAATTACCGAGTCATTTAGTGCTATGATGATTCCTACAGCTAATGTGCCCAGGTATTCATATAGAAAGTTAGCCATATTAAACTAAGCGAACTAATCAAGAAGTGTTGTTAAAATAATGAATGAGTCTGTTATTGAGTTCCTTAAACTCAGAATACGTATCGTCATTCGCTTGCCAGAAGCATGAATGTGCCAAAATTAAAATTTTGGGATATCGTATTTGAAGGTTTATTCCTCTCGCAAAATTTCAAATTTTAGTTTTTCACATAATTATGTTTTTGCAGGTTATATTCTCATTATACTCTTACCACTGATATAGTTTTTACGTTAATATTCCTTCAATTCCTCGAGATTCGGCATATTCATCTTTTAAAAATTTCACAAAGAACATTTTTTTTAAATTTTTGTTGCGCCAGAAATATGAATGTGCTAAACACTGAATTTTTAAAAAATTTTGTTTTGCGAGAAGCATGAATGTGTGTTACTCAACAAGGGGCACATGGCGCATACGTAACAATTTTGGTACACATTCATGTTTCTGACAAAACGAAAATTGTAAAAAATTAAAAATTCAGTTTTTAAACATTTTTGTTGCGCCAGAAACATGAATATGCGGCACATTCGTTTTTCTGGCCCAATTTTTAGATTGAACTATACATAGTTTGGAAAACCAGGATTTTCGTGAATCGTAGAAAAACGAGGGGTTAATCACGTGAGGCTATTAACTGAAATCTCGAAAATTGTCACATTCATGGCTCTGGCAAGCGAGCGACGATATTTATACTCTATAATGGAAATGAGCTGTAAAAAAAATTGAAGAGACACTGAATTATTAAGTACGAGCATCATTACGCAAACAAATTAAGCTGGTTGTTAAATAATGCACTCTGCGGAAGTTTTTATTACTATAGCAATAACAAAAAGACAGACGAATGAAGGAGGACAGTATGGTATAAAAGAAGTAGATTGAGTAGTTTTGCTAGCGTCTCCTCGCGCATTTTGTCACTCGATATGGAAGGGTTCCAGCTAGCAGCAGCATCGGCTCTGTGCCTTAGAAAAACGTCCGGCTGGGCCGCAAGCACTACCTGATACTCCAGTATTTTGGGATCTTACAGTTTCCTCCCTCTGAGCATAGATCGTTGTGTGACCACAGCAGTAGCACCGGCAGGAAAGAAAGGACGGGTCGTTGTCTCGCTACTAATGGTGGACTTCCATAAACAGAGACGGCTCGAAGTTAGACGACAGAGTTGGAGGAGGGTTTATTCAAAGGATCTGAACCTTAAGCTCTCCTTCAGACTACATGATCACTGCAGTGTCTTCCAGGTTGAAGTTTCAGCAATAAAAGACGCCGAGGCTTGGATAGGGGAGCGCACTATCAAACAATATATAGTTATTTTCAGCGACAGCCTTGGCTCTAACTCGTTTAACTCAGAACTGACGCTCAGCTATCATCGATCTCTTCAAGAGATGGCTCAACAGAACCTCATGAACTTCGCATGGTTCTCAGGGCTAAAGGTTCTTCGGGATAAAGAGCGCTTATGAATACCGTTGCCACCTGCAAACTAAAGCTGAAGGAGCACGTCCTTCCCCAAGCCGGATATCCAAACAAACATGGCCGAAATGGGATCATAAAACATCTAGACACATTTACGCCCCAAGAAGGAGAGAAGTCTGCATATTAATAGGAGTATTAACCGGGCACTGCCTTATTGGCTAGCTGTGTCCTACTGATGATGCTGTAGGAGTTGCAAAGATGATGAGGGGGAGGAAATGGTGTATCACCTCATCTGCAACTGCCCGGCCTTAAGCAGAGCTAGAAGGTGCTTTTTGGGAGTCTTTTTCCTGATTAGTCTATGCCAGATCGCTGGACTGGACATAAAGAACTTTATGGCCTTCATCAAGTCATCTAATTGGTTCAAGGAGGAGTAACGGTGTCGGTTTAGGAGTGGCAGCCCCAGGATTCTGCTATGTGAATAATCCCGGAAACACAGGTATTATCCATATGGCCGGACCCGGGATTGACTTTCCCAGTGTTGGTAGTATCCCAACAGGCCTTTTAAAGGTGGCCTCAGTGGGCCTTTGCGGCAGCTTACGGAAATTACAGGAAATGACACAAACCTAACCGGCACCCTGGATATTGAATGAATAGTTTTCACATAAAGCAATAAGGTAGATAACTTAAGGATGGTACTCAATCTAATGGCTTCTAAACTACCTTGTGCCTATTCGCTGCTGAACTATGAAAAATAAATGCAGTTTATATGTGACTAAATATATCTACCTATAAACGATGTTAACTTGTAAATGTTTTCGAAGGACGAAAATACTGAAAGCATCACAGCATACATATCTACCAACAAAAATCCATAAATCGCTTTTGCTAGAACAGATGAATAACACTTGAAAACGAGATAAACCAGAGGAAGTGGCAGCAAAAGGCGAATTGTTTGCGTATAAACAGTCCACAGAGTGAAAAAAAATGAATAAAAACAAAACCAAAATAAACAAAAGCAATGTTTTTATATGTACATATTTACATATGTATGTATGTAGATCACCTTGTGGCACGCAATAATGTAAGCTATGAAATGTGCAACAAAGCACTCTCAGGCTATGTACGTAAGCATGCTGCCGGCCAAAAGTGCGACAAAGCTTACGGAAATGACATGAAAAGACAATAAAAGGTTGAAGGACACATTGTCGACAATGTGCTCATGTATGTGTGTGACGTATGTGAGCGCATAAGACAGTTACTGCGGTTGACTTGAACTGTATTACATTAAAATGAAGAGGAGAAAAGCACAATAATGCATTATACAAACATACATCACTCTACACACACATCGTCACATTCACCTCAAAATGTCTAATATTTACCAACATCATCTGTATGCTACTTGCCCTCACATTCTTTTGTCTTGTGTCACTATATATTTTGTGACCACAAGGACACAAATAATGGTTGAAGGATGTGTGGTTGCATGAATTGTGAGCGACAAACGTAGAGCAATGAAAAATTGCTATCGGCAGTTGCATTGCAATTTTGTTGTAAATTCTGTTAGACAGCTTTGTGTGTCGTAGATACGTAGATAATATATAGATGTCTATATATGTCAGTCAAAGTTTATTTTCTATATCAAAATTAATATTGATGTACATCAAAGTATACTTGAAAATGTTGCAAATCTTAATGGAGTACAATTTCGAAGAGCATCGTGTTTTGGATGTAACAGTTTTAGCAAGCAAAGCTCTTAGAAATTACTATGAGGTTTTTAACTTCAGCAACGGTGAGGTAACCTTTTAAATACTCAGGTATTATTTCTGTCTAAAAGCTTTGAAGAAAATTCTTTTTCTTAAGCTAAACTAAATTAAATTATTTAAAATAACAATATGTAAGATAAAATGAAAAAAAAAATAAAAACAAACCGAAAAAAAAATAATAAAAATAAAAAAAATTAAGTAAAATAAAATAAAACAAAATAAAATAAAATAAAATAAAATATATAAAATAAAATAAAATAAGAAAATAAAAAAAATAAAATAAAAATAAGAAAAAAAAAAAATAAAATAAAATGAAAAAAAAAAAAAATAAATAAATTAATAAATAAAATAAAATGAAAAAAAAAAAATAAAAAAACAAAAAAAATAAATAAAATCAAATAAAATGAAAAAAAAAAATAAATAAAAAAAAAAAACAAACAAAAAAAAATAAAATAAAATTAAAGTTAAATAAAAAAAATAAAATAAATTAAAACAAAATTAAAGAAAAAATAGAATTAAATAAAATAAAATAAAATAAAACAAAATCAAATAAAATAAAATACAATAAATAAAACAAAATTAAATTAAAAAAAATAAAATAAAATAAAATAAAAATAAGAAAATAAAATAAAATAAAATAAAATGAAATAAAAAAAAAAAACTAATGGCGGCGATATACCAACAGGTTATCATAACCTCTAACGAGATTTTTAGCCGAGCTTCTCTTTCCAAGTTGTGGTGTGTTGCTTTTTTTTTGAGTTTTTCCTACAAGTTGGCGGGACCTACAGTTTTTTGCCGACTCCGAACGGCACTTGCAAAGCAAATGAATTTTTTGCTGAGAAGCTTCTCATGGCAGAAATACACCCGGAGAGTTTGCCAAACTACAGCCGAGGGGCGACCCCGTTTAGAAAAATTCTTTTTCTAAATAATTTTTGATGTTACTTTTGCCGGGCATCTAACCGCCACGACTTGGTGTAGAAGGCCGAACACTTAACCGCTACACCACGGCGGCCGCCAAATGAAATAAAATAAAATAAAATAAAATAAAATAAAATAAAATAAAATAAAATAAAATAAAATTAAATAAAATAAAATAAAATAAAATAAAATAAAATAAAATAAAATAAAATAAAATCAAATAAAATATAATAAAATAAAATAAAATAAAATAAAATAAAATAAAATAAAATAAAATAAAATAAAATAAAATAAAATAAAATGAAATAAAAAATAAAATAAAATAAAATAAAAATAAGAAAATAAAATAAAATAAAATAAAATGAAATATAAAAAAATAAAATAAAATAAAATAAAATAAAATAAAATAAAATAAAATAAAATAAAACAAAATACAAAAAAAATAAAATAAAATAAAATAAAAATACGAAAATAAAATAAAATAAAATAAAACAAAATAAAATAAAATAAAATAAAATAAAATAAAATAAAATAAAATAAAATAAAATAAAATAAAATAAAATAAAATAAAATAAAATAAAATAAAATAAAATAAAATAAAATAAAATAAAATAAAATAAAATAAAATAAAATAAAATAAAATAAAATAAAATAAAATAAAATAAAATAAAATAAAATAAAATAAAATAAAATAAAATAAAATAAAATAAAATAAAATAAAATGAAAGAAAAAAATAAAAAAATAAAATAAAATAAAAATAAGAAAATAAAATAAAATAAAATAAAATAAAATGAAATATAAAAAAATAAAATAAAATAAAATAAAATAAAATAAAATAAAATAAAATAAAATAAAATAAAATAAAATAAAATAAAATAAAATAAAATAAAATAAAATAAAATAACATAAAATAAAATAAAACAAAATACAAAAAAATAAAATAAAATAAAATAAAATAAAATAAAACAAAATACAAAAAAATAAAATAAAATAAAATAAATTGAAAATAAAATAAAAAAAAATTAAGTAAAGCAAAATAGTAGTTAATAAAATAAAAAAATGGAATAAATTTTAATTAAAAAAAATAGCCTTAAATAAAAAATACTAAATTATAGTTAATAAAATAAGGAAAATCAAGAAATAAATAAAACACAATAAAAAAAAAATAAGAATAATATTAAATACAAAAAAGAAAAAAAAATATGTTTTTTTCAAGCCTTTTTAAAGAGTTTAAACATATTTTTGTGGTTACACACTTTGTGGGCGCTCTTTTGTTGCCTTCTTCATTGAAAACTTTTTATTTTCCTGCTTCCAAAATTCATATCTTCCGATTTAATGTCTAAATAAACTTGGAATTGCATGGAAGCGCATTCACAAACTGCTCTTATCGACTTCAATATTTCCTAATGGCTAAGCACGTGCCGCCAAGTCTAGCAACAAAACATTTGGCTACATTTTACGCATAATAGACACTTACATTGTAAACGTTCCAAAAATGAAAGGACATTGAAACAGGATGCACATGAAAATGGAGTTGGCAAATAAATGCTGCAAATGTCCAGCTCAGCGGGTTAGTTGTGTGATGCAGTCCAAAAAAAAAAAAACAGAAAAATGAAATGTTGGCTATTGAGCTTTGGTTGGGCTCTTCATTCAATAGTGTGTAGGCTATTCAAATCTCAATTCTTGCCGACTCTGGTCAATAAAGGCAGACTTTGTTGTTGCGAGTATTATTGCTTTTTTTCTCCAGTGTGTTTTGTGGTTATGGTGGGTTGACTGGATGCACATTGTAACGTCAATATCGGATATTCGAAATTTCGTTTGTAATTCCATGTATGAGTGCAATGTTTTCGCTGTGTACGTATAAATAGAAGATACACATTTATAAATGTTTGCTTATGAGTTAGCATATTACCTGTAAATAAAAGCAAACACATAAAATTCTAAACATTCATAGAGACATGACAGTCATTTCAGTAATCTCAGTTTTTGTTTGCAAATGTTTTTACGCATGAGCAACAAAAGCTTCAAAGAAACAGAAGAAAATGTAGGGATTAGTCATCTGGAAATAATGAAAAAAAAAAACAGAAAATGCATTTGTTTATTCTTAGAGAAAACTGTGGTTAAAAGCCTAAGGTGGTTAGAAATATCAAGATTTTTTCTTAGTTGATTGAAGATCTGACAAGATATTTTTCAACTCAAAAATAAAATAAAAATAAAAAAAATACAACACAATAAAATATAATGGAATGAAATGAAATAAAAAAAAATAAAATATTTTAATATAATTTAATTAAAAAAATAAAAAAACAAGTAAGGAAGTCTAAGTTCGGGTGAACCGAACATTCAATACCCAGCGGTAATTTTTAGAACGGGATAGCAATCATTAGGCCCTGGGAGGATTTACCTAATTTCCGTTACCGAATTATTTCAATTTATGTTATTTTCGATATCGAAAGTGGGCATGGTTGGGGGGCCGATTTTATCCAATTTCATCACATATACTCCCAACGATACTAGTATGCCTTGTGCCAAATTTCATAGTTCTATCTTAATCAGTTTAAAAGTTACGACCAGTCAAATTTTCAAAAATTCCACCCTTAAATGTGGGCGGTGCCACGCCCTCTATAAAAAAATTTTGAAAAAATCATAAGAGGATGACCAGAGCGATTCATCTTTGAAATTATATCTTTTTAGCCATTTCAGTTACCGAGATATGTCAATTTGTGTGATTTTCGAAATTTTCGATATCGAAAAAGAGGGCATGGCGATTTCGCCCATTTTCAATAGCAACCTACCTTGGCCAAAGAGTAACCTGTATATTTGTATGTATTTCATGCAAATATCTCAATTTTTACTAAAGTTATCGTGTACACAGACGGACGGACGGACGGACAGAGGACAGACGGACGGACATGCCTGAATAAAATCTTCTTTTCAAACTAAGAACTTTCATATATGAAACTCTATATCTATCTCGATTATTTTGTGCCGTTACAAACTACCGTTATGTGAACAAAAATAATATACCCTTGTACTAGTACTAGTCCGCTGGGTATAAAAATAAAGTACAACAAAATAAGATACAGTATAACAAAGTAAAAAACTAGAAGAAATAAAAAAAAAATAAAAGCGAAAAAATTAAATAAAATAAAATAGAATAAAATAAAATAAAATAAAATACAGCTTTATTTAAAACATAAATCTAAGTATAAAAAAAAATTTTTCCTAAATAAAAAAAAATAAAATAAAAAAAATAATATAAAAAAATAAAAAAAAATAAAATAAAAAAAATAATATAAAAAAATAAAAAAAAAAATAAATAAATAAAAAATAAAATTTAATAAAATAAAAATAAAATTTAATAAAATAAAAAAATAAAATAAAACAAAAAAAAATAAAAAAAAAATAAAAAAAAAAATAAAAAAAATAAATTAAATAAAATAAAAAAATAATAAAAATAAAATAAAATAAAATAAAATAAAATAAAATAAAATAAAATAAAATAAAATAAAATAAAATAAAATAAAATAAAATAAAATAAAATAAAATAAAATAAAATAAAATAAAATAAAATAAAATAAAATAAAATAAAATAAAATAAAATAAAATAAAATAAAATAAAATAAAATAAAATAAAATAAAATAAAATAAAATAAAATAAAAAAATAAAATATAATAAAAAAAAAAAATAAAATAAATAAAATAAAAAAAAAATAAAAAAAAAAAAAAAAAATAAAAAAAAAAATAAAAAATAAAAAAATAAATAAAATAAAATCCAAAAAAAAAAATAAAATAAAATAAAATGGCATACAATACCGTCGGTATTTACAGCAATAGACTACAAGTCAAAAAGCAAACAAAGAGTTTAAAATAAAAAAATTAAAAAAATAAATAAATAAAATAAAAAAAAAATAAAAAAATTAAATAAAATTAGTCTTTATCTCTTTATTGAATTAACGAAACAAAAACTGAACCCTTTTCAAGCAGAAAACTGTAACATTATTTTTAGGCGGTTTAATACCTTATTTTCAATCAATTTGTACATATCGAGCACTAGCAGCCATGTTAGTTTAACCAACAAAAATAGAATTTTACAAGAGAACCTTTTTTAGATTACAAATTTTAGAACAGCCTTTGCTTTATTATTGAATTTTAACCTGGTGCAGTTGTGATATTTTATAAGATTTTTTAAAATACGCTTAATTACCGGTAATCATAATACCAGACGAAAATTAATTTTTTTCTGGCTAAACCAAAATCACGGCTAGGGCTTGATATAGTTTAGCAAATGTGCATATGAAGTTATTAAATGTTTACGTAAAAATTTCTGAGAAGCAATTAGTTGAGCGCACAAAAGCAATAAATCATTTACCTTGTTATATGCTATTTTTATGAATAATAAAACAGTGCAAAAAAGAAAAACTTATAAATGTGTGAATATAAAACATTATGTGTATGTATTCGTGCATACGGGAATTAATTGAAAACTAATTAAATGGCTCATAATATATTTATTCGAAGCTGGAAACCAATAAAGAGTATAATTATCCACACAGCTCGCAGAATATGGTCCAGCAATTTCATGGCTATGGATAGTGGTCTGCGCAATCCAAAAGAATCCACTAGAATAGTGTAATTCAAAAACAAAAGCCCGCCTGGCAGCAAAAGTTCGTCTGGTCTCAGAAAAATTTCATTTAGCTTTGGCAGATGCGATTCGTATTCGGTATTCAGGTGTGATTGTTCCAACACGATCCATGGAAAATTTTTTTTTAGATCTGATAGATTTCTAAAAAAACTAAAATGGTAAATTAGATAGTTGTTTCGCCATTCTAAAAAATAATATCAACATCATTTTCACAAAATTTCGTAAAACTAACCAATTAAAAAAAATATACATATATGTTTGGCCCAGTCTAATGTATATAAAAGTGCAGGTACCTTACTTCAATGACCATAAAAATACGCAATTGCAATATTAATATTCAGTTTGATCATTAAATTTATTACAGCCTAATTTCGCAAAATATTTGCTGACTCAGTAGCAATGACGATGAAAAGCAATCAGTTCTCGGTTTTTTTTTTTTGAAAGCGCAATTAAATAAACTGATTCTATATAAAATAAATATTTATGCATGAATTGATTGTGTTTCCTCTTTACACAGCATCTTTTAAGCATCGTTTGCTTATAATACTACGTCAATTGGGTTATTCCGCCCAAAGGTAGCAAAAAAGTATGCTCTGCCTATTTTTTGATTATTGTTTTACCCATTCAGCTAGTTACTAGCCAGTAGGAGAGTTAGATCAACAAAAAAAGCTATGGTCTCGCCACTTTTGTGTTAAGTCTCAGTCGCCTGAAATCTTATAACTTTAAACGAGCTAAACTTGTATATATCGTCGCTCCCAACGAAGACTAACACGGTTGAGTTTTCTGCGTCGAAGACTAACACAGTTCGCATAGAACGCAGAGAACGAACCGTGTTAGTCTTTCACGCTAACTGAACCGTATTAGTCTTCGTTGGGAGCGACGATATGTATATTTGTATATCCGGATTATCTAGAGAACCGCTTGACGGATTTGGATTAAATTTGGAATATAGATACTATGATTGATTCTAAGACTATCCACTTGGAGTTGCCACTTGAGGCGGTTTACCGGGTTGCCAGCTATCTAAATTTTTTTAAATTATGGAGCAAGATATGCCAATATGGGTATCAAATCAAAGGTATTATCGGCGACATACCAACTAAAATATTTTCAAGTAGGGTTGCCACCTTAGCGCAGTATATTTGTATATTCGGTACTATCTCGAGAACCGCTTAACCGATTTGGATCAAATTTTGCATGGGAATAGTATGTTTGACTCTAAGACTATCCGCCTGGGGCAGTTTACAGGGTTGCCACCTATCTCATTTTTTTATATTGAGTAAGATAAGCCAATATGGGTATCAAATGAAAGGTATTTTCGGCGGCATGCTAACTAAAATATTTTCAAGTAGGGCTGCCACCTAGGGTTGCCTCCTTATCGCAGTCTATCCGGTACTATCACGAGAACCGCTTAAAGGATTTCTATGAAATTTGGCATAGAGATAGTATGCTTGATTTTAAGATTGTCCAATTGGGTGTTGCGACTTAGGGCGATTTACAGGGTTGAGACCTATCTAATTTTGTTCTGAAGTATTGAGCAAGGTATGCCGGTATGGGTATCAAATCAAAGGTACATTCAGCCGCATACCACCCATGATTTCTTAAATGTGTTTTTCTACTTGGATTTGCCACTTTAGTATCTTTATAAAGTTGCCACCTATTTGATATTTTTTCGGAAATTCATTTTTTAAAGTTTATGTTGGTAAGTAAAAATATTGGAAAAAATGTAAAAATTGAAAACATCGAGCAAGCTCGGTCACCCAGGTACTATTTATAGTAATGATTAAAACTTTGTGATAATTTTCTTTCCGCATGTAGTTCAATAACGTGCTTGAGAACCAAAAACAAAAAAAAAAAAAAAAACAATTTACGAAAATGTATCACCCTAATGTATTTCTCCTATTTTAGTCTAGAATAATTTACTAGGAATTTGTTAATCGCTGATAACCTGCTAGAGAGTTCAAAACCATACTCATACATACGTATGTATATAAAATGCTTGTATTGAATAAAAAAATATCAAAATATGGGAAAAACTTACTATAAAAATAAGCTGCATATCAAAAATTATTGCGCTATTGCTGTTTCTACTTGGTTGTTTAGCGTCATTTTGCCATTAAAATATACATTTTTCGGTTTAGTAAAAAATAAAGTATTCCTATGCCTATTTGCTAGATTGACAAACTGATAAAGCATCCATCCATCTAGTGCACACATTAAGTTAAGCATGTGCATTTCCATTTCCACAAATACATTTGCGAGTAATGAATAAATAGTTGGCAAGTGTCATTTTCACCAGACATCGACATTGACATTCTGAAAGTTTTTTTTTTTCAACTTTACGCCATTACACTTCCATCATACAGCGGCATCGTATTAGTGGCGAGACCTCATTAACCTTCTGTTAGTGATGGATGCTGCAACCCAATGAGCATAATGACTCAGTTATAGCTCAATTCCAACTGTTCCTATTGTCTATAGTTATTTGCCATAATCGGGTTGTTGCTCTCAAGCTTGGAACAGAGGCTTAAGTAACCAGTAATAGCGCTCTCATACTAGGACCATTGTAGATAGTTCTCAAATTGAGTAAATTGGACTTTTCATATACAACGGAAATATGGTCGGAACGGAAGTAAATCGAAATGATATTCCCAATTTCTACTCAATAAAATAATCGTTAAAGATGACCAACATTATCACGAACCTTTGAGAACTTTTTTTCTATTGTTTACTGGGATGCTGCGAGTTCAACTGTATGTCTATATTTGACGTTAGATGCTGCTTAGGGCACAACGCAGATCGATATCAGCTGCAAAAAGTGAACCGCGAAAAGTACGTGGATGAAAAAATAAAATCACGACGTAAAAACCGTTAAGTGTAATGGGCCGAATGAAGTCATTCCATGGATGTGACTGGGTGAAGGTCTTATAACTAGTTTGTACATATGTGCGCATTTCGATAAAGTAAGTTGCTACTATGATGACAATTTGAATTTTTTAAGAACGGTGAACGGGAAAATTTAGTTTTATAATTTATAAGTGAAGCGAAGATACTTTTATTTAAAACAGTTTTAAATCCAGATTTAAAATAATAAACCAATATTTGGTCCGAAAATATAGTTAAGTGGTTCTTCGGTCTTAAGTGGTTGTTTCTCTGTGAACAGGACTGGTACAATCACGAACCCCGGTTTTAAAAAGTCTACCTTCTACTACTCGGCAGTACCTAGCTACTCGATCTAGTTCAGCTGTTGTTGAGATAATAAATTGCCAGTAGATTTGAATGCAGCGTAATTAGTAATGACTATCTGTATAAACATAATACCAGTGATTGATGTGCTCACTTTAATCTACGCTAACAATTACATACATTGCACTGAGAGAAATGCATTGAATGTTGTGACAATATCGCTATTGATAGCGACGAGTTTGATGCAATGTCTATTCAGAATGAGCGAGTTATCAAATATTATTTGCTCCCAATAAAAAGTAAAATGACATGTCAACCATTTCGAAATTATGTACTATTTTCTATATTTATGGATAGAATGCTAATATATTTGAACGGCACGTCAATATATATGGTCGTGATATGAATTTCTATTGTCGGTATATCCATATCCATATTTACTGCATAGTAATATTGGCGAAATGTAAATTTTTCTGGGACGCATTATCATAATAGTTCAACAATTTTTACTATGGATTTTCTAACAATATTACAACTTGTTGGAGCGTTTTTTTTTTAATTCAAAATTTTTTGAATTTCTTATGATTGAACATTTTTCTAAAAATTTTATAAAATGCTGTAGCCGAATGGTAGAATACTGGGCTAAAGTGCCAGAGGAGCAGGGTTCGAATCTTACTGAAACCAGATGTTAAATTATATACAATTTTGTTTTTTTAAACTATTTAGAATTTATCAATAGTTTATATGGATACCATTTCAATAGTGCTTTATCAAAAAAGCATTGATGAAACATCCATATTCATTGATGGGACAGAATTATCAATTTTTATTTAATGTGATATCAATAATTATGGATTTTCCATCCATAGATTTCTCTCCGTGTGGTGTTAACTATAATATGTTGTCTAAATATACATATTTAACAAGAAACCGAATTAAATTTAGATGCGCATTTGAGTCGGTGAACGTGTTTGTACTAAATCTTTACATACATATCAGGGTTGGGCCACTTCGAATAAAAAAATTATTCAAATAAAAAATTATCATTTATAAAATTTTGTGTGATGAGTGACAGGTTATTTTTTAATTAATTTTTTTTTTTTTCTAGATTAAATGTTAATGTTACAAAAAAATAATACAGAGCAACATTGTTCATCAGATATGTCACTAGAATATTTGTGAAGAAAGTTTTTCTATAAAATAAATATTAGAACAATTTAATGGTGATTTCGTTTCATCAAAAAAAATGCGCATTTTTGTTACACTCTTCAATTTTCCCTTTTCGTTTGCAAAATGAAAGTAAAACGTCAAGCATGATATGTTTTCGTTTCCTAAAAATGTATACTTCAAGAGTGTAAAAAACTCACGCTTTTTACCCTCTGAAGCTGTGACAGGGTAGCTGGTTGCACTGAAAATCAGGTGACGAAAATTTGATTTGACAGATAAATTTGGTGAAATAAATTGGATTTTGCAATAACAATTAAATATGGGTGAAAAGCGAAACCTAATTATTCAAGCACAAAGCATAGCAAGCAAACGGGGTAGTGTTTTTTGTTCGTTTTATCGATAGCAGGTTCTTGTAGACCGGGTATACTTTTTTCTCACTTTTATAGTGTTCTGTGCCAGAGTGTAAACATGTTCAACGTGCAAGTGTACATTTTTTTCGATGAAACAAAATCAGCATAAGCGAGCCATAAAACTTTCAAAAAATAATAAGATTAGTTCCCAAATCTCAACTATAGATTGAACACTTTTTTGTTTTGGGTAATAAAACATCAAACAAAACTTAAGCAGTGAAAAAAAACGGCAGTAATGGATATAAAAACAAACAAACCAAAGATTTGACGACTAGCGCATATCTTTGTCACTCTCATTTTTAATCGTTATCATCACAAATTTGAATTTTCGGTGCTCATTATCGAAAGTAGATATTTTGATGTTTTGCTTCACTGCAACTTGTAATATTAAGTTGAACTTCAGAATAATCTGATTACTGTGGTCGGAAAATTAACAACATTTGTGCTTTCTTGGGCCTGTTAACTTTTACATATGAGCCCCATACCACCACTTTTCTCGAACTGAGATATTGAAGCTTTTGTGTTGTCAACAAATAGGGGGTACCCTTGATTTCACAAGTTAGTTCTGCTATTTATTCGATTTCTATGGGAGCTAAGAGTTATCCCATTAGCGTGTTATATGGAACACATTTTCCCCTACATAGCGTCATGCCTAACCAAAAAAAAAAGAAAACTGGACTTGTATCACTTGTGCTTTAAACGACTCATATCAAATTAGATAAAAAAAATTTGTGTGCTGAGTTAAAACTCATTGAGCTCAATGTCGTTAGTATTATAGACATATACTCAAAAATATATGAACATAGAAAGAGATCACCCCTGAGGATGCTAGAAAGTTTAGCGAAACGTTGGGTATAAAAGTGGAATAAATCGTTTTTATTTTGCACTTACAACCAAATGGTCAATAAATTGTAAAATTGAAAAAAAAAAAACTTAGAAATAATTAGAAACAATGCTCCGCAGCCAAAGCAAAAGCTTTTAAGCGGGCTACTGACCTGCCAAGAAATTCCTCAAGAAAAAAATGTGAGCATACATTTTTTATGCCCGCTCAAGAAATTTTGACGTTTACAACATTTCCCATTTTATTGCAAATTAGTGTAAAACATGTAGCGAAATGTTAACTCACCTTTGCCGTAAATCTGCATGTTTGACTCAAGAAACTCGGTGTTGCCAACCATCAAAAGTTGTAGTATTTTTTCTTTTGAGCTGCGAAAATTTGACGCAGAAAAAATTTCTTGACCAATTCTTGAGCGTTTTTTTTTTATAGAGTTTGACATTTCTTGGCAGGTGAGGAGCCAGTTTAAGAGTAAACTGCAAAAACACCTTGAAAAGTGTAGGAGGAGGTATCAAAAGAAGCGCCTCTGGATTATTGAGGCCAAAAGGCATCTTTTGATACGCCTCCCAAATACAAATATTAAATGAACTAAACATTAACTACATGAACTAGGTAATTTTGGTAAGCTAGTTCAAAATCTCTGATCACTTTAATGAACTAAAATTCCAAACTCAAAAGCTATCACCGGGCAGGTGACGAAAATCTATTAGGTAACAAAGTAAACAAAATTAAATCCTTGAAAACTCTAAGTTGGGTTAAATATATTTACCCCCTTTTTTCTTATTTGACAACCTCATCTGTCGTTAAACGAGCCAATTGTTTTTTTTTTCCATACCATTGAACACTAATGCCAACTTAAGCAATTTTTTAAATTAGCGCAAGGCCGCAGATGAAGCGTTATTGATGGATTAATTGTATGAACATATTGGAAACCTACATCGAAAATGCGTTCAACTCGAAAATACTTTGATTTTCTTATCTTTGCTCACGTAATTTATTGACGCGTCGTTCCTTTTTAGCGACAACTGAAGCCAATTAGAAACACCAAGGGAATTCAAGTCATACTCCATTTGTTGTTTCCATCTCAGTCGAGGTCTCCACCATCCTCTGCTGCCGTTAGGAAAACCTTCTATGCTGGAGTCTCCTTGTCCATTCGCATAATATGACCCAGCCAGCGAAGCTTTAGGGCTTTAATTCACTGCACTATGTTCAGGTCTGCGTAAAGCTCGTACAGCTCATCGTTAAATTTCCTTCGATACTATAAATCTTCCGGAGAACTTTTCTCTCAAATACTCCAAGAACCATATCATCTTCTCTTGACACTGTCCATGATTCCGAGCCGCACTTGCGGACTGGTGTGATAAGAGACTTATAGAGTGCGATCTTTGTTTGTCGAGAGTGATTCTCCGTTGGCGGTTAAGTGTTCGGCCTTCTACACCAAGTCGTGGCGGTTCGATGCCCGACAAAAGTAACATAAAAAATTATTGAGAAAACGGATTTTTCTAAACGGAGTCGCCCTTCGGCAGTAGTTTGGCAAACTCTCCGGGTGTATTTCTGCCATGAGAATCTTCTCAGCAAAAAATTCATTTGCTTTGCAAGTGCCGTTCGGAGTCGGCAAAAAACTGTAGGTCCCGCCAACTTGTAGGAAAAACTCAAAAAGCAACACACCACAAGTTGGAAAGAGAAGCTCGTCAAAAATCTCGTTAGAGGTTATGTTAACCTGTTGGTATATCGCCGCCATTCATTTTTTTTTTTTTGATTTATCTGAGTCATTATCACAAGACGCCTTAGAATGTACATACAAAAACATGAGAGAATATGGGCTTAACATTCACGAAAAAATGGAGGAGTACAAAGCAAAACGGATTTAATGAGCAAGCGTCTTGGCGGTCTTTGACGTATCAAGTTAGTTTTTTCTCATTTTCTGCTTTGCGGTCACTGTCGTCGGGTTAGTACGGTTAGAGTTCTTGCCTATTGCGGCCAAACTTGGCAACAGCGAAACTGTGAGGAAAGCATTTGGGACCAATATCATTTGCAACTTGTAATGCACTGCCGCGGGACTCTACAGCACATGTGTCAGTAGAACATACTGCACCTTACCTGGGTTCCTGGTCATGTATACAAAGAGAATAAGTTAGGCGTTCCGTTTCGGAGACCCCATATGAGGTGTGGTAATGACGGAGAAGAATAAAGGTGTATCTAGTGTGCAAAGTGGACACGAAGGATCCAATAGCGTCTGGCAAAAAATTACTTATACAAGTATCTAGCCATAAGTTGGTCCTATGCAGCTTATAATAGGTTATAATAGATACATCTGGAAAACTACTCTAAATCATATGTAAAGTGAATCCAAAAGAAGTGTTTTTTTGAAGCGTTCGGACGCAAAATAAACTTTGTAGTAAAAAAACATACCTACATGCTTTTTAAATTTCATTAAAATTTTTTTCTCCAAAACACAGTGTCTGATGCTCTTTCCGTTGACAAACATTTTTTCCGCCAGTTAGAAGGATTCCCGAATTTAAGCGTATCAACTACTGGAACGTCCGAACGAAAAAAAATTCTCGAGATAATTGTATGGAAAACTTCAAATTAGTATTCCAAATTTAGATATGGTCGGTCAATCCGTTTAGGAAGCAACTTGACCCAGATAAGGGTGATTAAAAAAAAAAATTTTTTGGGTGTTATCCTCTCAAAAGTTGGTAATTGATAAGAAACCCTTGCAAAAAAGAGCTCCTTAACTTAACGCTCGCAGTCAATTACTAACTAATTACCAAAAAAATTGTTTGTTTGTTTTTAGAATTACCCTAATGTATGTCATTGTGGTATTTAGAATATGCCCTGCCTCGCAAGTTCGTCTGCCGTACAATTTCCCACAATGTCTCTTTGTCCCGGGACCCATGTGAGGTTCTGTTGGGCCATCTCCTGTAGAGATCGACGACAGCTGAGCGTCAGCTCAGAGTTGAACGAGTAAGAGCCAAGGGATTTAATGACCGCTGTCGCTGGCCACTAACCAATTCGCATAATTTTAGGGAAATCATATATCACCTCAACGTCCGTACGGCAGATTTAAACCCTTCTTGAGTGGTATTGTGGCATCTCTACAAAAAAAATGTAGCTAGCGTTGAATGGATGAGTACAAAGGCTACATATGACAAAAAAATTATTATGATCCAAAGCCTACTATAGGTTTTATACTTAAAACAGTGTGACAGCATGGAATGTCCGTAACGCTGGAAACACCCATATATAAAATGTATATCAAATTAAAAGGAATCCAAATACCTATCAAACGGTATATATTCTAAATCGGTTCCGTAGTTTTTGAGCAATGTCATTTTAAAAAATGCTCACTATGAACGTTGACCTTTAATAACTTTTGTTGTTGTTGTTTCCAAAAAAAAAACAAATTCATAGAAATACTCAGCTTAAGCATGTTTATCAATCCTCATTCTTCGTTTTTTGATTTTATAATTGGCGCTATTTCACATTTGTACCACATCTTGCTAATTTTTTTTTTCAACTTTTTGTGGCTGGGGGCACCTCTAAATATGCGAGTAGGCAAATAAAATTGTACACGCTTATTTCTGGGCTAGGAACTAAACAAAAAACGAAGCGAATTTTTTTTGTCCTGTGCGATTTCACGAACTCTGACCCAGGTGTCTCACACTTTCTTTTCGGAAAGCATGTACCTATACATGAACACTAATGCCAACTTAAGCAGTTTGTTGAATGAGCACAAGGCCGCATATGAATCGTTGTTGATAGATTAATTGTGTGAACATATCTGACACCTACATCGAAACAGCGATCAACTCGAAAATACCTTGATCAGATAACATAAAACCATAATGGCCTCTCCCACTTTCATTAACAGTCACTTCTTTGCCATTGTAATTTCTCTCAGCACAGCTGATTTTGCAAACATCATACAAACAGCTGAGAAATATAATACGAATTCATTTCAAACTCAAATAAATGCCTAACTACAACCAGAAAAAAATATTATAAAACAAAACCATTTTCTAACGTTAAAGTAACGCTTAAAAAGTTTTGAAATTGAAACTCCAATGTAAATACATATGTATGTATAAGCACCGACATATGAATATTCACAAACAATTTTAAGCGATATTGAATGGCCACAACCGTTTGCTCGCTATGCTTTGCATATTTACTGGTTTCACCTTCCTGTTCCAATAACCCAAATCACAAATGCAAAATAGTAAATATATAAGCAAACATACTCATATATGTATGTATGTATGTATGTATGTATACCTGCAACTTAGCAACGTTGTTTGTTTGTAAATATTCATTCACATATTGGCATAGGTGCTTATGTTTGTATGCTTGTTTGTATGGAAATGCTACGGCTACACTTGATTGGTGTGGCAGCAACAATTTAGATTCATAACACTCCCTACCTATGTATGTATGTACATACATATGTATTTAAGTTCATCGGTCATGCATTGCCAATATTTGCGCCCAACATTCGTTCATGCAAAGCTAACTTTCTGCCTCTCTCTCTCGCATGCAATTTCCTATGCATAGCAATTGCCTCCATCGATGACCAACCGACTAATGGCACGTGCAACATGCTGCTACTTTGCAGCCAACAATTTCAGTGGGATCGATTTTCGTTGCTTTGGTGTTGTTGTGGAATAACCGCAGCGAAAGGCAAAACTTTCCAATGCATATTATATATAGAGAACAACAATTGTAGCAAAAACAAACTTCCAATGAAATTGTTATCTTCTTCGTTGTGCAAATTTTTGTTACTGTCACCTCTACGTTGTGGTTTATTGTTGTAGTTGTTGTTGCAGTTATTGTTTAAAGTCAAATTGCATGGCAAATTGTTCGCATGCAAAAATAATTAAAAACTTCTATGTATATTTTTTTGCGGTTAACAGTTGACTTTGAGTGTTGTCAATGACTGCACAGTGATCAATTTTGAGACAAAACTAAACAGAATGAAATGAATGACAATTGACCTGACATAGGACACATATGAGCCGTTTAAAGCACAAGTGGTATAAGTCCAGTTTTCGATTTTTTTTAGTTAGGCATGAAGCTATGTAGGGGAATATGTTTTCTACATAACACGCTAACGGGGTAGCTCCTAGCTCCCATAGAAACAGAATAACTAGCAGAGCTAACTTGTGATATCAAGGGTACCCTCTATTTGTAGACAACACAAAACCTTCAATATCTCAGTTTGAGAAAAGGTGGACTTATGCCACTTGTGCTTGAGGGGGCTCATATGTAAGAGTGCCAAGACTAGAAGTAATACTAACGCCTTACGAATCTATAACAAATAATGTATTCTTCATGGTTTGTTGGTCCAGCCTCAAAATTTGGAGTTAGGGGTCAAATACCCCTCTTTATAGGTAAATGCTGGGGTGATTCAAAAATAATGTCGTCTAGGTCTTACTTCCTAAAAAGTTAGTAATTGATGAAAAAAAACTTCCAGCGCTATAATCAGTTTTGTACTTAAAATGCTCATTAACGCCTTTTGGGAACATCCATTTGCTGAAGATTGAAATTTTATTTATTTTTAGTATAACTATTATTTAGGGCTAATTAGCTATTGCAGCGAACCTCCCGGCGGCAATAATTCGGGAGAGCCTATAGAGATTGGATCGCATTTATTGAAATTCACTACCAAATTCTGATAAAATCTTTATCGACTCTCTCGCATTATTTCCGCCAAGAGCTCCTCCTTAGTAGCTGAAAGGGGGATTACTTATTTACATACTGGGTTTTGACAATGGATCCAAAGCAGTAGTCGGCACGGAGAGATTGCTTGCCATGTTAAAGCATTGGAATTTTCCTCCCAGGAAAGTAATTGCCGGCATTTGAAATAAATCTAACTCTGTTCGGCCCTTCACGACAGATCACGTCACAAGTGTAGTTTGCCTCACGCAGCTCGCTCTCGACAGTTCTTTGCCACGTTTGGGCAGGAGCACCGGGTCGGCGACATTCCTTAGGATTCCACCGTAAGGCTTGCTTCGTTTTCGAAGCGTGTGGCCGATCCAACGCCATTTGCGACGTTTTATTTCTGCTTAATACTCCAATTACTCACCGACGGGTGTAGGTATGTATGTATAAGGTGTCGGCTGACACGACCTGTCTTATGAGAGCGCTATGCAAGTGCTTACTTACCGGCGTACGTACATGTTGAACGTAGCGGAGAAACCAAATGAGTTTTGATTTGCTGCGTTTTACTTACATCGAACATTCGTACGTCCATCGGTGGCTTACAGCACTATCAGACATTTCCTGACTGGTTCGATTCCATAGGCCAAAGTTACTAAGACCCCGTAAACACAAATTAATTAATCATTGGTATTGGACTATAATGAGTTAAAAAATATGTACCATTTGAACGAAAACGGGAAATCGTAGAGAAACGAGAGGTTAATCACGTGAGCCTATTAACTCAAATCTGAAAAAATGTCACATTCATGCCTCACTTATATGACATGGCATTGAGAATAGGGGGATATCCCAAACATTTTTCAGAAACGCTACATCTCCGATTTTTTTCCCCCAATAATGCCCTTATTCAAAATTTTATTCAAAAAACTACACATCTCACCTGAAAATGTATGAAATTTTAATTGATACACAAAGAGAAAATTGAGCTGGTTATTATATAAGGATTGACAGTGATTTGGTCATATCAACCAAAATATCTGTTAATTCAACCAAAATCACGGTCAATTCTTATCCCTATGCCATATTCGCAGCTCGTTTTTCTCTGTGTAGGGCGATTTTGAACCATATGTTGAATAATTTATATGTTGGAAAATATTCTAAAATAAAACGTTGGTCAAACCAATTCCGAAAAAAAATATATTGAAATATGGTAGTCTTCCACTCAGCCGACGATACGGTTACGGCCTTTGACGACTATTGCTACATGCATTGACCTGTAGCCCAATTATATTTCACGCAGCCAAGAAGTAAAAGAAGTACAAAATTATCGATTTTGCATGCAATTTTATAGCAAACCACAAATGGTTTTTCCTTTCCAGTAATTTCCCTTTAGCAAACGATGCTCTATGGTATTCGCTCCTTCTTCCGTCCGTCTGACCACTTTGCTATTTCACAGTTCATCGTGTTACTGACCACTTGTGCGCCCTTGGCAAAGGTGACATCACTTCTGCTATGCTAGAGACATTAAGGAGAGGCAGAATATAAGTGGAGAGGGTAAATTGTGTGACGATAAAAACAATAAATTCATTTTCGCCGCCACGGTCATTTATTCGTTGTTTTTTCTCCACATCACTGGTGTTTTCGAAAAAAAAAAAAAATCCATTAAAACAAGGATCAAGCGAATAGCAAAGGACGTAGACAGAAATATAGAAAAAGTGGCGACATAAAATCTATTTTTTTTTATTTTCTTTTTGTTTTTATTTCTATTTTCTTGTTTTTTTTTTTCTATTTATATTTTGTTACTTTTGGCGTCGTACTGAAAAGCAAGCGCTAGTAGAATAATGAGGACACCAACACAAGTGGCGTAGCGCCACCAATTGACCATTGTTTTTAGTCGTTGTGCAAATTATTATTGTATTTGTATGTATTTGTATATGTTTTAGCTCTGTTGGGTAGCGCCTAGACAGTGACGTAGCATGCCAACAACATAACTTGTGGGCCAGTGAATGGGTTACCCCCAGTGGAACCTAAAGTGGAGTAGAACGCAAGTGTAAAATAATCAACAAACATAACGATAAACATAGCGAAGCGAAATGTATGGAAGGCAAATGGTTTGGGAACGAGTTCAGTAGCTAAGGGATTGGAAAAACTGGCTATTGGCAGTAAAAATTGTGCTAAAATTTATGAATTGTGAAAATGGGCTTCTGTAGCTGGAAAGTTTAGTTTAAGTGCATACATATAAACATATGTTTCTGTATGGCTTGCGGTGAAAGTAATGTTATAGAATGGGTGTCATAAACATTGTTGGACAATATGAGGTTAGATTGAGATTGTTACCAAACAATAAAATTTTTGCCATATTCGCAATAACCTTGCTGGTTTTATGCGTTTTTCATATATCTAACTTTGACTCGATTTCTGAAAAGTAAAAAGTTTATTATTGATGAAATTATTAGAAGAAAGTGCAGAACGACAAGCTGATTCGGCAACAACGGATTTGAGTACTAGAATATTCTAGTGGTATGCATGCCTGTCATAGGTTAGATTACGTTATGTTATGGTGGCTGCTCCTCACTCATCTTGAGACACTCACTTAAGTCATCTGGCCTATTGTGGTATCACTATTTTGGAATCATGCCCTTCCCTCTCTGAATTCCTAAGCCTAGTATGAAGGTGACGGTGGACTGCGGGTGTAGAATTTATGCAATATCACAGTCGTGTCTATTAGGCCTGGTTTTTTGGAGTGTAAGTTTAAACTACAGTGCGAGTTTAAAGTTAGTTTAAACGGTCAGTTTGGCAGGTATAAACTTGAGTCAACTTTGTATGTGGATTAAAATACACTGAATTCCCTGAAAACCCGGGCCTAAGGGATGCTTATGGAGAATTTATTGTCCAGAGAAAGGGTGGGAATGGTGTAATCCACTTTACGTTAATGTTCGGGTATGTTGTCCAGAATACTAGGGTGTACGAATATGCTGTCGTTCCATGGTAAGACAGCATTGAGTCTTATCGTGCATGCATGTCATAAGAGACCAGAAGTTACTACAAACTGTTCCCCCACAAACCTTTAAATTGCCTACAAACAATTTCAAATATTTTTGTTTCGATGCGCGGCATAGCTCAGCAGTAGAGCAGTCGGCTGTTGTTGTTGTTGTTGTTGTTGTTAACAATGCATTGCCCTGTCTAGAGTGTATGATCATTCCGAAGATCTTCATCAAGCTCTTCTAAAAGGAGTCCAAGGAAACGTGCAGTTTCAACAGGGTTTGTCCAGAGGGACAGAGGGGTTAGAAGCAGGGCACGAAAATAAACTGTACAAAATACTTTTCATTTCCTCATCGAGTAGCATGTCATTTAAGTTTTCTACAGTTTATTACTTTTTGGAAACGTTTGCTTTTTGTTTGTGACAATTCCAACAAAAAAAAATTTATAAACACAAACGTTTCAATTGATTGAAGAAAAATATAAGTGTTTGAATGTATGTTCATAGAGAACAAAATATTTTTTTATTTTGTTTTTTATTTTGGATGTAAATTTCAAAAAATGTATTTTACAGTTTTCAAAGTGAACTCAGCTTTTAGATTTTGTTTTGTACTGAACTATGAAAGTAATAAACAAAACGAAATAGTACCGTACAATAAAGTTTATTTTCGTACACTGGTTAGAAGAGTAGGTTCAGATGAACAATTGAAGAGATGTAGAGTATCATGGGGGGTCCTACCACATGCAGGGCATGTGTTTGAGATTGTATCATTAAGTCTGGATAAGTAGGAGTTTAACCTTACACTATATCCAGACCTAAGCTGTGCCAACGTGACTCTTGTCTCCCTTGGTAAGGTGCGTTCTTCTTCAGCAATATCCGGTGGAGGACTGTCATTCAGAGTGCATCCGTTCGAATCCTGCCAAGAGCAATATTTTTTGAAGTTAACTTCTTAGACGGCGATATGAAATTTTGATTGAGAGTAAAATTTGAGAAAATGACTGATGATGCAACGGAAATAGAAATTGTAGCCGACTCTCAGGCGTATGTTGCAGACGATGTTTAGCTGTGCCAATCAAATAGGAAGTGCAATTCTACGATCTAGCTAAGATTGCTTAAATAGCAATAGTTAGCCCGAGCAGAATTCATGGGTGTTGCCAGTTATGGCGGTTTGCAGGGTTCCCACCTTTTTTTTTTTAATATAAAGCTAGATATGCCAATATCGATATAAAATGAAAGGTATTTTCATATATGACAATTTCACGCAGGGTTGTAACTTAGAGTTGCCACGTAACCGCATTTTATTTATTTGTTTGTATATCTCGGGAACTGCTTGACCGATTTGGATAAATTTGGCATATAGATAATTTAATTCATTCTAAGATTATACATTTGGGTGTTGCCACTTGGGGCGGTTTACAGGGTTGCCACTTATCCCAATTTTATTTAAGTATAAAGCTAGATATGCCAAAATGGGTATTAAATGAAAGGTTTTATAGGCCGTATTGCACATATGAAAATTTCACGCAGGGTTGCCACTTAGGGTTGCCACCTAACCCCAATTTACAACCCCTTTTACAAATCTCCTTCCTATCTTTCTACGCCTTCACACTATCCCCCTCCCTTCTTCTATTCATTCCCCTCTTTCCTTCTACCACGCCCCTCTTGCTCTATATTCCATTCGTATTGGCCCCTTTTAATTTAGGCATAATTCTACCCACGCACAGAATTTGAAGGAAAACGCACCTTGTATAAGATATTTTGGAAATGATCGGTTCCCTGGTCCACTTCCCGGAAGTAAGAAATTGTGAATCTAAACTTTTCCGAAAACACCTTACTCATATTTCCTTATTTCTGAATTTAAGAAGTTAACTTCTTTCACGTGTACTGGCTAAAAATTGTTAAGACATTTCTGGTTTACAGTTTCTTGAAAACTGGTTTAGCTTAAATATGAAACCAAAAAAGTTTAAAATTTAGGTTACATTTTTTCTTTTGAAAATGTTACCAAGCAGTGGATGGCCATTAGGGCACTTTGTAAGGCCTCTGAGAAAAATATAGGGTTCCATCGAATGTCGTTCCAAGTTGGAAAAGAAGTAGAGCCATGTTATGAATTTGGCAACCCGATGCGTAGCTGAAGAAGGATGGAATAGGCCTACTTGGAAATGAGCCACTTGATGGCTGACATTAAAATTCGACCAAATACTTCGACGGATAAAGGCAAAGATCTACAAGTCTCTTGTAGTAGTGTTGAAAAGTTAAACATTTAAAATAATAGCCCTTCAATAGCCCATATTTGTGTGTTTAATTGATTTGACAAAGCATCTGCATAGCAATTTACAAATAATACAAAAAACATTAGCTTCACTTACTTCCTAGCCAATCAAATATTGTCATGTTTCAAACTCTATTAAATAAGTATTTTTCTCTTGTTTTCTCCTTTCAGCATCAACTAAGACAAGTCAAAGGGAAATATTTATTCTACAGGTGAGTGTCAATGAATAAGTGAACTTGATTCAAATATATGTTGATATTCATGCATAGATACCTTTAATTAATTCCCCTACATTTAACCCTTGTCATGCCATGCATTTGGACAAACTCTTATATTAGAGTGCCCGCATTTTCTTTTGCTAAAAATGATCAAAGTTGCTAGTTCAAAAACCCGAGAGTGATACTTTTGGCTCTATTACGATCACGTTTATCCATGTATAATAAACCAAAATTACTTTTTTCGAACATCTAGCAATTTCAAGCCATATAAATTTTCATTACTAATATAGAAAATATGGCTGACGAAGTCTAGGTTGTAGCTGACAAGACTTTTTGGAAGTCAAAAGAAAACTGTATTCAATTGTAAAGCTATATTATCTTGATATTTTAGAAACAATTTAATTTTTCGAAATCACTTAAAAGTTTAAATTGGCAGATGGTTGACGAACCTTATATCTAGAAAATTTCTCAATCTCAAAAATAAAGACCGCACTAATGGATATCTGCATGATAATACTCATTGCTTGCTATATACACAAGTAAGTAATGAAAACTGATATCAAGAGGAAAACAAAGAATTCACATCAATAACCCAATTTCCTTTGTAAATTTAAATTAAATTTTTGACAAAAATATCAATTTGTAGTACATAAATCACTGCATTCTTCAAAGACTTTTTGTAGAGCACAACACAGTCAACATGGCAGTGTATGTCTGTTTTAAGAGCTTTCTCAACAAACTTTTTGTTATTGATATGGACAGGGGCGGATTAACGGGAGTGGTTTCCAGGTTCAAACCCTCGCCTTCGGAATTCAAAGAGTCATACTTTTCACGGTAATACAGCAAACAATATAGTAAAAATGACTCAAAGAATAAAGAAAAAATTGGTTAAAAATGTAGTAAAAATATATTAAAAATTACTCAAAAAAATCTATGGTATATATATAAATATATAATTTTTTTTTTAATACAAACCCTAAAAGGCGAGTTTTGAGAATCAAAAATTTCCTCGAAATAAAATGTAACCCCCTCCCAAAATCCCGGAACCGCTACTGGATATGGGAGAGAATACACGTAGAAACACTCCAGACGGCGATGGCTGCGATGAGATGTATTTAAGTTCTACAACTGACTCATTAGATCGCCTCTTGAATAAACAATATCTAGGCGATATTGGCCGTTTCATATCAAAGCACGCCAGTCATTCCTTTTTAGCGATAAATGACGCCAGTTGGAAACCCCAAGCAAGTTCTAGTCGTCCTCCACTTGTTGTTTCTATCTCAGTCGAGGCCTCCCCCTCCCCTTTGCTGCCGAATTCGGGCGTCGAGAGGAAAACCTTCTGTGCTGGAACTACTTTGTCAATTCGCATAACATGACCCAGCCAGCTTAGCCTTAGGGCTTTTATTCGCTGAACTATGGTCAGGTCTGCATAAAGTTCGTACAGCTCATCGTTAAATTTCCTTCGATACTCGCCGTTGGCATCCCGGGAAGGACTATAAATCTTCTGGAGAACTTTTCTCTCAAATACTCCAATGGCCATCTCATCTTCTTTTAAAACTGTCCATGATTCTGAGACGTACATTAGGACTGGTTCATTTTTTTTTTTCAACATTTTAAAATTCCTTTGAAAATCATATTCACGTATCTCAACCCGGTTAAATCAACGTCAAAAACTCTTCAGAATTAGTTTTTCTAAACGGAGTCTCCTCTCAGCAGGGGTTTGGCAAATTCTCCGAGTGTATTTCTGCCTGTAGGTATCGTCAATTTGTAGGAAAAATTTTAAAAACAGCACATCACAAATTGGAAGAGAATCTTGGTTCAAAAATCTCTTTAGAGGTTGAAATGATAACGTGAACGCCTAAAATTATGCTAACGTGCCACAGTTTAACACACATTTTTTTAATTAATTCACAAAGTTTTTTTCAGGCGCTTAATTTGACATATTTTTGCGATCTCTAATCGTAGCCATACGTGTTTTTTTTTTTAAGAGTTTTTTGAACTCGGATATCAAAACAAACCCTTCCTAGTCAGTTTGTTATATTTGTGCTATAAAATTACTTACTCCTTCAATTTTATGTATTCCGAGATACATACGTAACTTTGGGAGAAAAAAAATGCTTTTGCACAGTCAAGAAGACAAAAGTAGAAATACCCGCGCACCCTTTGCGTGAACTCCGTGAAGCAATATACCTAAAATTAGTAGAAAACTTACTTCTCATGACAAAAAAAAACTTTGTTTTTCAGTCCAAAATTCAAGCAAGCAACAGCTGTTACAACATGGGCAACTTTTTCTTTTAATACTTTTCTACTTTTCGTTGATAGACAGTATCAACTTTTGTCAATTTGCATATTTATTATATGTATCAGCATGTTGCTCTTTTTTGTGTGCATATACAAGTCTAAATTAGCATACATACATATACTTAAATAACCATGTAAAATAGAAACCACTGTATGTAAAAGCAATTCATTTAGAAGTTGAATAAATTAATTTGCTACAATTTATTGCATATGCATAGGCTTATAAACATACACATACGTGTTTGCTCGAAGCAAAGTTTCAACAAGCTCATCCGTATTTAAAATAGAGAGTAATGAATGAATGCTTTAGAATCAACAACATAAACGATTGTAGGCTTTGTATACCTACATACAAATAGACATGTAAAAGTATGCTTGTAAATTCTGTTGAATAAGCTGAAAGCATTCATAATATGGATGGGTAGACTGCATAAAAGGCTTACCTAAATAAATATGCATACAAGTTGGAATGACTACAGAAGCAAAAATAAACCACATAAACCGCATGGACAAAACAGCGAAATGCGTAGGCAAAAACATAACACGCCAACATTTAGTTATAAGTCGCGCCTCATCAGAAGCTTTAGCTAAATGAATGCATACTTTTAGGCGCTCAATGCTGTATGATGTTTTCTCACTCAAAAGCAAATTGTTTACACTGTGTATGCTCGTGTAAGTACAACAACAGCAATGCTGTTGGCCATATTTAGTGAAATTAATTTAAGTTAATGTGAGTAGGTAGCTTTTTATAAAGGACCCTTTAACTGGCACTCCTTCTTGCAGCTTATCTTAAGCTTTTTATGTTAATTATACACCAAGGAGTGGCTGCATAGTATTTTATACAATGTTGCATAATACTTTTAATGAATGGTTTTACCTGATTACAAAAAATATATGTACATATGATTGTGGCGAACCATTAGAGCTTAGAGCCAGTGTATAAGTCAGAAGGTAAAAGCCACTCGAAAGGCTCAAGTGCTAAGTGCAAATGTGAGTTTTGTTATAACAAACTTGCTAAAGGATTGTATCTTTCATAAAAAGGACATCAAATAAACTCGAAGGCAGACATTTTTGAAAATATGCTGGTTTCTTAACTAAAAATTGGTTCACTGCAGCATAATCGACTTGAGGAAAGACCCACAGTGGCTCAACAGGGTTCAAAATTACCTAGAGGTCACAAAACTCAAGCGATTTGAAAAATTTAAATGGTGCTTTGTTAACGCAATGAAATGCAAGGATTTGTTGATGTGTGTTTTTTTTTATTTTTAAATTTTGTTTTACTTAAATTACACTATGTAACAAATTTTCCAAAATTTGAATCTTTGTTTTTCGTGGCTTCCATGAGTTGCATGTCCTTTCAAATATATAAAAAATGCATACTCGACATTTTTTATACCCCCCCCCCCCATAATTTTTTAGTAAGGGGCATTTTCTCGTTAAAATCACCTAGAGGGCATAAAAATAAACCGATTTAAAAAATTTAAACGGTGTTCTGTTAACACATACATATTTGGAAAAAAATATTAGGAAAAGCATTAATCAGTTAGCATATTCTTGTCAACAGGATCAAATTCCGCAGACTTTTTTGTTGAAACTTACCTATTCAAAAGATCTATGTTGGTAGAAATCCTATCATTTTTTTTCTAGAAAACTTCATTTCAATTAAATATTTGTTTCTCTATGTGTACACGTTTGTTTCCAAAAAAAAAAGTTACGTACACGTCATGTCACTTTTATAAAAGTTTGAAGTGACTTTTTGGCATTTAATCAAGAGGGCAAATATGCGCAAACATTTGCTTCTGAAATCGACTAAAAATCATCCAAACTTTCATTTTATTATAGTTAGAAGCTGTAGCACGCTGTACCACCCAAACTTTTTCTCTAGCCCGAGTATGAAAGGTAGGGTTTATGAAGTTTAACTTTTACTACCTTATACATATATGTATATTTTAATATTTGTCGATAGTACTGATTTTTTCTTTATTTAGCCGAGGAAGTGCTATACAATTTTAGGAAATCTCAACGAATGCCACAACTTTAAAAGTTATGTGCAAAAAATATAAGGCTGCAGTTGGCAAAAATAAATTTTTTTCAAAAAAAATTTAACTTCACCGTAATTTATATTGAGAAAATGTCATCGCTACCTATGTAGGAAGTTTCACTTCAAAAATGATTTTATAACCAAAACAATACCGCACTAAATCGCTTCAATTAACAAAACTTACCACGTCATTGCAAAGAGAGCAGTATATTTATTCAAACCCCACAAAGGTATATATTTGCGCTCATGACATGTAAGCCAACAGACATCTAGCCGCAGCAAATAAAACTAAATAAGCTAAAAAAAAATATTTTTTTTTTTAAATATTCTTTTACTACAAGAAATGTAGGGAGAATTTGCCCATAAGTAGCATGTGGTGAAATGGGATATAAAAAAAAACGGAAAAAAAGAAACTACTCAAACACAGAAAAGGCCGATTTGATTAAATTTTATGTGGTACAATTTTAAGGGAGAGCTTTAGAGTAAACAACATCAAAGAGGCAGAGTACATGATGTAGCAGCAGCTTGATTTGTTGTTTACATGATTGTTACATATCTTCATATATCTCTACCTCCATGTATAGGTGCAGACTTCATATTGTTAAAGTAAATACATACAACTTTTTTTGTATAATTATATAATACTTGTCAAAACTTTAAAAAATCATGTCCCTGATGAGATAGCAATCGCTTTATAAAGCTGACAATAGACATACTTCATAATGTGCAACAATGTTTTTTTAAGTATACATAAACATGCACACCTACAAACATACCCAAAACGATATTTAAAGCACATCATTGCAATATATTAAATTTACTATAATATAGCAATGCTAAAAGGGCTTTGGTTCAATTTAAAAAGAACAAGAGAGCCATGTAATTAATGAAACTGAATTCTATGGATAGCGAATACAGGCCCAGACACAGATGTGCACTCACATACGCATACTGGCGCACATGCGAATTATCGACAATAGCATGTGAAGGACAATATCGAAACACAATAAATAATCAACGACAAATTAATTTTCACGGACATGTTAAAAAAAAAGTAATTTGTTTTTTGTTTATTGAACCATGAAGAGCATAAAGGATATGTTGTGTTACGGTGTGTGCGAGGATGTCTGGCAGTAAATGCCAATAACACTTTGATAGGATCAAACAAACATGAAAAAAATTACGAACATGTAGGCGTTGAAACCAGCAGTTGGTCCATATTGAGTTGTTTGCATAAAAAAAAATAAATTGCCTCTCCAGCAATTTGAATGAATGACAATGTGAGTTTGCTGTATGTACACTAGACTGAGAAAAAAAAAAATTAAAAAAACCGCGTGTAGTAAAAACGGAGAATCAAGTGACTCAACCCTTTTGGCGTTTAGGGCTCGATATATCGACCAACATTTTGTGTTTTAGATTTATTTAGATAATGCCAGCCATATTACGGATTATTAAAACTCAGATAGGTGGCAACCTTGAAGACTGCCCCAAGATCAATATGTTCCCGAGATAGAAAAAAAAAATACAACTAAGGAAAGCTGTCTTCGGATGTACCGAAGGCTACATACCTCGTCACGATTTTCACTGTTCGATCCCCAGTACAGCCTGTGTGAATTTAACAGTAGTTCATACCGAAATTATCGGAACCATCGATTATATGGGGGTGATGTGTTATATGGGCCCAATCTCATTGATTTTCAACATCGACGTTCCACATTCGAAAAGAGCAATAGTTACGAAATTTCACGTTCCTACCTATCTAATTACAGAAGAAATCTACCAAAATCCGTTTATCGGAACAATCGATTGTATGGGGGCTATGTGAATTATTTATCCCATCTCAATAATTTTCAACACCCGATATTGCACATATAAAAAAAGCAATACTTACAAAATGTCACCTTCCTACCTGTTGAATTACAGGAGTTATAGCCCAAAATACGTTTATCGAAACACTCGATTGTATGGGAGCTATATGTAATATCGGTCCGAACTTGCTGGTTCCGACAAATGATTTCTAAATCTGAGGGACTAGTTTGCGTTCAAACAGGCAGACAGACAGGCGGACATGGCTAAATCAACTCATCTCGTCATCCTGATCCTTTCGGTATATTTATTGATGGATCCATCTCTTCTACTTCGCATACTTAAAAGCATCGGACTAAAGTTATATTACCATTTCAACTTCACGAAAGGAATAAAAACATATGGCGGCTATATACCAACTGGGTTATCATTATAACCTCTAGCGGGACTTTTATGCCGAGCTTCTCTTCCAATTTGTGGGGTTGTGCCTTCAATTTTGTCCTACAAATTGGTGGGCCTACAGTTTTTTGCCGACTCCGAATGGCATCTGCAAATCAATTGAATTTTTGTTGAGTAGTTATTCATGACAGAAATACCCTCGGAGAGTTTGCCAAACCGCTGCCGAGGGGCGCCCCATTTAGAAAGGGCCTTTTCTAAATAATTATTGATGTTGGTTTTGCCGTAGGTCGATACCAGGTCACTTGATGTAGTAGGCCGAGCACACTTCTGCTACACCACGGTGATTCCGAGATAGTCGTCGACATACGAGGGAATCCCAAAAATAGGTGGCAACCTTGCCTGACAATACCTTCGTTGGTACACGGCAGAAAATAAATTTCATTTGATACTTTTATTGGCATTGGAAAAATGAGATAGGTGGCAACCATGTAAACCGCCCGAAGTAGAAAGCCTAAGAATGAAGCATCCTATTTATTTCCCAAATTTGATACAAATGGACTCACCTGTTCCCGAGATATTGGACGATATAAGAAAGAGTAAATAAAATTTGGTTCGGAAGCAACCCTGCCTGAAAATATTTTCGTTGTTATACACCTTAGAATACCTTTCATTTCATACCCATATTTACATTTCTTTCGAAGTATTAAAAAAAAGTTGAGATAGGTGGCAACACTGTAAATAGAACAAAGTGGCCACATTTAAATAGAAACCCTTAGAATGTAGCATACTATCTATTTCCCAGATTTGATATAAATCGTTCCCGAAGGAGTAAATACAATTTGGTTCGGTGGTAACCCTGCCGTAAATATTCTCGTTGGTATACGCCATAGAGTACCTTTCATTTTATACTCATATTTGCATTTCTTGCGCGATATTTAAAAGAAAAGTTGAGATAGGTGGCAACCCTGCTAACCTCCCGATATAGTTGTGGATATACGAAAGATTTATATCCAAATGGCTGGTGCGACATCTTTAGACACAAAAAAAAAACATTTTATTTTTGTCTCCTCTTTTATTTCCTACTCAAATTTCACGCACCATAAAAACATTGCATCGCCGCCTAAGAAGTTAACTTCAAAATAACTGAACTATGCAGTCCACTGTCCTTCAAAAAGTTGGTCATCAGTTGAGTGCTAGAAACACAACCAAAGCCAATATCAACAACAGCTCTTTAAGCCGCAACGCACATGCGACTACAATAAACAAAACGGTCGCTTTTCGAATGAGTTGAAGCGTTAAAGAAAACAAACTTTTTATTTGAGAATAAAATAACATACAGGCACACAAAGGCATGCACGAAGCTATTGTGCTGTCGCTTGTTATTATAAACAAGCGTTGTAAACGCCTTTAGCGAATGCAGGAAATGTGTAATATATCCGGCGGAAATTTAACTTGAAATAATTATACGCAACATAAATACATATGGTTGTATGTGTGTTTGATATTCTAGAAAGTTGGTATTTATCAAAGTGGTTTATCACCAAAAACCGGCAGGTGTTGTCCTGACCTATCGGTCGACTTTCCTAATGGAAATTTGCAATGCCATTTTCATGAATGTGTAGTTCAATCTCTAAAAATTATGCCAGAATTTTAAATTTATTTTAAATTTTCGTTTTGCCAGAAACATGAATGTGTATCAAAATTGTTACGTATACGCCATGGTGTATGTAGTTTTTAAAAAATTCTAAAATTTAGTTTTTAAAGGGGACTACCTAAAAATTTTATCGCTTCGATTTAAATGAAATTTGGTGAAAGTGATCTGCTATGTAAGAAAAAAAATATCACCAAAGGTCGCGTATAAATACTGAATGCTTACCGAGATATAGGGGTTTGAATTCGGAATTTTTTTTTTATTAGATAAGCCTTTTTTCTTTAAATTAGTAGTAATTTTTTCGTTCTTTCCGAATATAAATTATAAAAAAAAATTAATGAACATTTTTAGTAAATAATAAAAACAAAAACTATATGTATGTATGTTACAAGGTTGTGGTCATTAATTTGGAAATCTCTGAAAATTTGGTGGACTTTTTCCATCTTGTTCACTAATAATAAAACCACCAAATTTAAAAAGAAAAACAAAAAAATTTTATCCCTTTTTACAAATTTGCACAGTAAAAGGAATAGTCTAACTTTAATACCATTTTGGTGTTTATATATTTATAAGAACGCCGAAAAGTATTAAATTAATACCATGTTCGGTCTTATCAAGAGAGAGAGAGAAGTTCAGTCGAAGATTCTCTCAGGCAAAAAAAAAAAATTAAATTCGCGCCGTTTTATTATATTGCCTTCACCGAGAGTCGAACTCACAATTTATTGAATGCTGAACGGAGATGTCTATCATCAAGCCATCGAGTACTTATGCTTGCCAGCGTCTGTTTGCAGCTTTGTTCTAAACCACCGTACTTAATTTAATGCTAAAAAGTAATTAATTAAATACTTTTCCGGTTTTGTTTTTCAACCTAAAATACTTATAACATTATAAGGAGAGAGAGAGTGCTAAAGAGAGACCGCTTTAGTATTATTTTGGTATTATTTTAATACCATTTTGGATTAAAAATTTTTCAGAGTCTTCAAATAATGCTATTTAGCATTAAAACTCATGATGAGCTGATTCCATTTAGCCATGTCCGCAAACTAGTCCCTCAATTTTAGAGATATCTCGATGAAATTTGGTATAGAGGCGTTATTTTGTATAAGAATACTCATTTCTCGGAACCAGGAAGATCGGACCAAAACTACTCATAACTCCCATACAATCGATTGTTCCGATAAACGGAGTTTGGGCTATAACTCCTGTAATTAAGCAGGTAGGAACGTTATAATGGGGAATGTCGATGTTAAAAATCAATGAGATTGGCTCAATATAACACACCGCCCCATATAATCGATAGTTTCGATAATTTCGGTATGACCTAATATTAAATTCGCACAGGCGGTACTCGGGATCAAACAGCCAAAATCGTGACGCTTATTTATGAAAGGTATATAGCTTTCGGCCTGCCGAAGACAGGTTTCCTTACCTGTTTAATTTTATTTAATTTTTTTTTAATTTCCAATTTGATATGCTGTCCGATTTCTTTGTTAAAAATTGACAGCTAAATTTCTAAAAAGTATTTTTTTAAAGGAAAAAGATTAAACTTTAAATTAAAATTAATGAAAAAAATTGATCAATATTTTTTTTATAAAGTTTTTACCAAAATTTTTCAATAAAATCTTTTGTTTAATTCATATTCGAAAAGAACGAAGAAAATACTTCAGAAAAAGGTCTCCATTTTCCTAATTTAAACAAATAAGGCTTACACAAAAAATATTGCGAATTCAAACCCGTATATTTTGGTAACAAACCAAACTTGTACGCGACCTTTACGATAAAGATGCCAATTTAATAACCATCAGAACATTTCAACACCAATCCAATTTATTAGCGTTAAACTACTCGCTTTCCGGACATCCAGTTAGCACATTTCCCCCCAATTCGATTGCTCCTTACCAAAGTAGTTAAATAAATTACTTTGCTTCAAGCAGAAGCGAAAATCACTGTAAACTACTGAGAAGGAGAAAAATCGACAGCCCATTTAGGCTATTTAGCCAGACGTTGGAACATTTTTTGTCCGCAGGCCCAACTCCTGTACAAAAAGGTCTTCAAATTATTTGTTATATTTTATTTAGCACCGTTGTTTCCATCCTTCGGCTAACGTCAACACAGCCATCTACTTTTTTGTACTATTGTATACCTTTTGCTGTTTTATATTTTGTTGTCATCGGTCGTCTCGTTTATACTTAGCTCGCCTTTCGTATACGTCGCGCACCTCCTCGTCACTTTGTCGCATGGCTGTGTTGTGCTTATGCTTATGATTGGAACTCTTCTTCAGACTTGTTAAAAGGGGCGTTTGGGTTGAGTGTCGCTGGTTGTTGTTGCTCTATTTTATTTTTGTTTGCTGCTAAAGGAAATGATGTTATTGACCTTACGAGCTTTCATTTTGAAATCCACTTAAGTAAAGTGGCACTTTATAGCAGGAGGAAAAAGCGTTTATTTCACATATTTTGTTGACGTTGTTGTTTTATTTATAATAAGCCTGCGAGCGATTTGTTATCAACAGCTGTCAACGTGACGAAAAGAAATAAATTAATACCGGCTTAAACGTGATAACGAGGAGATTTGAGATGGCTGTTGGTATGGTAATTTTGTTAAACTCGAATGTGCGAAGAGAAGGTTTACTCTGCTGGATTGAGGATATACGTTGAATCATTTTCAAATATTAAAAAACCCATATACTGTACACTGTACAACAAAGTTGAAGTTTTTGAAAATCCCACCGGGCTTCTCAACGACGGTTTCTGAAGTTTTTGGGTGTGCTGAACCCGTATATGAACTCAGATTTTTGGGATCACCCTAGGGTTTCTCTCCAGACTGTGGTTTGTTAAGAAATCGGTATGTAGTTGTAAAAACTTTTTTTTTTAAATGTTTTTATTAAGTCGCTTTCGTCGTTCTTGTGCCCGGATTTTTGCATTCGATTTTGAACCAACTTCCTGTTGCGCTAGGGTCTTGAAATTTTCACCACAGTTCAGGTCGCGGTGACAATGCAATATTATGAAAAAAAAAAAATTCCGATATGTGACGCGTGGGTCGCTATATTTTCAAAAATCGCATTTATGGTCCGATTTGGCTGAAATTCGGAACATGTATTACTACTATGAAAATAAATATTTTCCTTAAAAAAAATTCCGCTGGGTGGAGCTGAGATCGGGGTAATAAAAACTGAAAGTCCTAATTATGGACCGATTTAGCTAATATTTAGCGTGTGTATTACTTAATCAATTTCCAAATGTTCAAAAAAAATTGGGCCCGCTAGGTGGCGCGTGAGTCGCTCTATTTAAGAAATGCGAAGGTCTGTCTTCGGTGTCGATTAATTCGTTTTTCAACGAACTTCCCGTTGAGGTAGAATCTTGAAATTTTCATCATCGTTTAGTTTTCTGCCCCCACGCAATATAACAAAAAAATAATTCCGATAGGTGGCGCACGGGTAGAGATATTTGAAAAGTTTTATTTCCAGAGATTTTGCTTTGGATTTTGTACTAACTTCCCGTTGAGCTGGGGTTTTGAAATTTTCACCATCGTTCAGGTTTCGCTGACAATGCATTATACGAAAAAAAACAATCCAAAATATTGCTTTAATTGCAAAAGTCCCATTTATCGCTATATCTTCCTTATTGCTATCTGAATATTTCGTACATGCTATAATGCGCATGCTATAATGCGTTTTCAGCGCCATCTGTATATAAATAGCATCGAAATTTGGATTTCACTTACATACATTTAGGCGCAGTCATGATGTATTTTATATTGTTTAAAAAAGAGCTATATCGTGAAAAGATATTTTTTTAGGAAAGCTCATATCGGTAATAAGATTATTAGAAATTAATGCGAACCATCTCTAGCGTGCGCCAATGTTTTTATACATTTCAAACTCCAAGTACTATTTAATACCTATAAGAATTCCCACTCACAAATGTTCCGGATAAGCTTTACGTGGTGAAGAATTTATGTAGACAGAGGGGAAATTATTTTCCAGTTTTTAGTATATTTTAAAAACATTTTAAATTAAAAATATTTTTTTATTCTATTTTTTTTTTTAAATAATTTAACAAATTTTTCTGGGGTCAAGAACTATTCCTTAATTTTGATTTTTATATTTGGCGCAATACAGATGTTGCTTAGTCAAACAAATTTTGATATAGTATGTTAGTACCTGAGCTTTTTCGTTGCTATACATTTTGCGATAACTTTACCTACCCAAAATGACCCTAAACTAATCCCAAAACAATCCAGAAATGATCCCAAAACGGCACCAAAAAGACCCTTAAATTGAAACCAAAACGACCCAAAAATGATCCCAAAATGATCCCAAAATGACCCCAAAACAAACCAAAAATGATCGCAAAATGACCTTAAAATGACCCTGAAATGATCCCAATATGATCCCAAAATGATCCAAAAATAATTCCAAAATTACCCAGAAAAGACCCTTAAATGTACCCAAAATGATCCGAAAATGTCCCCAGAATGACCCAAAACTCAACCCAAAATGATCTCAAAACAGCCTAAAAAACCCCCAAAATAACACCAATATAATCCTAAAATAATCCCAAAACGACCCCAACAGTTCTAAAATGACCCCAAAATGATCCTACAATGACCCCAAAATGACCCTAAAATTAACCCAAATTGACCCCAAAAAGATCCGAGAATGACCCCAAAATTGTCCCAAAATAATCCAAAATGGAACACAAAATGATCTCCAAATAGCCCCACAATTATCCCAAAGTGACCTCTAAATGACCCCAAAATGCTTCTAATATAATCCAAATATGATCCCAAAATAACCCCAAAATATGCAACCTTACTTGAAAATAATTTAGTTGGTATTTCGGCGAAAATACCGTTCATTTGATATCCATAATTTAAATAAAATTGAGATAGGTGGCAAACCTGTAATCGCTTCAAGTGGCAACCCCCAAATGAATAGTCTTATAATCAATCATACTAAGTAGCTCTATGCCAAATTTCATTCCAATCGGTCAAGAGGTTCCCGAGATAGTACCGGATGTAGAAATATAATGGGATAAGATGGAGACTCTAGGTGGCAAACCTACTTGAAAATATTTTATTTGGCATGTCGCCGAAAATATCTTTCATTTGATACCCATATTGGCATATGTTCCTGTATAATTTAAAAATAATTGGGATAGGTGGCAACCCTGTAAAACGCCCCAAGTAGTAGCCCCAAAGTGGATAGTCTTAGAATCAATCATACTATCTATATGCCAAATTTCATCCAAATCGGTCAAGCGGTTCCCGTTTAAAGTTTTAAGACTAAGGCCTGGTTTTTCAGCGCAAGTTTAAACTTAGTTCAAACGGCCAACTTGTATAAGATAAACTCTAGTAAACGTTGTCTGTGGTTTAAACTTGTACTGAAAAACCGCGCCTAAGATAAAAATTTAAAAAAATTAAAATTTTTTTTAATTCTGCCGATCTTTGAACAAACTAGCATCTGGAGAGCAAACCTAGGGTGACCCGAAAAATCTGACCTCAGATTTGGATTCAGCACACCCATCTGAGATTATTTTGCTATTTTACAGTGCAATTTATTTCTTTAGAATCAAATAAAGTTCGCATTTTCCGTGCGCTATGCAAATTTCAAACCAAGGGCCGCCATGGCGTATGAGCAACATTTTAAACGAAATAAATTCCTTCAAACAAAAGGAAGAAAAATCGCTTTCGACATTAGAATTGTTAATTCAATAAAGTGTGTGCTACATAAAAGCTCTGCAACTATCACACAACACCCACATAATAACAGTAACTTAACGTAAATTGATATAACTAATCCCCAAAATTGCTAAAAAAAAAACATTAGCGCAATTACATTCTCACAAAAATTAACCAACAAAAAACTTGAAATAAAAACCATGCTTTCGACTGGTACGCCACAAACTGTACCGCCCTAAGACTGTTTCAAAGTTATTTAAAATTCATTAAATTACCCGAACATGTTCATGTAGACATAAAAACAATACAGACATAAAAGTAATAGTTTTTGTTGTTAACAGTGAAATACAAACAAAAAGTAAACAAGAGCCCGGAAGCAAATAAATTGTGTTGCAACGCACGTTTTTGGCGCGTTAATAAAACAATTACACAAACCGACAGCATTTATTTGTGCAGTGATTTGATTTTTTTGGAGATTTTACTGCTTCAAAAAAAAAAAAATAAATAAAAATTAGCTGACTTTTTTCTTGCGTTTTTAAACTAGGTACGGCGTCTATCCTAGGCTACACCACATATACAAATAAGACCAAATCGTTTCGTATACCTTTTAGAGTACGCTGTCGGATTTAATAAATTTAGTTAAATTCAAGTGCCCTCTTTCACACCACTGTACCAGCCTATTTGCATTTAAAATATTTTTAAAATTTTCTCCACCTTCTCTTTTTTATATTTCTTTTCCCGCTGCCATTCTAATTGCAATATCTACAGGTTTAACCATATTTTTTTTAGTTTCAGCTCAATTAGCTCAATTTACGCTCAAACAGGAAGGCTGGATTTTGTCAGCTATCAAGATATTCCAACGCTCACTTTACTCTACAAAACAGCCACATATTCATTATGCAAAATGGCATTATGTAATTGACAGCTGTCTTTCATCCTTTCAATTCTCGTTTTTCTTTGCGTAAATTGCTTTAAATTCGAACAGCTTAATTTATGTTTTATTGCTGAGGTTTTGTTACTTTTGATCAAAGCTTTCGTAGAAATAAGTAGATACAAAATGTAGGTATTTAGATATTTTCATTAACAATTTAGTTGTTGTTGATATTAATCCTTGTATTATGAACCTTGAAAATTTTTTGTGGAATTTTTACCATCGAAAAAATTCAAATTATTATTTTGAGTTTTTGGCGAGAACAAGTTGAAAAATGCTACAAACTATACCAGCGATGTTGATTGCAGATTATATCTTGTTGAAGGATCTTATCAAACTGCTTTGTATTTTATTGTTAGTAATTTTTATAAAGCTAATACGATTCTAGATTATGGTACAACAAAAATCCTAGCCATATTTAAATAGCAACATAACAAAAAATACAAATCGGTTTGACAGGATCCTTCAACAAGATCGAAATTGCATTCATCATAGTTAGTATTGTTTGTGGCATTTTTCAACTTGTTTTCGCCAAAAACTCAAAAGATTAATTTGAGAAAAAAGATATTAATCATCAAAAGGATCTTAAATTGCTTTGTTTTGGTACTTCCAAAAAAGTAAATGCCTTGCTTTTGGCACAATGTGACGCTTAACTATATAAGGATGACAAAACCGATTTCCTCATAACGTTTTAGCCGATTCGGATAAAATTTCATGATAAGCTCTTAGTTCTATGCCTTAGCTTCCGTTTGTAAGCTGCTGCATTTTGATCTGAAAAAACGAACCGAGGTATTTTCCTCTACCAAAAGGTACCTTGAGATTTAGCATCAAAATTCTAAGGAACGAAATTTGGCTATAGCTGAATGAAGCCATCGAAAAAAATAACGAGAACCGAAAAAATGTTATGAAAATGCAGCCCTATTTTGCATCCGATACCGGAACGAAACCGTAACCGAATCCGATACTGGAACGAAACCGTAACCGAATCCGATACCGGAACGAAACCCGTAACTGAATTCGAAACCGCAACCGAAACCGAAATAAATGTTGAAGAACGAAACGGTAACCGAATCCGATACCGGAACGCAACCGTTACCGAAGCCGAAATAAATGTTGAGGAGCGAAACCGCAACCGAATCCGATACCGAAAAGCAACCGTTACCGAAACCGAAATAAACGTGAAAAGCGAAACCGTGACCGAATCCAAAACCGGAACGAAACCGTCACGAAACCGAAACCTAAATAAATGTTGAAGCAAGAAACCGTAACCGAATCCGAAACCGGAACGAAACCGTAACTGAATCCGATTCCGGACGAAACCGTAACCTAATCCGGAACCGGAACGAATTCGGAACGAAACCGAAATAAATGGTGAAGAACGAAATCGAAATAAATGTTGAAGAACGAATCCGTAACCGAATTCGATACCGGAACGATATCGAAACAGAAATGAATATTGAAGAACGAAACCGAATCCGAAATCGGAACGAAACCTTAACCCCAACCGAAAAAAATGTTGAAGAACGAAACCGGAACTGAAACCGAAACCTATACCGGAGCGAAACCGGAACGAAACCGAAATAAATGTAGAAAACGAAACCGAAACCGAATGCAAAACCGGAACAAGCCCGTAACTGGAAACAGAAATAAATGTTGAAGAACGAAACCGTAACCGAAACCGAAACAAATGTTGAACAGCGAAACCGTAAACGAGTCCGAAACCAGAACAAACCCGTAACCGAAACCGAAACAAATATTGAACAGCGAAACCGTAAACGAGTCCGAAACCGGAACGAAACCGAAGCCGAAACACGTTACAACCGCGAAACCGAAACACGTGACAAACCCGAAACCGAAAACGGAACGTTATTTTAATCGGTTCCATACCTTTATTATAATATGCTAAAGTGTTGTCGGAACTTATCCATAAATGCCTTGTATCTACATTTCAATTATGCTTAACTTAAGAATTTGAGTTGGTTTTGTTCGTTTCCTGAAATATTTGTCTATTTCAGATACGTGGTTGAGGCAGAAACGGGACGAAGTGTTTGAATAATTTCTTTTTAAGGTCCTAGCCGATCGGGGGAATTTATCAACTCCCTTATGTAGTTTTAAAATGTATCATACAAACAGGATCACATAGATGCTTCTCTGCTATCTCTCAATATCGAACACCGGATAGTCTAATAGTTACTAATGTTTCACTTGGACTTGAAACTTTCCACCATTTTGGAGATTTTCTAATAGAGGTTTGGATCCTATAACTTTTTTTGTTACGAAAAAAGCTTTCACAGGTCCCTTGAAGATGGTATCGATACATCTGCTGGGTTACGGGACTAAGAATATTTTCGAAAAAAAAATAAATCGACTAAAGCCAAACTGCTAAGGTACCATTTAAGTTGCTGGGTATTTTGTATTGATTTACAATTTTTAAATAGGCAAATAGGTATAAGTATGTCTGTATACCAAAAATTATGTTCATACTTCTGCCATCATGCAGAAACATTTTCATATTTCCCAGCAAATACTTATAATTTCTCAGAAAACATTTCCTAAAATGTCCATATTTCATATCAACCAAGTAATTGGGTTACTCACCAAAGCATAAAAGGGAAACCAAAACACATTTATATTTATAATGGGCCTTTTCATCTATTTTTTTCGTTTTTTATTTTTATTAAGCATACCTAGAGTTTTAGGCAGCACAATGTCCCCAACCACTGCGTATCCTTAAAGAATTTTTAATGTAATAAAATTTCATAATGTTTTTTTGAGCCAAGCAGGCTTCAGTGAGCGATTTTCCATTTCTATGCTTCCAAGTTTTCCATTACAGTTGTTTTTTTCTGTATTTTTTAAGCAATCTAAAAAATGTGTGGCTGCTATGTAAGTAATTCGTAGAATATAAAATACAAATTGAAAGCTTTGTTACTTTGAAAAGCATATAAATGAGAGTATTTCTATATATGATGTTATGCATATCTAATGAGGCGTAACGGACAGGATATAAAATGAGTTTACATTATCTTTGCAACATTTCATTCGACCGGAAGTCTCATATATATATTGATAGACTTTCCTTTTAGATAGCACTAAATTTATATTTTTGTGATTTAACTTTCTAGCTAATATCCATTTCAAAAGAATTTTATACCTGTTTATCAAAAAAAAAATCGCAGAATGACCAAAAGGTTTCAAGACCTGGGGAAAAGGAGTAGATACTAATGCATGCCTACGAGAGATTTCCTTAAATTATCTGAATCAGCGCGGAATTTAGAATTTTACAAATTGTATTCTTGTCGAGTCCTGAACTATATGCTAAGTTTATAGCAAAAATTAGTTAAAAGTCGATTCCGAGAAGATTAATTAAAAGCTCGATACATGCGCAACATATCGGCATTTTTCGATGAGTCACCGGGTTCTGACTAATATGTAAATTTTCCAGTCTCTAGCTTACCGGGAAGCTACTCAAAAATCGATCACAAGATTCCCCCTGTGTTTCAAAGATTTCCAATTACAGCGACCAGCGCGGCACCTATCGGATTTTTTTATTTCTGCAAATTGTGTTGTCCCATGTTTCTAGCTTACCGAGAAGGTACTAAAAAATTGCGTTTCAAAGATTTTCAAATGAAAGATTTTCAATTACAGTGATCAGCGCGAATTCCTATCAGCATTTTGATTTATAAAAATTGTGTTGTCAACGTGCCCGCAGCTACGTGCTAAATTTAAAGTCTCTACGTTGCCAGGAAGTTAGTTAAAAGTTAATTGCAAGAATCTCAATTTCAAACGACTTTTCGACATTATCGATCCATGGCACACGGATTTTTTTGATGAGGAATTTCATTGTCACCGGGATCTGATAAATATGCAAATTTTCCGATCTCTAGCTTACCGGGAACCTACTCACCCCTCTGTTTCATAAATTTTCAATTATATCGACCAGCGCTCCACCTAGAGGAATTTTGATTTCTACAAATTGTATTGTCACCGTGTCCGGTACTACGTGTCACGCGCTAAATTTCAAGTCCCTAGATTGTCAGGAAGTTAGCGAAAAGTCGATCGCAAAAATCTCAATTTTAATCTCGAAATATATCGATTTGTGCGCCATCTAGCGGATACCTTTTCACGGAGCACTGAGCTATTCCCCAAGTTTCAAGTCTCTAGAAATCGATTTAATAATATAAAGGTTATAAAAAGGGACTCTAGATCTGGAAATATCCTACCCTCAAATGAGTTTACTTATAAATATTATTGGCATAATTTTAGGCATTTTTTTTATTAAATTAATCCTAATCCTAAATTTAAAACAATTTTAACTTATTCACCCATAAATTAAAATGTCTTCAGGTTATACGTTTCGCTTCTCCCCTTTTTATGTTTTGTCAACAGCACTTATTAACCGCACTTTACTCTCATTTTAATCCCACTTTTCACCTCATTCAGCAAAACCACTTTGGCTTTTATTTCTTTTCATGTTATACAAAGCCACTTTGTTTCACTCGTTTTGCAAGTATTTTTCGCTCCATTTCGTCGTTAACAGCACTGACGCTGTCGCTGTTATTATTACCACTTCAGAAATCATTTTGGTTGGTGTTTATCCGCTGTTGCGTGAGTTTGCAAAAACAGCTCGATCGTCAAATTTGGAAGTACTCATAAAAGGACAAGTACATTCGTGGTTGGAGTGTAGAGGGCTGTCGTTTTATCCGATGATGGTTATCGCTTTCCATTGGAAAGGTGTTCTCAGGCACAGCACAAAGTCCTGATCATGGTTTGGATATATTACGTATTTATTTATATAGCCAGCCAATTGATCCAAGGCAGGTACTCGTTGCAGGCTATCCTGATGAAGACACGTTGCAAATCCTCAGTTGGCCATTAGGTCGAGTTTCCCACCGAGAAACTCTTGATTGCTGCATCTTGTACCTAAATAGCTAGCACAGTGCCAAACGAGGTACTAAGAAATTCTTGCCCAACATCCGAACCACACTAGCCTGAAGAAAAATAAATTTAATTTCCACTTCAAAAAATTTATTAAATTACGTTTAAGCTCGATTTGGCATTTTCATATTAAAACGAAAAGACTAGAAGCTCTTTGGTCTAAAAGTAAAATTGCATTAATGCAAAATATTTGCACAACTTTGTGTAAATACGAAATTATATTTCATACATTTGTATGTTTGTATATATATATGTATGTATGTTTGTATATCAAAACCTTCATAAAGCTTAGCCTTTGCGCACAACTTTGTATTGTATTACTATTACAGTACACACACAAACATACACATTAACATACAATACATTGTAGTCGTCATTGGTTACTGTTATGGCTATTGTAGAAGTTTACTTTTTATGTTGTTGCCTTAAACTTTGAAACTTTGTTTGCATTACTTTGGAATGGAAGTGGCCAACGACTTTATTTTGCATTCGGTTTATGCTATGAGTGCGCTTTTGTTGTGACATTGCAAGTACAGTTGAACCAATAAATTAAATCAGTAGTAGTATTGCTTTAAATACAATGTATGTAACTGTATACCCTTATGTATGTGCATACAAAGTTTATATTAGACTGGACTAGCAAAAAATTAAAGAAGTTTAGGGACTTAACGTCATTATTTAGAGGTGTAAAAGTACTAGTTTCGATTTTTGAGAATCGATATTTACAGTTTTAAAAAGCAAACAAAGAAAAAAAAGAAAAGGAAAGGAAGGGTTAGGGAAGAAATGGAAAGGAAAGTAAAAAGATGGAAAAAAGGGAACGGGAAGGAAAGGTAAAGAAAGGAATGAAAAGTAATGTAAATTGAGGGAAAGGTATGGAAAGAAAAAGAAAACAAGTTACAGGAAAAGGGAAGAAAGGGAAGGGAAGAAAAGGAATGGAAAGGAAAGTAAAGGGTTGGAAAAGAAGGGAAAGGAAAGGAAAGGAAAGGAAGGGAAAGGAAAGGAAAGGAAAGGAAAGGAAAGGAAAGGAAAGGAAAGGAAAGGAAAGGAAAGGAAAGGAAAGGAAAGGAATGGAAAGGAAAGGAAAGGAAAGGAAAGGAAAGGAAAGGAAAGGAAAGGAAAGGAAAGGAGAGGAAAGGAAAGGAAAGGAAAGGAAAGGAAAGGAAAGGAAAGGAAAGGAAAGGAAAGGAAAGGAAAGGAAAGGAAAGGAAAGGAAAGGAAAGGAAAGGAAAGGAAAGGAAAGGAAAGGAAAGGAAAGGAAAGGAAAGGAAAGGAAAGGAAAGGAAAGGAAAGGAAAGGAAAGGAAAGGAAAGGAAAGGAAAGGAAAGGAAAGGAAAGGAAAAGAAAGTAGAAAAGGGAAAGAAATGATAGTAGATAGAAAGAAAAGGGATCATATGGGGGTAATTTTTAGGTCATATTTTGGTAATTTTGGGGTCAATTTGTAATCATTTCGTGATCATATTGGGATCATTTTGGGATCGTGTTGAGGTCATTTTGGTCTCATATTGGGATCGTTTTAGGGTAATTTTAGGATGATCCCTGGGTCATCATTGGAATCATTTTGGGGTCATTTTAGGATCATCCTGGTAGCGATTTTGCGGTCAATTCTGGGCCATTTTGGAATCATTTACGGTCGTGTTGGGGTAATTTTGGGTTCATATTGGAGTCATTTTGTGGTCATTTTATTGATCATCTTTGGACGGCCAAAATCGCCTAGGAAGTTAAAGGCTATTTGAAGTAGGGGATTGGGGACGATTTTGTGGTCAATTTGTGATTGTTTTACGATAATTTCGGGGTATTATTGGAATCATTTTGATGACTTTACAAATATTGAAAAAAAATAAAAAATTGTTTTGTTGTTTTGAAGGTGATTCAATGAATAAGCAGCGTTATTTTCGAGTTTGCTACGAAGAAAACTTATTGTGGATACACATGTTTACACATCAAACATCAAAGAGTACTTGGTACTCACGTCTTTTTCGGAAGCTAATACATTCGGCTGAAGTGCTTGATTATTATTATTGAAAGAAACGTGAGCAGGATTGGCTGCGCCATGGAATTACCCCAATTAGTTTTTTTAAATGATTAATTTGGAATCATTTCGGGTCATTTTGGGATCATTATGGGGTTATAGTAGAGTCATTTTGGGATCGTTTAAGGGTCACATTTGAATAATTTTGGGTTCATATTGGGATAATTTTGGGGTCAGTTTGAGATCATTTTCATTTCTGTGGAGATTTGACAAAACAACTTATCTCGAGATAGGACATTTTTTTTTAGATATTGATTGCATAGAGTTTTAGTAGACTGCAACAACTGGGACAGTCTAACGTAAATATTCTATATTATACATTGTATAGTCATCAAGTTATTTAGTAGGTGTGGAGTTCTTGATTTAAATTACTTTAAACGGAATTTCTGAAGCTTTTTTTTAAATTATTGCTTAAGGCTTTTATTTAACAGTTTCATAGGATTTAGTAAAGGTAATATAATTAGTTATAAATAATTAATAAATTAATAAAATAATTAACTAAAACTTGCGGTCAAAGAGAGAGCCTTACTTTTGGGATCTTCCAATACTTAAAAATAGGATCTTATATTATTAATCGTCACTAGATTTGAAAATGCTCATTTTTTGAAGAACTGTGTAATAAGGCGACCTTTCATTTTTCAGCTATCAAAAGTAGGGATAAGTAAGTTGGTAGCACTCCCAAGTGACAAAAAGAGTTACAATGCATTTTTCCCCAGCTTCGAACTTTCTATATCCAATATACGCTTATTTCTTCTTCGATTTCTCAGATTTTTTTTCACTTACTTATTCAAAGCACTTTTTACTATTACATATTTGCATTCGCTATTCTTTAACTTTATGTTAAAGTACTTAAAAAGCGTTACCACAACACGTTTTACAACAAATAAAATGAAAATACTTCCGCTTTCTAATAAACGAATACTCATACGACGTGGTGTACCCGCCGTACCAGCAGACATCGAAAATTAGAATGGAACTATATGGCTACCCAACTATGTCATTCTTTTATTTTACTTTATAATTTTCTGCTGGCTTTGTTATGCCGTTTTGTCACTTCCAGATGGCTGTTAGGTTGCATGCTTTTCTTTGTTTTTTGCGTTCTTTTTCTTCGCTTTTACGCCACTCAACTTACAACTTGCTGTACGTGCAACATTCTCAGCCGCTGCCGCTACTAGCAATGCCTTATTTGTTTTTGTTATAGTTGTAGATGCTTGTTAGCGTTAAGATTTGCAGAAGTATATAAGAAATTAAACCTAAAACTTTTGTAACTTAACTCAGCTCGCCTGCATGTTGTAGTAACTTGACAAAAAATATCGTTTTACTTTAAGTTTTTTTTAAGTTTACAAAGTTTGAAAAATGTAGGGAAAAAATAGTAGAGTAAGAAGTAAGCGTGATTAGTTTCATACTTACTGGTAGAAATATATATAGAGCGGAGGAAAAGGAGGGGAGGATAAGGAGGGGAAAGGAAAAAAGAAAAAAATGAAAAGCAAACAGAAGAGAAATGGAAAAGAAAAATTCAGTTAGCAGAGAAAAAAGAGAAACGAAAAAAGAAATACTGTCTTACAACAAGAATGAGAGAAGAAAAATAATTTGAATTATGTTACTGACCATTATGAGGACGAAACCCAATTTCTACTACAACCGGATCTACGTACAGAAATAAACCGACTTTTAACCGACCAAAAGCAAATTATCGTTACTATAAGAATGTGGGGAAGATGTTTACGATTCTGTTGTGATGCTTTCAGATACGGACATGATTACGACTTCATATACACCGTCTGGGTATTATTATTATTATTGTATATGACTCCGATTATGGCTACAGTTTAATATGTATGTGGTTACGGCCACGGTTTCAGATATGGTTACGGTTTCGGTTATTTAGCTATGATTACCGTTTAGGTTACGGTTTCAGATATGAATACGGACGTTTTTTATATGGTTACGGTTAGGGTTTTAGATACGGTTAAACTTTCAGATATAGTTACGATTTTAGGTATTGTGAAGGTTTTAGATACGGTTAAAGTTTCAGATATGGTTACGATTTTAGGTATTGTGAAGGTTTTAGATACGGTTAAAGTTTCAGATATGGTTACGATTTTAGGTATTGTGAAGGTTTCAGATACAGTTACGGTTTCAGACATGGTTAAGGTTTCGGATATGGTTACGGCTAGAGAAATCGTTACGGTATCAGATATGGTTACGGTTAGAGATATAGTAACGGTTACGGTGGCATACAGTTACGGTTTCAGATATGGTTACGGTTTCAGATACAGTTACGGTTTCAGATATGGTTACAGTTTCGGATATGGTTACGGTTTCAGATACAGTTACGGTTTCAGATATGGTTACGGTTTCAGATATAGCTACGGTTTCAGATACAGTTACGGTTTCAGATATGGTTCCGTTTTCAGATATGGTTATGGTTTCAGATACAGTTACGGTTTCAGATATGGTTACGGTTTCAGATACAGTTACGGTTTCAGATATGGTTACGGTTTCGGATATGGTTACGGTTTCAGATACAGTTATGGTTTCAGATATGGTTACGGTTTCTGATGCAGTTACGGTTTCAGATATGATTACGGTTTCGGATATGGTTACGGTTAGAGAAATGGTATCGTTAAAGAAATGGTTACGGTTTCAGATATGATTACGGTTTCGGATATGGTTACGGTTAGAGAAATGGTTACGGTTCGAGAAATGGTTACGGTTAGAGAAATTGCTACGGTTAGAGAAATGGTTACGGTTAGAGAAATTGCTACGGTTAGAGAAATGGTTACGGTTAGAGATATGGTTACGGTTAGAGAAATGGTTACGGTATCAGATATGGTTACGGTATCAGATATGGTTACGGTTAGAGATATGGTAACGGTTACGGTGTCATATATCGTTACGGTTTGAGATATGGCTGCGGTTTCAGATATGGTTTCGGTTTCAGATGTGGTTAAAGTTTCTGATATGCATACAATTTGAGATAGATACGGCTTCAGTTATAGTTATGTTAAAGGTTTCAGATATTCTTTCGATTTCAGAAAGATACGGTTAAGGTCTCAGTTATGGTTACGGTTTCAGTAACGTATAAATATTATTTCGTACACCTTCTGCTTTGAAAAATCAAGTTAACCGAGAACAACTTTTTTACAATCCAAGCAAAAACGCACACTTGGTAGAACAGTGAGGAAACTTAGGTGCTAACCAAACTTTTATTAAACACCAACCAAATCTCATTATATGTATTTTAAAAGTTTTCACATGAAAATATACTACAAGACTTACCGCACACAAATATTAGCTATTTAATAAATTCTCACCTTCGAGCTTGGCAACTTTTTTCCACTTCACAAATCTCTTCCATTCCTCTGTGTATTCAAGATATACCAGTGTGAAAAATTAGATGTCATTGCTGAGCGCCTTCTCGTAAATTCAACAGCTTCCGGTTAAGCTTTGCTAAGCTTATTTTCATTTTTGCTTTTCTACTTACATTGTATAGAATTTTTTTTATTTTTATATTTCATTTTCTATACCACACATCATTAAACTTTTGTTATGTTGCACATGTTTATTTGTGCGCACCTACTTCTAAGTACCTGCAACAAGAGTACTCCAAACAAAATACGAAAACACTCGCAAGCACGCTTTTAGGCGCTAGGCATCACACACTTGCAGAGAGTCTAGCACTTCGAGTGGCTACCACATATTTTTCAATTTGACTCCACTCCATATCAGTAAGAATGTACGTATGTATGAATGTATTTGCTCTAAGTAGTATTGTATTGTTTGTTTGAATACTTGTTTGAGACTTTTCACATTGGATTGTGGCATGTAACAGTCAGTTGTCAGACATTGAGCGTATGGATGTGTGTGTGTGTGTGTTTAAGTAGACTTAGAAAAATTGAAAAATCTGCATTGTAACGCCGCGGGTGCTACAAATTCATGCCACTTCAATGAGCTTAGTAATAAAGTACGAAAATATCATATGTTTGCACATATTTTTCAGCCTTCGTGAATTTCTTTCAGATTTTGTCTATTTTTCTTTTCAAATTTTTTTACCGCAATTTATGTTATTGTCTGTTGGAAGTTGAGGGCTTTGACATGTAAGTTGTATGCAGTTGGGATATGTTGGTAAGCGCGTATATATGTTTGTAGGCATTGGGGGATAATAAAAAACTTGAAACCCATGTAAAAGAAAAAACAAAAACACTTCAAAACTGTAAAGAGTCTGACACGCGGATGTCAGTCTATAAGTAGAGTTCATTTACATTTCACTTGCCACGTATGTGGTGGTATGTAATGCACTTCCTTAGCTGGGAGATATGAAACACTAGCAGCAAGGGTGAACATTTTTGTTAACTTTTAATATTCTCCATGAAAGGTTTTCATAAAAGGGTTAATAAGATGTTAAACTCCACAGCAAAATACTACATTTTTTAATAAATTACAAAGCGCAATTTTAACATTGTTCGTAAGACAAGGTTTTTTTTTTTTTAATAAATTCTCCCTAATTTCCAATTGGCATCAATTTCCCTAAAAAGGAACGACTGGCGTGCTTTGATACGAAACGGCCAAAATCGCTTGGGCGGTTAAGCGAGAATAAATGATGATGAGACTTATTTGAATATATATTCTATTATATTTTTTTATTTTATTTCATTTTATTTTTTTTTTATTTTATTGTATTTTATTTAATTTTATTTAAGTTTTATTTTTTTATTTTATTTTATTTTATTTTATTTTAATTTATTTTATTTTATTTTATTTTATTTTATTTCATTTCATTTTATTTTATTTTATTTTATTTTATTGTATTTTATTTTACTTTATTTTATTGTATTTTATTTTATTTTAATTTATTTTCTTTATTTTATTTTATTTTATTTTATTTTATTTTATTTTATTTTATTTTATTTTATTTTATTTTATTTTATTTTATTTTATTTTATTTTATTTTATTTTATTTTATTTTATTTTATTTTATTTTATTTTATTTTATTTTATTTTATTTTATTTTATTTTATTTTATTTTATTTTATTTTATTTTATTTTATTTTATTTTATTTTATTTTATTTTATTTTATTTTATTTTATTTTATTTTATTTTATTTTATTTTATTTTATTTTATTTTATTTTATTTTATTTTATTTTATTTTATTTTATTTTATTTTATTTTATTTTATTTTATTTTATTTTATTTTATTTTATTTTATTTTATTTTATTTTATTTTATTTTATTTCATTTTATTTTATTTTATTGTATTTTATTTTATTTTATTTTATTTTATTTTATTTTATTTTAATTTATTTTATTTTATTGTATTTTATTTTATTTTATTTTATTTTATTTTATTTTATTTTATTTTATTTTTTTATTTTATTTTATTTTATTTTATTTTATTTTATTTTATTTTATTTAATTTTACTTTATTTAATTTTATTTTGTTTTATTTTATTTTATTTTATTTTATTTTATTTTAATTTATTTTATTTTATTTTATTTCATTTCATTTCATTTTATTTTATTTTATTTTATTTTATTATATTTTATTTTATTTTATTTTATTATATTTTATTTTATTTTATTTTATTTTATTTTATTTTATTTTATTTTATTTTATTTTATTTTATTTTATTTTATTTTATTTTATTTTATTTTATTTTATTTTATTTTATTTTATTTAATTTTACTTTATTTAATTTTATTTTATTTTATTTTATTTTATTTTATTTTATTTTATTTTATTTTATTTTATTTTATTTTATTTTATTTTATTTTATTTTATTTTATTTTATTTTATTTTATTTTATTTTATTTTATTTTATTTTATTTTATTTTATTTTATTTTATTTTATTTTATTTTATTTTATTTTATTTTATTTTATTTTATTTTATTTTATTTTATTTTATTTTATTTTATTTTATTTTATTTTATTTTATTTTATTTTATTTTATTTTATTTTATTTTATTTTATTTTATTTTATTTTATTTTATTTTATTTTATTTTGTTTTATTTTATTTTATTTTATTTTATTTTATTTTATTTTATTTTATTTTATTTTATTTCATTTTATTTTATTTTATTTTATTGTATTTTATTTTATTTTATTTTATTTTATTTTATTTTATTTTATTTTAATTTATTTTATTTTATTGTATTTTATTTTATTTTATTTTATTTTATTTTATTTTATTTTATTTTATTTTATTTTTTTATTTTATTTTATTTTATTTTATTTTATTTTATTTTATTTAATTTTACTTTATTTAATTTTATTTTGTTTTATTTTATTTTATTTTATTTTATTTTATTTTATTTTATTTTAATTTATTTTATTTTATTTTATTTCATTTCATTTCATTTTATTTTATTTTATTTTATTTTATTATATTTTATTTTATTTTATTTTATTATATTTTATTTTATTTTATTTTATTTTATTTTATTTTATTTTATTTTATTTTATTTTATTTTATTTTATTTTATTTTATTTTATTTTATTTTATTTTATTTTATTTTATTTTATTTTATTTTATTTTATTTAATTTTACTTTATTTAATTTTATTTTGTTTTATTTTATTTTATTTTATTTTATTTTATTTTATTTTATTTTATTTTATTTTATTTTATTTTATTTTATTTTATTTTATTTTAATTTATTTTATTTTATTTCATTTCATTTCATTTTATTTTATTTTATTTTATTGTATTTTATTTTATTTTATGTTATTTTATTTTATTTTATTTTATTTTATTTTATTTTATTTTATTTTATTTTATTGTATTTTATTTTAATTTATTTTATTTTATTTTGTTTTATTTTATTTTATTTTATTTTATTTTATTTTATTTTATTTTATTTTGTTTTATTTTATTTTATTTTATTTTATTTTAATTTATTTTATTTTGTTTTATTGATTTTTTATTTTGTTTTATTTTTTATTTTTTTTATTTTTATTCTGTTTTGTTCAATTTTATTATATTTTACTTTATTTTATTTTATTTAATTCTTTTTTATTTTGTTTTATTTTATTTTATTTTATTTTATTTTATTTTATTTTATTTAATTTTATTTAATTTAATTTTATTTTATTTTATTTTATTGTATTTTATTTTATCTTATTTTATTTTATTTTATTTTATTTTATTTTATTTTATTTTATTTTATTTTATTTTATTTTATTTTATTTTCTTTTATTGATTTTTTATTTTGTTTTATTTTATTTGTTTTTATTTTTTTTTATTTTATCTTATTTTATTTTATTTTATTTTATTTTATTTTATTTTATTTTGTTTTATTGATTTTTTATTTTGTTTTATTTTTTATTCTGTTTTGTTCAATTTTATTTAATTGTACTTTATTTTATTTTATTTAATTCTTTATTATTTTGTTAAAATTTTTATTTAGGTTTATTCTACTTTCTTTTTATTTTGTTTTGTTCAATTTTGATTAATTTTACTTTATTTAAAAAAAAAAATCTTGTCAACAGGATACTCATGCAATTTAGTCTTAAATTTCACCTCAGCTGTTTTCCGGAGCCTGAAAGTATGCAGCCTCTCAGACCTCAAATGTACATCTCAACATGATTAAAAAGTAAACCCCATCGAACGAAATTGCATCCTTTTTTCAAGTAATTTACTAGCTTTAAATGTTCAAGTTGCTCATCAGAATTAGTGTTTCTTTGTTGCTACATTATAATCTTCTTCTTATGGCAGAAATCCTCGCTAAGCAGATCATTATCATTTAGTTTAAATTTGGTCCGCTCACATTACATCCATTATTATTTTATCAAGAAGCAGAAAAAGTTCAAGAATCTTTACACTTTCATTAAACCTCAACAAGTTACGCTCTAAATATTCGACGAAAGAAAGCAGTGTTCGGTCATGCGCCTCAAAATAGACTTTAAATACTCTCTAATAATAATGTTTTTCACCACACTCATACAACAGCAGTTCTTTCGACATTTTAATATCGGAGCTTCAAGTGTTTTCATCGCAAACAAAACGTATTTACATACTTACTTACACCCTACAATATACATTGCCGTATGGTAGTACATACGAATAAAAATTTATTATATTTGCTGTATATATGTAATCGCGTGTGAGTATGTGTACTTTGACATCTTGTGTTTGTGTTTGAATTTGTACTTGTCGTCTACGTCCGTCTATCCGGCTGGGCATTGTTTAACGTTTTTGTCATCTTTTTGATGTATGCCAGTGCACTTATTGTCCGTCAACGTTGAAGCCGAAGTCGTTGACATTGTTCTTTATGTCCGCTTTTTCGCTTTGTACTTTGAAAATGTTTAACTTGATTTTTACTGTTTTTAGCCTTCTCTTCGCTGCTATTCGTTTGTTTTTGCCCACAACTCTACTCCACAAATAAATCGTCATTCTTGTTAAGATTTACTTTGGCTTATGATATGGCTTTCATTTTTCGTTTTTATTATTTTTTTTTTTATACTTCCAATATTCAAATTCGCTTTGCGGCATTTCGTGTTTCCGTATTTGTTTTTTCTCTAGAGTTTACAAAATTCTTGTATAGCAAAATGTAAAAGTGAAGAAAATGTTGTTAAAAACTTGTCATAAGGAATATCATATGTCATAAGCTAAATATATATACCGTAAATCTACGTAAATGTATATACTATCTTTGTACAAGAAAACATATGTATGTACAGTGTATATTGTACACATTGCAAGTTATGTGGGTGAATAAAATCAGGATTGATTTTTATAGATAGGAAGTTTATGAAATAGGTTTTCTCTTCAATGTAAAGATGGACTAAGAACTTCTGAGAGCATATTTAAAGAAGCATGAGCCGTATATGTTTCAGAATCAGCATAAGGAATAAAGTTCTACAGAAGTCTGCATGGGCATAGATAATTTCGATCTCTTCGACGCTTAGCCCAATATTTAAAACATTATATTCCAAACATCGTCATGTAAGAGATTTTTGCGAAAAACCCATCAGAGCTCAATCATATCAAGTTTGGAAAGCTTTTCAAGTATTGAAAGTACACAGGATACATAGATATAAGGTGAGAGTTTTCCAGCCTGGCCTTAATTGCAGTTTTATTTAGTTTGAAGAAGACATGTCCAAACCATATGTGTGATATTTCTATATTGCTACTAAGGCACCTTTTCTATGAAAATAAATTCCTTAAACATAGCTAACGGTAAAATAATTGGGATTATGACACTGTAGGCTGAGTGTCATAATCTCTACATATGTATAATAAAATTGTAACAGGTCGATGTCTGTACATGGCAGATATCAACAAAAAATCGATTGAGGGAAGCATTACTAAGATTACTGGATTCTACTCGATCCAAATCAACCATTTTAAAAATTTTTGTGTGTCTGTCTGTCTGTCTGTCCGTATGTTTGTGGCCGTATCACTCTGAAAGTAATGAATGGAATTGAATGAAGCTCGACGCTCAACTTAAAATTTAAGATATTACTTTTTTCTATATCTCAACCGGTTTTGTAGTTATCGCCCAATATGTGGACCATGTCTGTCTGTATGTTTGTGGTCGTAACACTCTAAAAGTACTGAATGGAATTGAATCGTTGGATTGCTAGACGCTCAGCTTAAAGTTTAAGATATTATTTTTAGCGATATCTAAACGGGTTTTGGGGTTATCGCCCAATATGTGGACCAGGGGTGACCAAAAATGTCTTAGTACAATATGGGTGTCAAACGAAAGGTGTCAATGAGTGCTATAATATGTGATGTGATTCATTGAAATATCTGAAATGGTTTGGGAGATATCTTGAAATTTCTATAGCTCGACCGGTTTCGAGGTATCGACGAATATTTCCACAAAAATGTGTTAGTACATTATGGGTATCAAACAAAAGGTGTTTATGAATGCTGTCATAAAACATTTGATAAATTTCAATACCTAAGCTACGCATACGAAGTCGCGGGCATCAGCTAGTACCAAATAAGAATGAGACAAAATCCCAAGTAAGAAAATCCAACACCGTCTGCGCCATGCACAGTACTTCTGCGTAGTACACCTTTTTGCGTAGGTGGCCTTCGGCCGCGCTTCAAAAAAATAACCCTGGGCTAAGCCATCCCAAATCCTTTTGCGTAGTACACCCGGCTATGCCATGTACAGTACTTCGACAAATTACACTGTACAACAGCCATTTTGGAACAGAGTAACCATAGTACTTTTCTGAAAGAGCGCGTCACGTAGAACATTTTTGCCGAACAAACTTATAGTCCAGCTCGTCACAGTTCTTTTTTAATTGCACCCAAAGGTTAAGGGAGTCATATTGGGTCTTTGTACCATAACCACATAAGCTTGAAGAGCTACAGCTTCGGTGTCTAAGGGAAGGTTGATGGCAATAAAAAGACTAACATTTTCCTCCTAGACATTGTCTCGCTACGATTCATGGTTATGTGATTTTTTCTTGGGTTTTTGTAAAATTTCTCGAAAAAATGTCTCCCCTGAGTCTACTTGCTATCTTTTCCTTTGTGGGCTGACTAGGCTATAAAATAATATATAAGCTATGCCATAGTTAGCATATAGAAAAAAAGGATATTATTAAAAAAAGATTTCCCAAATTCATATCCTGTATGTAATGTGTGTAATTGATCACACACAATCAAAGACTGTTGCCAACTGCATTCTTCTTTGGGACTTCAACAAATTATTGCTTCGATTTCATTAAAAATTCACAGCGAATCGTTTGTCGTGGCTGTCATGTTATCATCATTCTTTTATCAATGACTGTCACTGCCAATAGCTGTCAATTGCCAGCAACGTTTAACAGTCATTCATTCTAACACACAGATTGGCAAGTTTTCTCATTGCTATTCAATTTTAGCACACCATGCTATGGACTTGTGTGCGTGTGTTTATATGTATATGTATGCATGTGCTTTTGAAATATATTGAATGCAATTTCTTGCGAAAAATCAAAATTACTCTTTGAACTCATTTGCTCTTGACCATTCATTATTTCGGTGATTGGCAATTTTGATGCGTAATCAAAGCTGTCAAATGCGTTGAAAGAAAGCAATATGATTGACATAGGAATGTGAGCACGCTGTAAGGACACAAAAGCACAATGTAATGAGCAAATTATTGATTAAACGAAAGGACCTTTACAGTGATATATTAGATGGTAATTTGATGATAGATGATTCGCTCGAGGACGTTAAAATGGAAATACTGCATTGAAAGATGAATGTGGATATACGCTGTTTATTACGAAACATTAACAACAATTTACATATTCAAAAGAACCAAGAACATTTTAGGCTTGCACGGTAAATGCAACTTAGAGAACTTTCCTGATTCACGAACATACAAAACAATAGACTACACACAGAACAATATTTTTTTAACAGCCATGTTAAACTAAGAAGAAACATCTTGTTAAATTTGCAAGAAATAATGGGGAAGATAGTGTTGTTTTAACAGGAAGACATTATGTTTTAAAAGAAATGCAAGTTACGAAGTCATGTAAATTTAACACGAAGTCATGTTAACTTAACACGAAGTCATGTTAATTTAACTCGAAGTCATATTAATTTAACACGAAGTCATGTTAATTTAACACAAAGTCAAGTTTTTCAACATGAGGTACATATTTATTGTACAGGAAGTCTGGTTAATTTAACATGAAAAGAAGTTATTCAACATGAAATTCGTGTTAAAATAACATGCGCGATAGTGTTGAAAAATAATAACTTGAGAAAGTGTAAAAAAGTGTTGATTTTACATGAAAATTTTTCTGTGTGTAGTTTTGCACCTATTTTAAAAGTGACCTAGAGTGCAGTGCTTAAACAAATTTGTTTTAAAATCCACCAAAAATTTGCAACGAAGTTGTCACCATCCTGATTGCTCTCAGTTGCACGAACCAACAAAATTTTATGCAAATATTAAACTGATTACATTCGCACTTTTCGAAAGTTTTCTTTAGTATTTGTTGCTGCCCGAAAATAATTGCCAGTTTCAGTTCAAATTGCATTGCAAATAAAGTTTTATGCACGCGCAATTTCTTCCTTCCTGGTGGCATAAAAGCAGCAGAAAATGAATAAAGTTTGAGTTACCCCATGTTAGTTTGATTGCCGGTGTTAATGTGCAGGGGAACGGATCTTATGATTTCCTTTGATTTCAATGGTAATTTTTGGCAGTGAAACTTGGATTGCTTTTCGAATTACGCTACAATTACTTATGCAGCTTGGGAGTGAGATGTCGAATGAATTAATAAAGCTAAAGAAGAAACTTAAGTTTAATGAACGGAAACTTTTTTGGACAATAATAAAGGATTATATACAACGCTGAGATTAATAAGGTTAGGTTCAAGTGGCTGCCTCGGAGACACACTTAGGCCAGTTTTGAAAGGCCCGTTGTGTTACCACCAACACTAGGAAAGTCAGCCCCGGGACTGAATCTCCTAAACTGGCACCGTTACTCCACTTCGAACCATTTAGATGACTTGATGAGGGAAATCAATTCCTTTATATCCAGCTCCGCGATCTGGCACAGGCTATCCAGGAATGGAACTGCCAAACAGCGGGTTCTCGCGCCGCTTAAAGGCGAGCAGTTTCAGATGAGCTGTTCCACCGTTCTTCTCCTCCTCATCATCTTTACAACTCTTACAGCATTCTCGGTAGGGCACACCTAGCCTTTCTGCGTGCCTACCAATAAGGCAGTGTCCAATTAATACACCTATTAATATAGAGATTTCTCTCCTTCTTAAAGCTTAAATGTGTCTAAATCTTTTATGCTCCCATTTTGGCCAGGTTTAAATGGATATCTGGCACCCTGGGGATTGTAGTCACCTTTCGTTGGCTTGATGTAGTGTGTACTCCTTCAGCATTAGCTTGCATGTGGCAAACGTCATACCTAAACGCTCTTTATCTCGAAGAATCTGCCTGGCAAATTCATCTGCCTTACAGTTTCCCCCAATGTCCCTGTCCCCCGGGACCCATGTGAGGTTTACGCGGTTCTCTTGGGCCATCTCTTGAAGAGATCGACGACAGCTGATATCCATTACGCGGTTCTCTTGGGCCATCTCTTGAAGAGATCGACGACAGCTGAGCGTCAGTTCAGAAATGAAAGAGTAAGAACCAAGAGCTTTTATGGCCGCTTGGCTGCAGCTGAATATAACGATATCCTCGCCGATGGACGCGGTGTCCAAGATAGCTGAGACCTCAGCCGGGAAGACGCTCCAGGTAGTCTAAAGGAGAACTCAAGGTCCAGATCCCTTGGATACACCCCTCCTTCAACTCTGCCGTCTAACTTCCGTAAATGAAACAAAGGCCTCAAGCCGAAATCGAGTTCGAACCTGCTCCTCATGCAGATACCGAAATCGAAACCAGAACTGAAACTCAATTCCGAATGGAAAGTTTAACGGAAACGAACACGAAAACTTAATTACTATAGAAGGTGAAATGGAAACCCAAGTCAAGAGCCCGAAGTAAATGCGGCTCGATAACCAACCGAAAGCGAAAATATTCCCACCATAAATTCTCCAGAAACAGTCTCTAAATGGTTTAACAAAAAACCCAGAAATTTTACTGGCAATATGCCAAACTTTTTTATGAAACTAACCCCAAGGTATGCGTCCACACAAAAAGTAAATATGGTCACTAAATACATAACTAGATATTTTTTCAAATGAAACCGTGAAAAGTTCTTGAATGAATTCGAAAACGCGTTCCAAATTGACTCAAAAAGAGCGTAACTGGCCCTAACTGATCACAAAAGTATCCCGAAAATTGGAATACACGTCTTTATCTACTGATATTTTGTTAATTAAAGCTACATTAACTGAAAATCAATACTCAGTATATTGCAACTGCAACTTAAACTTTTCAACGTTTAGGAAAATTGTTACTAAAGCAAAACTGTGTCAGGCTGTATCCCACCTCAGATGTATTCCATTTTATAGCTGCTTTGCTTTATTGCTTTCGATATTGCCAACTAACTAGTCAAGCGCAGGAGTAGGAAAATTTTGCTCATTTATTGTCGTATGTCCTCAATTTTAATTTGATATACGAGCAAAATATTTTAATTACTTGGATAAATTGGCATGCTAGAGCGAGCAGGTGTAGCAAACAACGAACCAAATTGCCTCCACTAACAAGATATTCAAACACAAAAGGTAGCCATAGATGTGCATTAGCAAATGGATATCCTGAACTTTGTATGAAAAAACATACATACATATATACCTACATTAGTAACAAAGTGTATGTACACCGGTATGTATGTATGTACCTGTAATGGTTACACCATTATAAGCACTTCGACATGAACACCTTCTGAAAATGTGACAAATTCTCTTCAGCTAGGTTAGTAGATTCCTACATAAATACCAGAATCTACCTTTTTGCTAGTGCTATTGAAGCTCCGTTCGATTTTGAAATGAACACTTACTAGAAACATACCGATCAACATACAAACATATAAACATACTCATCCAAGAATGTGTGTCAATGATGCATGCTCAACATTCTTTCGTGTTTAATTGCTTTTAAGAAATATCTGCAAGTATGTGTGTTTAATATGTATATTTGTATACTTTTATTTGCACCCGCATATCATCCGGAACTTTCGAAACTTGGGACAACTTAAGAGTGAAGTATATATGCAAGCAAATTTTCTAGATTTGTATTACAAGCGCAGAAACCCATACGAGCACATCTGTCTAGCATGAGTGGGTATGAGGGTGATCCTTATTTGTATGATGAAGACAAATTTTGGTTAAGCTAAAATTTCAAAGACACTCTCTCAAAAAGTCTTAGCTAGGTCACGTGACCTGTGCCCTTTTCAATGCCAATAAAAAAATATGTCCATGCCATTACCATTCTACGAAACAAATTGACATACAGATAGTATGATTTATTCTAAGAATATTCACTTCGGGGTTGCCACTTGGGGCGATTTACAGGGTGGCCACCTATATCATTTTTTATTATGCAGCAAGATATGCCAATATGGGTATCAAATGAAAGGTATTTTCGGCGACATGTCAACTAAACTAGGTTTGCCACCTAGGGTTGCAACTTTACCACAGTAGATTTGTATATCCAGTACTATCTCGAGAACCGCTTGACCGATTGGAAAGAAGTTTGGCATTGAGTTTACGGAGTTGCCACCTATCTCAATTTGTTTAAATTATGGAGCAAGATAATCGATTATGAATATCAAATGAAAAGTATTTTCGCCGACATATCAACTAAAATATGTTCAAGTAGGGTTGCCGAACAGGGTTACCATTTTACCGGGTGGTATTTGTATATTTTAGCGTAATTTTTTAATCATATATGGATTATTTTAGGATCATTTTGGGATCATTTATGGTCACTTTGGGATAGTTTGGGGGCTATTTTGAGATCATTTTAAGTTCAATTTTAGATCGTTTTAGAACAATTTTGGGGTCATTTTCGGATCATTTTGGGATCATTTTAAGGTCATTCTGGCGTCGTTTTAGGATCATTTTGGGATAATTTTTGGGCCATTTTGGGTTCAATTTTGGATAACTTTGGGAACATTAAATGGTCATTTTGGGGTCAGTATCTGATCATTTAAGGATTATTTTAAGGTCATTTTGGAATAGTTTTGGGTTAGTAAGGTTAGCGCTTAATTGACAGCACCGAGCAAGGTTGGTCACCCAGGTACTACCTACTTAAATAAAAATAAATATGTATGCATCTAAAACAAAAAGTATTCAAACCACACAATTTACTCTTTCAGCACCCCGAACACATACACAGACAAATTACCGCTAACATTTTTTTGGCAACCTTAAATTTCCTATGTAAAAGCCTGTTTCATGATGCATTTGCATTTGCCAACTTTTCAAGATCCTAACGAAGCGGTTGAAACTAACAACGTTAACAAAATATAAATAAATAAATACTTAAACACATTCTGCAAATGTGAGAGGCTTCAAGGCAGAATGACATTTAAGTAAAATTTGAGAATTGTTTGCATCCGCTTCCTGTCACTAGCAGAGCTACATAGAAAAGTGCAACTTCAACAGCGGAAGTGGCTGCAAATAAGCCAAGAAAATTTCTTAAAATCTTGTTTGTCTCTTTAGGGTGTTTTTAGTAACAAGAAAATAGCAGATGTTGCCTGGCAATTTGTGTTTGAACGTGGCAGTGCAACAATTTTCAGAGACATCAAATTCTCTTAGGAGGTAGTATAAAACCACAATGGAGAGGAAAGTTAAGAAGTCTTTAAATATGATACCAATTGCGGCTGACAGGGAAAGATGTAAGTAAGTAGGTCTGTTTGTATGTGTTTGAAATAATTCGCTATTTGGCAGTTTGTGTTCAGAATTCTTAAGGATATTCTAAAATTCGGGCTAAAACAGCTTTAATCCAAGAAACGAGTTACAGTGGACCAATAGCTTCAACGTACCACTCCTACACACGACGCAAAACAAGGTGTTTTGTGAAAATCTGTGTGACTTGTTACCAGCATGCAATTTTAAAAATATTAACGCGGGGGCGGATCCGCGGGGGTGGTTTTCAGGATCATAAATGACTCATTGATGAGTCATAAATGACACATTAATGAGTCAAAAATCACTCATTGAAGAGTCAAAAACTACTCATTGATGAGTCGAAAAATGACTCATTGATGAGTCAAAAATGACTCATTGATGAGTCAAAAATGACGCATTGATGAGTCAAAAATGACTCATAGGCGAGTCATTTATTAAATGAAGTTTCATGCAAAATACACATGTTTATACACCAAACCTCACAAGTACTTGGTACTCACGCCTTTGTTTATAAAAACATAAGAAATTAGCAGAGCATTGTCAAAAATTTGTACTTGCTGGAAAAATGTTTCACAATAGTCTAGCAATTTCTTGTGTTATTTTTGAAAAAAATTTAAAGATAATGGCCCTAAGAAAACTGAGTTTGGCATTGACCATACCAACAAATGTAGGTATATATTCTTTTGGAAAACAGGCATAAAAGCCCAGTTTTGAGAAAAAATTTAACCCCCTTCCGAAAATCCTGGACGCGCCACTTTAGTAGCGAGTTCGATTCTTTCTACTCTACTACCTTTTATGTCCTTTGTATAAGTATTTTGCCTGGAGCTTTTCTGGAACTTTTCAGTCCTCTAGTGATCTTCAAAAAACCATTTTAATCACGCTATCTGGCATATTAAAAACAGCCCTTTTGTGGGATTGTACAATTATTTTTATGAATATCTAATTTCTAGATTTAAGTGATGCAGTCTTTTAAAGAGAGTGAAAATATATTAATATTTTTCCTTTTTCTTGGCTAAATAAAGAAAAATATTAAAACCAATATAAGAAATTAAAAATTATACTTCTAAATGATAACTTTGGATTGGCAAAACAATTTGTGTGGTATAGCGTGCTACACCTTGCAACTATAATAAAATGAAAGTTGGAATATTTTCTATCGGTTCCAGAAAAAAATCTTGGCCCATATTTGCCCTCCTTTATTATATGACGAAAAGTGACATCAAATCTTCATAAAATGGACATGTCGTATACGTAACTTTTTTTTTCTTTACGAATGTGTAGACATAGAGAAACAAATTCACGTCCAGTTTTTTTTTTTGTATTGTCGAGACATTTCATTAGAGAAGATAGTTTATTTGACAAATGAAGATATGTTTTCAGAGTTGAAATAGCCTGGAGCATAATTTTTGAGAGTTTGCCTCCCCGCCCGCATGCAATAAATCGTCCGATATCTATCTCTACTTTGGAAAATTTTTGCTTTTATTTTAGATATTCCGAAAATTAGATTACTTAGTCAATTATAAAGTTACATACACAAATTTATATCAAAAGCTTTTTAAGGGTCTTCTAAAGCAAGCAGACACGTTGTCCACATCATTTATTTTAAACACTGTAAACCCTAATATAGGATTTTCCACATATTAGTTAAGCACTTTAGACGCCACTTCACAGCGAATGACTCTCCAAACAAATAATCTAAGTTGACATTTGCTGCATTAATATCAATTCCAAAAAAAGAGGCGTTTTCAAATGTGCGAACTATCAACGTTTTTCATTTGTTTTGTCGCAATGCTGAAATCGTAAATAAAGCGTGTCAAAGTGTCATACCAAAATGGGTAAATAAAGAAAAGCAATCGTATTCGACATCAACAAATAATATTTATCAAAAACTGAAGTACCACGCTAGCAAGCAGAGCAATCTCAGAACTTTTGGAAGGCAAAAAAAAAAAAACGATAACAAAAGTCTCGTCAGATTTGAGCAATTTCTTATTTCAACTTTTAATATAGACAAATAAACATACATACATATGAAAACACGTAGTATTTATTACATGCTATATAAATATTTACTTTTAATGTTTATTCTCTTTGTTTGTTGTTCATATTTCATTGCATCTAATTCTACACAAATTGCGTCTCTTTTTTTTGTTTCATTTTCCAATGTAGAATTTCGGTATCACTGACGCCTAAGAGCAACCAATATATCTTGGCCATTATACGAGTGTGTGGGATATACAAATATTATTTCTAAGAGAGCAGGCAACCAAGCATAAATTTCGAAGGAGAAATATTGAAGCCGCAGTAATAAGTCAAAGCAACCACAGAAGCAGCAGAGCATAAAGTGATCGAACAATTGGTGGTAATACAGAGAGGGCGGCAGGAAGTAGATAGCAGAGAAGAAGACAACTTGGAAGGATATAAAAGGGGAGAGCATGTGGCCGAGAATGGGCACCACTAGTGTGGGTGCCAGCACTTTATTGCTACTGTGCGTCTTTAGCAGCGTTAATTCATTTTCAAGTACGTATAAAAGTAGAAGCAAAAGTTTTGTTATGAGTCGTTAAGTGTTCAACTCAGTTTTACTGAGTGCGTTATTTCATTCAAGTTATTTGAAAGCTGTTTTAATTGCCTTTATTATATTTCGAAAATTCTAAGAAAAACTATATTTCTCAAACTAAATTTTGTAATTTGTTAATTGTAATACGAGAGTAAGAAGCACAACAAGTTGTCAACATTTTGCTGCGGAATATTGTTTTAACTAAAATTTTCTACATATAAAAATCGCATAGATAATATAGTATCTAAAGAAATTTGTGCTTCTTGCTTTAGTTTTTCATTCTAAAATTCCCGAATGTTTAAATGTTATCTTTCACAAACCAACCAACGTGTTTATCTACTAAACAAGCCTTTAACAAGTTTACAGTTTTGCATAGCTCATCATCATGTTTGAATCACCAATATCTCCAAGCTCTTGACTGAAATGCCAAATCTATCCCACTTTAAAGGGTTTCAAGTCAAAAGCAAACAAATAGTCCCAACACGAGCACACACGCTCCTAACAATCGTCTTCATGTCACATTCACACTTCTACTAACACACCGTCATTTAACCCGCCACACTTACAGGTGCACATACATATATGAAACAGGGCTTCAAAATAATAGCTCCTAAACGAATAAGCCGATAGTAACCATATTTAAAACACGCTTTGGATATCTTTAATTCTAAACATATTTTGTTATATAGAGGGGCGTGGCACCTCCCAAACAAATGGTACTTCTCATAGTCCGCACACAGAATAATTTATTTATCAACATGAACCATCTTAAACTAACAAGAAAGATCCTGTTAAATTTGCATAAGATAATGAGGCAGATAGTGATTTTGTTTTAACAGGAAGTCATGTTAATTTAAAACGAAGTGAAGTTATTCAACATGAGCTTCATGTTAAAATAACATGATCGATAGTTATGGAAAATAATAACCTAAGAAAGTGTTAAAAAGGTGTTGATTTTACATGCAAATTTTTCTGTGTGCTTTTCTCTGAAAGTATTTAGGTTGGACCACAGAAATTTGGTGAGGAGTTATATATGCGATTAATCCCTACCACGTCCAAAAAACTGAAATTATTTAGGTTAGACCGCTGAAATTTGTTTCGGGGTTATACAAGAGTAATCCCTAATACCTGATTGGAAACTGAGGATAAGGAAAAAGAGGACGTTGCACCTCCTATACGAATGTAATTTTTTATAGTCCATATATAAAATTCTCGTGTCACGGTGTTCGTAAGCTTAAATGTTCTAAACCGCTTGGCCGATTTTTATGAAATTTTGTATGTATATTAGGGGGATATGCGAATAGGTCCCGTGGCCGAACCCGTTTGATAAATATCGACCAAAATGTGGACCAGGCGTGACATTGGGAATTGTTTGTACGATATGGGTATCAAATGAAACGCGTTGATAAGAGTTTTATCAAAGGATGGTTTTTAGTCCCATATGGGAACCCGTTTCCGAGATATCCACTTAAATGTGGACGAGGTGTGACCCTAGAAAGTGTTTGGATATCATGCGTACCAAATCAAATGTTTTGATGAGGGCTTTATCTTGGTGTGGTTCTTGGTTCCATATGCGAACCTGGTTCCGAGATATTGACCTAATTATGGACCAGGTGTGACTCAGAGGATGTTTGTACGATTGGATATCGAATAAAGGGCGTTTCAAAAGTCAAAGTTCATAATGCTCTATGGAGTCTCAAAAAATAAGTAATTTTTCTTATTATCTAATACTTGAAAGCCATAGCACTATAGTCGGAGATATCACATGCAAAATCTGGCTCTGATTTAAAACGCCTAACGCGTTTCGCAGGGGGGTTAAAGTTTAGGCCAACTCCTGCGACACATTATTATTTGAAAATATTGAAAAATTAAAGGTAGTGTGATCGATATGGTCAGTCCCATGCCGCATATGGATCCGGTATTCTCCGATACTATATTACTGGTATTGGCGGCGCCGTGGTGTAGCGGTTAAGTGTTCGATGCCCGGCAAAAGTAACATAAAAAATTATTTAGAAAAACAATTTTTCTAAACGGGGTCACCCCTCGGCAGTAGTTTGGCAAACTCTCCGGGTGTATTTCTGCCATGAGAAGCTTCTCAGCAAAAAAATTCATTTGCTTTGCAAGTGCCGTTCGGAGTCGGCAAAAAACTGTAGGTCCCGCCAACTTGTAGGAAAACTCAAAAGCAACACACCTCAAGTTGGAAAGAGAAGCTCGGTTAAAAATCTCGTTTTTTTTATATTACTGGTATTTGGCCGGCTGTTTTGACAGCGATTTGTTTTGATCACAGTAACATTTCTAATATAAGTAAGTAGGCGAGAACACAATTTTTTTTTTCGTCCTAAAAAATGTATTATCCTTTGTGGTTGATACTTATTTTGGAGCTCTGTTGTGTATATGTATGTACATTAAGCACACACCCCACACTTACGCATATTTCACACATTTTCACTTTTTCATCAATTTTCGCAACATTTTGTAAATATTCGAGTACTTTTCATACCCATCAACATTGTCAACTTGTCATAACATTATTTATTATCAGCTCATTTGCAACGCAATTCACATCCTACATCCTAAATACACAAGCACACAAACAAACATACTTCTAATATGAAACCATTTCATTTATCTTAGTTTTGCGCCTACGAACCTTTTTTTTAGTTTTTTTTTTATTCTTTTACTATTGTATTTTTTGTATCCTTTTATTCGTTCTAAAATTTGTTTTTTTTTATCTTCTTTATTTTTGTCCTACACAAACATATGAATATAACAAATTTATCAAATCAACCAAACAACAACTTTTACAATACAAATAAAAAACCAAAACGCCTACCAACGTTCTGTTTTCGGGTCAATACTTTTTGTCCCGCCATTTGCGTCACTGCAGAATATGGACGCGGCTGCGGCGACATTGGCTGCATGCCCAATGAGGAATGTGTCATCACAAGCGATTCGTGCAGTTATACTCAACGGGAAGGCAAGGACTGCGGCAACTATCCGAAATGCCAGAGGAAGCCTGGCTCCAGCTCGTCTTCGGCTTCGGCGCCAGTTAATCCGTCAGGTGATTATACTTTTTATTTATTTTTATTTTTATTTAGTTTGTCAGCTTATTTTTATTGTTTTAATGAATAACTCTAGGAGAGATATGTATTCATATATACATAAATCTTAGTCTTAACAATTATCGTTTTTTTTTATTTATTTTTTTTTTTTCACTGTGGGAATTAAAAATGGTATTTGTGTGTGGTATAGTAATTGTGGGCGGCCGCCGTAGTGTAGCTGTTAAGTGTTCGCCCTTCTACACCAAGTCGTGGCGGTTCGATGCCCGGGAAAAGTAACATCAAAAATTATTTAGAAAACTCGGCACTAGTTTGGCAAACTCTCCGGGTGTATTTCTGCCATGAGAAGCTTCTCAGCAAATTCACCGAGGTTAGTACTCTTTCTGCTTGGCATCTCGAACAATGAAATAGTGGCTTGTCGATTTCTCACTTGCAAGCAACGATTCAACCAATTACACTGTTGCTAACGTAATTTGATTGGTGCGATGAGCGCTCTTTCACTAATACACCCTCATGACCTAAAAGGTTCCACCCGGCATACCAAATCGATACCACGACAAACGGGCAGTAGAAGGTTTTGGTTTTTGTTCACAACAACAACAACAACAACAACAAACCATCAAAGCATTGAGCCTAGGTGATTTTCTACTCCTATAAATATGCTCACAATTTAGGCTCTTGAGAGCAATGATAACTAATTGTTTTTCGCAGGGTAGAAACTAACTTTCGACCACAGAACATGCATACATTTATGAACACTGAATATTTTAGTATTCAAAATAAAATTTTTTTAGACACACACCCCAATTTTAATTCCCACAGGGTGTAACCATCGTTAAGTTTGCTCTAATATTAAGTTTAAGTTCGTAAAATAATATGAGCTATTAGTTAAGGTACCAACACGTAGTACTTTTGGGATACAGAACATCCAAAATTATTTTAAAACGTCACTCGGAATTAAAACAACTACACCACTAAAACCAAATTGGGATCACATCGCTTAAAACATCACTGCGAAAATGGGCACATTGCATCATATTAAAATACATGGCTAATTTAAAAAAAAAAAAAAGCTCACTCACTTTAAAAAAGATCATATTCTGCGTAAATTTATACTCGTTTTTGTTTAATTTTCTTGATTATTCATTATTATTTTTTTTTTTGCTTTGCATATATTTAGTTGCTTCAGTCATAATCCCACCATTGCAATCATTGAACATGTAGCATTGAAAATACAAAATTTGCACGCCTAAAAGTATGCACCGATGTAGTTGTTGTGCATTTTATGAGCAGGGACCGGAAAACAAACTGTTTTTTTTTTTTATTTATGGAAAATTTTAATAATTTTAAAGTTTTTAAAAAGTTGTGTTATACGCAATGATTCCGGTCCCTGTTTATTATCCCCAAAGAATGTCAAATTATATTCATTAGTAGCTTGTAAAAACTAAACATTTCAAAGCATGTTTTAACTATAGACGTATAAAAAATGGTGACAAGGTCAATGGAAATAGTGCCAATTGACTTTATTTCGCATTTCAAATGGAAATAGTGTAAATTGACTTAATTTCCCTTTGTCAATATATTTATTGCTTATAGCATGTCAACTGAAATTCACGCGATGTTTAAGTTTAATCATGTGATCTTCAACATTACAAAAAACGTATCATATGATTTCAATTTAAAATGCTCACTGGTCCGAGTTTTTTAATTGTAAATTTTTATTTAATAATCTGATATAAATTTAAAGTATTCAGGGGCATGACTTTCAAATTTATTTCAAATTCAAAATCGCGGGATTTTTAATTCCAAATTTTTATTTTTAATATGATATTATTTTAAAACATTTAATGGCTTGATTTTCAAATTGATTTTAAAAAGCATCGCAGGCAAAAATATGGAATAAAAAATCGGATGCGATTTTTAATTCCAAATTTTTTTATTTTGGAATGATATGATTTTAAAATAAAAGCGTCGCAGACAAAAATTTCAAATAAAAAGTCATAAAAATCATATCATACTAAAAAAAAAAAATTTAGAATTAAAAATCGCACCCGATTTTTTATTCCAAATTTTTCTCTGCGGTGCTTTTTAAAATCAATTTGAATATCAAGCCATTATACATATATGTTAAAATAATATCATACGAAAAAATAAAAATTTGGAATTAAAAATTTGGAATTTTAAAATTTTAAAATCTCGACATACCAAAAAATAAAAATTTTGAATTAAAAATCTTGCCGTTTTGAGTTTGGGTATTTTAAATTGAAATCATATTATAAGATGCGACGCTTTTTGTAAATCACATCATTAAACTTAAACATCACGTGATGTTCAGTTGAAATGTCGTAACCTATGTTGCCGCTATTTCCATTTCAATAAGGAAATAAAATCAATGACTATATTTCCAAATTTCTGTTGACTTTACTTCTCTTTACAAAATAGAAATAGTGTCATTTGACATTATTTCCATTTGCGATGCGAAATAAAGTCTATTGACACTATTTCCATTGACCTTGTCACCATAAAAAATATGTATAACTATCAATTAAGTGGATAGCATTTAACATCCTTACGTATACATACCTATAACTATCTCTTTCTCACTTATGATGTGTCACGCACTAACAACTAACTTCATATTTCTGTTTTTGTCTTAACCCTCTGGACGCTGCAATGGTTACCAAATAAAACCCGTAACTAACAAAACCAAAACCTTACTCATTTCATAATCTTTATCATAACACCTGCGCTCAATGTTCATCAACTCATACAGGATCTAGCTATAAACCTAGTCCTGATCATGCCATTTTTTCATCTGCCTCATCTAATCCAACGCTTAATACACAGTTCTATTATAGTAGCGGTATATCGTCGGGCACTAGTAATGATAACTCCGCACCAGGTGCCAGCGGTCTTACTAACAACAAAAACAACGGTTATATGAGTAAAAATGGCAATAACATAGTTAATTCAAATTATGGTAACGGTAACGATGACAACGGCAACGCCTCGCCCAGTAATGGACAAAAGCTGCGCCCGAATAGTGCCACCGGCGGCATAGATCCACACTATGTCTTTGGTGCGCCACAGTCAGTGCCGGTTTTACCTAATTTACCCATTTTTCCATATAACTCACCAACACAATCACCATCATTTCAACAATTTCCACAACCTAATCATCCAGGTAGCATGCTGAATCCGGGCTACCCGGCTGGTTTGCAGCCCGTCAATCCCTACAGTCCTTCGTTTGTATTTGGTCAACAGCCATATTATTCAATGCCAGGCGGCACTGGTGGTCCACCCGGCGGCAGTAATGGTATATTGGGTGGCAGTGGTGGTGGTTTGGCGCCTCCAAGCAGCTATTATGGTAACAGCAATGTGGGCTATCAAAATCCGAATATGTATAATAAACCACCACCGCAATATCAAAATCAAAATCCGTATAATCGTCAGACACAAGTGCACCCATCTGGAGCAGCGCGTTGGAGTGGTGGTGTAGCAGCGGCTAGTTGGCAGTCAATGATTATGTTGGCGTGCGGTTCTGCTTTGTTGACGGCGTTTGTGTCGCAGTATGTTGTTTGCGGTCGCAGCACGTAATGCTGTGTGTTGATGATGTCGGTGTGGCACTAGTATTGTTATTCGTTGTATAGTGTTGGTATTATTATCAGTCAACATTTAATTAAGTGTTTAATTGGTTAAGGATAGGGTTTCTTTTTCTTTTTTTTCTGGATTCAGTGAGAGGTAAATATTGGCTTTAGTTTTTTATAGCTCTTGATAGATATACACACAGGGAAAATTGAGTTGGTGATGGATAAGAATTGGCAGTCATTTGGTCATATCAACCAAAATATCTGTTGATTCAACCAAAATGTGGTTTGATTCAACCAAAATTTTGGTAAATTCTTATCCATTCCCAGCTCATTTTTCTCTGTGTAAACTATTTGTAATAGGGTCTAAACTTTTTATATTCCCATAATAGCACACTAGCTTCAGATTTTTTTTTTTATCTCAATAGTTTAACAAAAATATCCACTCTTCGATATTTAGGGAAAATTTCTATAAGCGTGTAATAATTTCTCATATCATCAGCGATAACTTTCTTTAGAAGTGGAAAAGTTTTTCTTTTAACAAATGAGTTCCTAAACATAACAAATTACCACAAAATCATTTTTATTTATTTGACTTTAGTTATTTATATGGCCTATCACTTAAACTACAATATCAACCCCATCATTCTAAGCTATTTATAGTAACAATGATGAAGCAAATATGTAAGTAAAGTGTCATTATAATGAACTACTTTAATTTCGATGGCAATTACGATAAGTAATGGTAGCAATAGTTAATTATGGTTAAGTGTGCGCCATTCATCCATTTAAGTAAGTAGGTCAAAGGTCAAAGAAACTCTCTCTGCTTACTGTTGTGGAAAATATTATAATTTTCAAAGAGGACTACGTTTTCTACTATGCTTCAAGTAGTTTGCTGTAAATGTTGGTTTATTATTTTTTTTTTTTTCAGAGGATTCCTTTAATTATGATGCTTTTTAGTGAAAATGATGAAATTTCTTATTAACTAGTAGACCCGGCAGATGTTATCTCGCCCAAAGTTAGAAGATTGGTTCAAATAGTAGTCAAGCTCTGATATCGGCCGATAGCTCAGTTATGCGTCGCAATATGCTATCTTAAATTTTAAGTTAGACACCTAGTAATGCAACAATGAAAGTTTCATTCAATTCCATTCAGCCGTTTTTGAGTGATACGGCTACAAACAAACAGACAGACCAACAGAAATTTACAATTTTATTATATAGGGATATGGTACCCTATTTCTTACATTTTTCATGTTCTTTTTTCCTTTCGTTCTTTATTTACCAAATTTTTTATTCGTAATGTGATGCCCTAAACGAAGCTTCTTTGATCTCTCCTAAGTGAACTGTATCTTTCGAAAGACATAGGAAATCTATGAATTTATCTGATATCTTCTACACAAGAGTAGCATTCGCCTGGGAGTATGCTGTGCTTATTGGTTATATATAGAGTTTGGGAAATATGTCAAAATCAAACGCCTAAAACTATGCTAACATAATGTCCACAGTTTATCCAATTTTTTTTTTTAATAAATTTAGAATTTTTTTCGCTTGTCAGAAGCATGAATGTGTCACTTTTCCAGATTCGAGTTAATAGGCTCACGTGATTAACCTCTCGTTTCTCTACGATTCACGAAACTCCACATGCATGTTTCTGGCGCAACAAAAATGATTAAAAACTAAATTTTGAAATTTTCAAAAATCTCGAAAATCCTGGGTTTCCAAGAACCCCCGAAATGGCAATACCATTTTCGTGAATGTGTAGTTCAATCTCTGAAAAGTGTGCCAAAAAAACGAATGTACAACACATGCATGTTTCTGGCGCAACAAAAATGTTTAAAAACTAAATTTTGAAATTTTCAAAAAATTTTATTTAGCCAGAAACAAGAATGTGTAGCAAAACTGTTACGTATACGCCATAGTGTCTGCAGTTGAGTGCAGCAGATTTACGGAAATTTAAAACAAAATTTTTTTGGAAAATTTTTAAAAGATTAATGTGTCGAATTTCGAGGAGTTAAAGGAATATTAACGTAAAAGCTATATCAGTGGAAAGAGTATAATGAGAATGTAACCAGCAAAACCATTTTTATGTCAAAAACTAAAATACAAAATTTTGCGATACAAATAAACTTTCAAATACGATTTCCCAAAATTTTAATTTTGGCACATTCATGCTTCTGGCAAGCGAGCGACGATATGTAGTCAGAGTTACTCAGATACTGAAGTCTTATTTTTTTTTTAAATGTAAGTAGAACTAGTCGAAAAATTCTGTAATATCGCTGCAGCGAAAGCAACTAGTTGAAAACTGCTTTACAACTAGTTTGTGCACTAGGCCTAACTAGTCAATCTTTTGTCTTTTTTCCACATAAGTAACTGGTATTGTTTACGTGTTGATGTTCCTCGAGATTTCAATTGTCAGATTTCGACCAGAACACATGTACCAGTCATCTACTAGTCATGATATACTAGAATTATACTAGTTGTAAAATACCAGTCCCATACTAGTTCAAACTGGGCTAGTATGATTTCCATAAACTGAACTAGTCCCCATACTAGTCCAAAAAGGACTGGTTTGAAATATAATAATCCCATACTAGTCCAAAGAGCATTGAACCTGGACTAGTATGATTTCAACCATAATTTTCCTGACTTACCCTTTATTTTATCATTTGCCTGTACTGTCGTGTTTATTCTTAAGAAAGCAGCGACTATTTATATTTACCCTCACGAAAAAGCATCTGCGAATTATGATTTCATCCAGAAAATTTAGTTGTATACTAGTATGAAATGGATATATCCTGAATAGTATGGGTTCAGCCAGAAAACTCTAGTTGTATACTAGTATTTTTCTGACTAGTTTGAGGCTTCGCTGAAGGGATATAACGTGTTTCTATCCTTAGTGAGATTTTCCCAAAATTTTTTAAACTTTTTTTAATAGGCGCCTAAAATTATGCAATATTAGGTACCACATATATCTATATTTCTGGAAGTACGTCAATGCAATGCATACTTTGAAGTTCACCGGTATTATTTAGGGATTATAAGCTTCCTTTTGGGATTTCGGAGTTAACATTGAAAGCGAGAAAGCATTAGTAAATGAAAGATAAAAATTATATTTAACTTGAATAAAGATTTTTAACTAAATTATGTAAATATTTTATTTAATTGCACTACACATTGTTTTTTGGCCTTTAACACGGAGTCTACGAAGAAATTTACTTTGCACATTTTAAAAAAGAATACAATAGTCTAAGATTACCACAAGTAATTAAAAAATTATAAAAATTTACGGCAAAATTATACAAAAAGAAATCCACTTGGTTAAACTAAACGAAACAACAAAAACGAACCACTAAAAACATTGAACCAATGTAAGATATACCTACTTGTGTAATTCAGTATGTAGTACAGCCACATCGACTTATAACGAAAAAACAAACAAGATATGAAAAATATCGAAATACAATGAAAATGTAAGAAACTTGTAAAGCTGAATGGTGCCTAAAAGTATGCCAGGGTTGACACCAATATTAGAATTAATAATTTTCAAGTAAAATTTATTAGAATTAAAATTTTCAATATGAAAATTATAATTAAATCTTATAAAGCTTTTTTGTACAGGGTTCAGTTAAATAAAAAAATAACAATAATTAAAATAACGGCTCTAAGAAAGGCCGTTTAAGAGCTCCCATTTGCTTTTGTAGTTAAACGTATAATTTCAAAATCAAGTCAAATTACTTGTCCATGACTTTGTAAACAAATTTGAAGCATACTTTATTAACATGAGATATTACAAAGTTCAATTAAATTTTGAAGGCTTCCTAAATAAGAGCATTTAACAGATCTTGCATACTTTTAGGCATAATCAGTACAAACCAAAAAATATACGGATTTAATAAATGCTACACGAGAGTAGCCGCCAATTTCAGGAATTAAATGTTAATGTAAAAAAAAAGGTGCAAACAATGAAAACGCATTTTAAAAACCAATATAATAGTAATAGTTATCAAAGGATTTCTCAAGCTAAGTAAAACGGCACGAAAACAATATAATCAAAATCGAAATAAATCAAACGAATTTTTAATACCGAAAAGTATGTTATGTCTATTATAAATAGTTAAGCAATAATTAGCTGATAATTTTTGCGAGGTGTTGGCATTTATACATTTTTTAAAGATTTTATTTCCAAAAATATTAAAAATCAATCGACAGCTACTTATGAAAATACACTTGCAAAATTACGTAAAAATTAATAAAAAAAATATTGTATATCTAACTAGAATATTATTTAATTTGTTAATAAAATATAGATTCTTATTTTTTTCTCTTAAAATGTTTTTTTTTTCGTGCTTCATACATACACATATGGTCGCTCGCTTGCCAGAGGCATGAATATGCCAATTTCCTAGAATTGAGTTAATCGGCTCACGTGATTAATCTCTTGTTTCTCTTCGATTCATGTTTCTGGCGCAACAAAAATGTTTAAAAACTGAATTAAAAAATTTATTTAAATTTTCATTTTGCCAGAAACATGAAAATGTAGCAAAATTGTTACGTATACGCCATGGTGTCTGCTGTTGAGTGCAACACATTCATGTTTCTGGCAAAACAAAAATTTAAACAAAATTTTAAAATTCCAAATTCTCAAATTTCGTTTACATAGTTCCGTCCGTGCCCTGTAGGGAAATCAATAACGCGTTAATTAAGTTCCTGCTTCATGTAGAGATGTTGCAGTTACAGTAGGATGATATTCACCTTATTCAATAGTACTTTTGAAAACCTTAATTTAATTTTAAAATGTATCAACTAATACTTTGAATGTTTAAATGTTTTTTAGAAATTTTTAAAATGTAAGTAAATTAGACATTTTCTTGGGTAGATATGGCGATTTCTAAAAGTATATTTGATGTTTTATATGAAATGAAAGAGTACAATTGATATTTGATGCTTTTTTAAAGAACAAACAAACTATTATAAAGCACATTTGATACCGTCGCTCGCTTGCCAGAGGCATGAATATGCCAATTTTCCAGATTTGACTTGATAGGCTCACGTGATTAACTTCTCGTTTCTGTAGGATTCACGAAACCCTGGGTTTCCTAAGTACAAGGAACACCCGGAAATTTTCAATGCCATTTTCATGAATGTGTAGTTCAATCTCTGAAAATTGTGCCAGAAAAACGAATGTGCTACACATTCATGTTTCTGGCACAAAAAAACTGTCTAAAAATTGAATTTCCAAATTCTTTTAAGATCTCGTTGTGCCTAAAGCATGAATGTGTTGCACCCGACAACATACACCATGGCGTATACGTAACAATTTTGCTACATATTCGTGTTTCTGACACAACAAAAACTTGAAAAAATTTATTTAGAAATTTTTAGAAGATGAATGTGCCGTAACTCGAGGAATTTAAGGAATATTAACGTATCAGGGAATATAGTATAATGAGAAGTAAACTTGCAAAAACATATTTTTGCCAAAAACTAAAATTTCAAATTTTGCGAGAGCTATAAAAAGATCTAACAAAGTTTTAATTTTGGCATATTCATGCTTCTGGCAAGGGGGCGACGTTATATTCGCTATAGGAATTACCACTTTCTAAAAATGAGTTGACGTTGCTGCTTTTGAAAGTACCTACTTTCGGAAAAAGCGCTTCAGAACTTCAGATTTTCCCTACAGGGCTGTAACTCATTTTCACACACACACACACACACATACAAATCTGACCAGGAAACATAAGCAATTAATATGAAAATGATAGCATAAACGGAAACTGCCAAATATTTTCATACCAAATACAATCAAATTGTTTAATTAATTCACATTAATTTTCCTTAGCGAAAAAAAAACACTAAAACCGCATAGTCATAAAAAAAAAATATTAATAACACACACTAATAGGTGCAGCTTAGACATACAAAAAAGCAAAATAAGCATTTATTAGAAAGCGTGCATGTAAATACAAACATACTTAAATAAGTACATAAAAAATAATAGCAATTACGCTAATGGGCATTTAGTAGTATTGAATTTAGAGCATTTTATGTATGCCTTGTATAATAATTATTGTGTTCATTTTAACATTTAACAAAACCGTTAAACGCAATTAATAACAATTACTAACAATAATAAAAAAGAAACGAAATACATACTTATGTACTTGTAGCTCATAAACTATGTATGTATGTGTGAACATATGTAAGTATATAAGTATCTAAGTATACAAGGTAATAGTACTTGTAAATATGTATATCCGATTTGTAATAGATAATACTACATATTAGGCATATATTTGTATCCTTAATCATTAATTATGCAACTAAAGACTTAAATTGTTTAGTAATCTTGAAAAGTAGCTTAGCATTTCATAATTTCTAAACAAATCTGGAAATTTAACTAAACATCATCAGTTACCTCAACTCCTATTGGAGCATAGGGCCTCTAAATCAGGGCCCCACCGAATTGGAAGTGAGGGTATATTAGTGAAAAAGCGGTTATCGCACCAATCAATTATGTTATCTCTTTTTGCTGCATCGCTCACTAGCAAGTAACGTAGCAACAGCAATGTTGTTGAGTCAGTGCGATCATAGCGCTCTCACAAGCGCAGCAACAGTTTCATTTTTCGAGAGGCTTATTATCTGTGTAAATTTGGTTCTCTGATTTTCGGACAATCAAGCCCCGGCAGCTAGTGGGGCAATTGTTTGACAATCTGAGAGCCAAATGCACACAGATTTTTACACTCTTTGCTTGGCGTCTCGAACAATGAAATTGTTGCTACGCTTGGGAGAGCGCTATGATCGCATCGACCTATCTATGGATGTAGTTTGTTATGCGCAGTCGCTCCCTTCCAAGCAACGACTCAACAACATGCGCTGTTGACTAGGTAAAAAATTTCATTGGTGCTATGACCACTCTTTCTCTAATACACACTCACTTTCATTTTTGCCGGGCCCTGCTCTAAATATACCCTGAAGTAACTATGGGGGTGAGTGTCCCTAAGTCACAACTGAAATCGGCTATTGCTCTGCAAAAATCGAGAGTACTCTCTTTCCTAACACAAGAGTACTCCAATTGGAGCATCAGAGTACTCGAAATGTAATCCTTTTTCATATAAAAATTGTATTCCAATTGACATTGCGATGTCCTAGGACTGGACCACCTACTCCAACCTTCGCTTTGTTTCTGCTAGTCCTTGGAGTACTTACTTACGTACTTTGCAATGTACTCCAATGTTTTTACTCCTTGGAGTAGGTATCTACTGTCAGAGCACCTTGCAAACTACTCCAATGTTGTTAATTTTTTTTGGATGCACAGGAACCATACATACAGTAGGGAATTACTGGGTCCAATGGCTCCCGGTGAATCCGTATCCTGCAGTGAAAGCAGCTGGTTGAAAACTACTTTACAACTAGTTTGTGCACAAGGCCCAACTTGTCTTTTATCCATATAAGCAACTGGTATTTTTTACGTGTTAATGTCCTACGAGTAGCCAATTGTCCGATTTCAACCAGAATATACCAGTCATCTACTAGTCATGATATACTACAATCATACTGGTTGTAACATACCAGTTCCATACTAGTTCAAAAACCTGGACTACTGCGATTTCAACGACCCCATACTAGTCCAAAAAGCAGTGAACATGAACTCATCATCATTTATTGGCGCTTAACCGCCTAAGTGATTTTGGCCGTTGCCTATCAAAGCACGCCAGTCGTTCCTTTTTAGCAATAACTGGCGCTAATTGGAAACCCCAAGGGAGCTCAAATCATCCTCCACCTGTTGTTTCCATCTCAGTCGAGGCCTCCTCCTTTAGGAAAACCTTCTCTGCTGGAGCTTCTTTGTCCATTCGCATAACATTACCCAGCCAGCGGAGCCTTTGGGCCTTATTTCGCTGGACTATGGTCAGATCTGCGTGAAGCTCGTACAGCTCATCGTCAAATTTGCTTCGATACTCGCCGTTGACATCATGGCACGGACCATAAATCTACCGGAAAACTTCTCTCAAATACTCCAAGGGCTATCTCATCTTCTCTTGACATTGTCCATGAATCTGAGCCATACATCAGGACAGGTATGATGAGAGACTTATAGAGCGTGATCTCTGTTCTTCGAGAGAGGACTTTACTTCTCAATTGCCTACTCAGTCCAAAGTAGCACTTGTTCGCAAGAGTGATTCTCCGTTGAATTTCTAGACTGATATTATTTTCGGTGTAAATACTGGTTTCCAAATAGACGAAGTCCCTCACCGTTTCAAATTCGTAACTATCAACAGTGACTTCGTCTTGTCCTCGTTGACCGCAAGACACACTTTTTTCGCTTCATTATCCAGTCCATGGACTAGCATGTTTTTTTTTTTTATTCTTTAGAAGCAGCGATTATTTTTAATCAAACACCAAAGAACATCTGTGAATTATAAGTGAAAAAAGAAGCAAACGAAACATTTCAAATGATTGTTGGATTTTCGTAACTTGTATGAGTGTTGATTTTCGGGTTCCAAAGCTTCGAGGTGAGCCCGCAAGAACGACTGATGAGGTACTTGCTCCAAAGTCTCTATGTAGGCCCGAAAAAAACATGCAAGTCCGACAAAGTCAGTAGTTCTGAGGAGATTGGTGACTTTCCAATAACAAGCACAAGATAAATGGCTACAGCAAGCTGAATTGCTTCGGATATCATTGATCAGTGGAGCTTGTAGAGTTAGAATCTCTCCTTATATGCAATTGACATTTTCTACAGGGTAGGCAGGAAATATGCCTCGATGTTAGAGTACAGGACCACAGGGCGTGTCTAGCGAGGGATCGAAAACATAATTCAAATATTCTGCCACGACGTAGTACATCCATCCCTCGATTTAAAAGCAATTGTGGAAATTTGGATATAAAATATAATTATTTATCCTTTTTCGAATCGTTGTCGAGTTAGAAGGAATTCCCATTCATTAATGTTTTGTATATTTAAGTGTGCATTTTTTTTTTGTTATCTTACATTTCATTCATCTCTGTATCTTAGTAACTAATTTCTGTTTTTTTTTCTTTTTCTTTTATGTTGTAACGGTTTTGTGACTAAATTTGTACGCAATGTTGGTGCGCTTCTGTGCTATTTGGACACCCTGCTCTAAATGTTGAAAAACCCGCTAAAACAAATGCTGCTTTGCTTACAAAATCGTGTGCACTACACCACACATTAAAAAAAAACAATATTCATACCCACTCATACAATTTATTATGTGTATAATCAAATACGCCTGCGCATAGTAAGCAGCGGCACAACACACAACTCATACAATCCAAGTGCACCGGTTCCAGATAGCAGCAACAGTGTGGGTGGTGGTAGCAGCTCTGGTAATGCTGGTGGTGGTTATGGTGGTGGCGGCTCCAGTGGACACAGTCTCTATCCCACTTTACCCAACAATCCGCCGTCTGGTGGTTATAATCCTTATGGTGGTTATCAGCCTCCCGCAGGTGGTGGATATCAACCACCTGCAGGTGGATATCAGCCGCCAGCTGGTGGTGGTTACAATCCTGGTGGTTATCAACCAGGTGGCTATGCACCACCCGGCGGCTACAATCCCAGTGGGGGTTATGTGCCAAACGCACCTGGTTATGGTGGTGGTGACACGCCGCAGAAACCAAAAGACAAAGACGGCGGCAGCTTTTTCTCCAAATTTTTGTCAAACCCAGCGGTAAGTCAAGCTGTATCTGGTATAATTGCAGGCCAAATTGCAAAATCTTTGCAAGGCGGTGGTGGTGGCGGAGCAGGTGGTGGTGCTGCCAATGGTGGTGGCGCTGCTGGTGGTTATCAGCCAAGTGGCGGTTATGCACCAAGTGGTGGTTATGGTGGCGGTAGCAGTGCCGGAAGTGGTAGTTCATCTGGCAGCAATATATTGGGTGGCTTCTTAGGTAGTGTTTTGAGTGGTGGCGGCGCCGGTGGTGGTGGTGCTGGTGGCGGTGGCGGTGGCAGCAGCAGTGCAAGCAATTTCCTAGGCAGCTTGCTTAGTGGTGGTGCTGGTGGTGGTAGTGGCGGTGCAGGCGCTGGCGGTGGCAGTAGCGCTACTAACTTTTTGGGCAGTTTGTTGAGTGGTGGTGGTGGTGGCAGCGGCGCAAATCGCGGTGGCGGTGGCGGCAGCAATCCGATAAGCGAATATTTTGGCTCGCGTAACTTTGGCGGTCTATTTAACGAGAAACCTTCGGATGGCTCGAGCGGTTCTTCTGGTGCCGCTTCCAGCTCATCAGGTGCTAAAAGCTATCCCACACAGCCGCCAATGAATCAAAATTATTATGGTTAAATGGCGTGAACATTTTTTTTTTATTAGAATTTATTTCATATTCTTATTTAAAACTATAGCTCAAATTTATTTTAGAGTACACCAAATACTTTTCTTATGCTAAAAACTAATAAACAGCGCAAACCATAAACTAAATTTAAAATCCACTCAAAATCAAAAATTAAGACTTTTTGAGATTACGAAAACAAAACTAATAAAGCTATCTAAAATTAAGGTTAACTAAAAAAAAAAACAAAACAAAAAGCAAAAAAATTATAAGTAGCCTCAACCAAAACAAATTATTATTTCAAAAACAGCAATATTATTGAAAAATTTGCTTTTTGCAAAGAACAACCACAATAATTTTACTAACAAATTAGTATAAGTATAGAAATGTACATATACAAATTACTTACAAAGAAATAAAATTTATAGAAATAGTAATTTTGAAATGTACTAACTTTAAAATTTATTACAAACGATCATAAACAGGAGATTTAGTTTAGTAAAAACATTGTGAAATGTATATAGCTGAAATTAAATAAATAAATAAACGAAAATATTATATCATACGTATGGAAATGTATCGGTGTGTAACTATTTAGGCAATTTGATGTTTGGAATGAGATGAGAGGCGAACATGTAAGTATTAATTGTAATCATAAGATAAAAGTTTTACAAAGCGGTAAGTACGAAAAAAAATACTTCTAACAATTCACAGCAACAATTTTGCCTCAACGATTGATGTCATGTCCAAAAGAAAATCTCGCAATCAAACAAAGCAGTAAGTGACCCTAGAAGTAGTCACATGAACCACTTACTTACTTACTTAAAATAGCCTTTAACCGCCTAGCCGATTTTGGCCGTCCAACATGTTACGCCAGTCGGTTCTTTGTTGAGCCAACTAGCGCCAATTAGAGACACCGCGTGCTCGCAGGTCTGCCTCTACTTGGTCCTACCATCGAAGTGGTGGTCTTCCTCTTCCTCTACTTCCACCGGCGGATGCCGATAAAAATACCTTCTGGGCCGGAGTGTCCTCGTTCATTCGCACCACGTGTCCTAGCCAGCGGAGCCGCTGGGTTTTAATTCGCTCAACTATGTCCACGTCTGCGTAAAGCTCATACAGCTCATCATTATAGCTTCTTCGGTACTCGCCGTCGCCAACTTCTAGGGGTCCATAAATCTTTCGAAGAATTTTTCTCTCGAATACTCCCAGAGCCGGTTCATCAGATGCTGTCAGTATCCATGCTTCTGCACCATATAGCAAGACGGGTACGATAAGTGACTTATAGAGTGTTGTTTTTGTTAGTCGAGAGAGGACTTTACTTCTAAATTGCCTACTCAGTCGGTTTACGTTAGGCTTCAGTCTTTCGCACAATACGCTTGATAGGACCTTATATGCGATACTTAAAAGGCTGATTCCGCGATAGTTGGCGCAGTTTGCGGGGTCACCCTTCTTATGGATTGGGCAGAGAACACTTAGGTTCCAATCTTCAGGCATGCATTCATCCGACCATATTCTGCACAAGAGCTGGTGCATGCACCTTACCAGCTCCTCGCCGCCGCATTTAAATAGATCAGCGGGCAGGCCATCAGCACCCGCCGCTTTATTGTTTTTAGCCATGATATAGCTACTCGCACCTCGTTATAGTCGAGTTGTGGAACTTCGATTCCATTGTCTTCGATTGTGGGGTCGGGTTCGTCCTCTTCTCTGGATTGTTGCTCCGTTCCTCCGTTTAGAAGGGCAGAGAAGTGATCCCTCCATAACCCTAGTACTCTCTGAACATATGTCACCAGGTCGCCGTTGTCATTTTTACAGGAGTTTTCCCCGGGGTTAAAAGCGTCCGTCATTCGTCGAATTCTTTGATAAAATTTCAAGCTCTTCGATTTCACGCTTTTCCGCTTCCCTTTTCTTCGCCCGAAAAAGCCGTCTCGCTTCCCTATTCATCTCGCGGTAGTGTTCACACACGCTCCTCGTTGCCTTATAGGCGTCGTCCCTTTTTTTCATTGCGTCTTTGCACTCTCTATCATCGTACCAGCTGTTTTTTCGCATTTGCCGGAATCCAATTACTGCTTCGGTTGCGGTACGAAGTGATCCGGAGATATGCATGAACCACTTACGTCGCAACATTTACCAATGTTATAATAATAGCCCTTAATATCATATCAATCGGAAGATGTTCGATTACCTAGTTATGTCACATCATCAAGCGATATCACATCAACCATCACCTAGTGATGTCACATCAGCGATCAAAGTCGCATCAATCAGTGGGTGTTCAATCACCGGAAGTAATCACATCCCGACCGATATCACATCAAACAATAGGTCACCTAGTGATCTCATATCAGCAACCGATGTCGCATCATATACAGATATCACGTCAAAGACCGATGTCTTCACAACAGCCGCTCTTGAGGAACTTTCCCACAAAAAATAAAATCCTATACACCATAAACGACTGTTGTCACATCATCTAGCAAAATCACAAGATATATATATTAGTTGTGACATCGACCGTTGATGTGACATCACTAGTTGAGGTAACACCTTTAATTATTTATTGGCGCCTGGTGAGAAGGAATTATTTATCTCTCTCAAACTCTCAAAATTAGTTGCTGATTTGATATCGTAAACTTATATCACGTCATCAGTTAATGGATTGCTAATAGTTTTTATGACATCACAAGCTGATGGGTCATCGTTCCTGTTTTATAACAAAAAAGTCGGGTGTTGATCTGGCATTGCTAGTTGATGTGATGCCTATCGATAGCTGATGTCACATCACTAGTTTATGGAACACCTATCATTTTTCATGGGTGCCTGGTGAGAAATATTTATTTGAAGGCAAATTCTGCGGCTCTTGATCTAACATTGTTCATTGATGTGATATATGTAGGTGATGCGCCATAGGTCCCAAACGTAACAAACCTGGTTGATGGGACACTTATTAATTTTTTATGAGCACCTGGTACGCAGGATTTGTTGATGATGTGATGTCTAATGCTTGATGTGATATCGATTGCTGATCACATCACCAGTTGATAAAACCTATAGTTTTTATGGACGCCTGGTGAGAATTATTTATTTTTAGGCAAATTCTGCTAAATCTGTTGTTGATCTGCCATCGCTCATTGATGTAGGAGGTACGGCATAACTCTAAAATTCAACAAAATGCGGAATAGTGCCGTAATGTGGCAACACTGATTGATGTGCCCTACTTGTTTGTAGCCAAATTCTGCCAAATCGACTATTGTAGAGACATAAGTTGTTGATGTGATATCTGCAGGTGATGCGACATCGGACACTGAAGGGACACCTGAAATTTTTGTGGCTGCCTAAATCTTAATCTAAAATCTGCAATTGATGCGATTTCAATGGCTTTTGCGTCAGTTTTACTTCGGGCGACTTCTTCCCTTACAGCAGGAGAGGTGCTGGAGGTTTATATGAAGGACTCTTAACATCATCAATGATAATGCCCTCATCGATCTTAAACGCCTTCGTCCTTTTTTATTGTCCTTTATAATCTTCCACCTCGAAAAAGTTCGAGATTCCCATAAATTGGGTTTATTTTTGTAAGGAATATCGCAGGGCACCTAACCGAGCTCCGGAAAAATTAGTTATTTCCCTGAGCCATCACCAGGTTGTCCTGCCTTTTCAGGTTTGGTAGGATTCCCTGTATCTCTCGCAATGCATTAACGTTATTTCTCCTTATGACCATGTCTTTGAACCATCCCTCTTCGTCGTAACTGGCTTATGCTTATCGACCCGGACGACCACGGCTATAAAGAAATGATTCGTTTTCAGTCCAACTCAACATTTACAATGCCTGAATGTGGCTGATTTTTTTATTTTTTTTTTTTTAGCAAGAATTTTGGTAACGTAGCAGTAGCCAAAGCTCTACTTCGCCGGCCCGGTTCTACCGCCACTTGTATCAGCAGTGAGAGCGAAGCCTGACAATCCTTTGGCGGATATAAGTGGGTACGTTCTGATAAATAGCAACTGGTGGTACTAAGCCGACTGTCTTGGAAACGATTTCGTTGACCCCGCACCCACTTACTTCAGGAACGGCTTCCTTTGTTATCTTCAGTGTGTTGGCCATTGTTGACTGGATTGAGTAATGGGTTGTGGTTTTCTGCGTTGCCATGTCGTGGGACCGCCTGTTTGATGTGGTTAGTACTGAAAAAAATTGTCGCTGGGCTGCTGCAACTTTTTTATTTTAGCATTTCTTTCTTATTGATCTTCAGGATACCTAAGGTATTGCGCTTATATACAATACCATGATTAAAAGTCGAGAAAACCCAAAAAAAAAAACCCTCAAATTTGGATTTACCTCGACTTTTGTCTCCGAATAACTATTTTGCCACAAATGGGATCGATGGGGACTTTTTCAGTTTTCTTCCTTGGGGTGAAGCTAGGCTCTCCAAAAAAAATTTTCCCTGTAACAATTTTGGTTACAAAAGATAAACTAAATTTCCCGGACTAGTATTTTTTTCTACTATGCATGGAGAAAAGGTGGCTCTAGCTCGAGAACTATAGGCTTTACAAACCAATAATAATTTTTATTGTATTGACGGTAAAAGAAATTTTTTCTACGCATACTAAATTTTTCGAAAAAAAATTCTGAAAAGTCCATAAGTTCAGAGCTAATTTTTCAGTAGCGATATCTCAGAACTGGTTACCCTTGGAAAAAAATTCTAGGACCATATTTGTAGAGAACTTCCAGGTCTACAACTTCTTTCGAAAAACCTTACCATTTCCGATGAAAGGTTCAAAAATTTTAAAATTTTGATCTTTGACCCCTAAAAACTTTTTTAGCACACGTGGGATCCATGAGGACTTATGAGGTTTTCTATTTGAAGGTAAACCCAAACTGTAGGCAAAAATTTGGCTCTGTGGGAATTATTGTTGTTTAACCACTATTTTGATGTCTACATTGCTGTGCCCTCAAAAAAATTTCGAAACAAAAATTCTTAATATTCGCTTTCGACACTCGTAACATCCCTACGATACATCTGTTCTTAATTAATAGGTACATATGTAACGTATACGCCATGGGGTACGAGAAACAAACAATTACTCAAATACGACTGAGTAGGTGACTCTTGGCCTGGCAAAATATTTCATTAAGTAAAAAAGGACACAAAACAACTTGCACTAAGAGGTAACCACGAAGTTTTTCAAAGCTTCTCTCCACAACAACAACCACAATAGCAACTACGAAAAGTGAGAGTGAACTGAACTTACGGGTTAGTAGGTCGCAATTTAAAAACACGCAGCGCAAGCATAGCAATTGAGGTGGTTGATGGTGGGTTAACTAATAACCGCAGCATAAGAGGGAGTCGAAAGCGTCAAAAGAATTGCATTCCTAGTTAAAAGTGAAGTTAAAATAAGTAGCTAAAGTTGAACGAATGAAATAGGGCAAATTTGATTCCCCAAAGCGCAGCGCAAATGAGAACAACGACGGATGAGCCGCAACACCGCGGAGACCACAGCTGCAAGTGAGTGCAACTGGAAAATTGCTATTTGATGAAACCAAAAACAAAAAAATAATAAATAAAATGACAGCATAAATGGGACATGGTAAAAATAAGCATAATAAAATGTGAAGCAAAACCACGAAAAAAGCAGAAAGAGAAAAGTGGCTAAAATGACTCCAAGTCATAAATCACTTATGTAGCTTCATTTAAATTGTTAACGCAGGAAATGATTGTGACAAAAAATGGCAACAAGAACAAATTGCAATGATGGCATCATGTGTGCGACGTAGCAATGCGCAAGCACAACAATACCAGCAACCACATGAGCAGCTACAACAACAACAAAAAAATTGAACGTAGAATGAAGAAAAAATGCGCAACGCTTCTGTGGCACGTGCAGCGGCATGGAAATCCGCATTGACATCCTGCGCGCCTTCCAGTGCGACTGCGGAATGCAAAATTGGCAAATGAAGGAATGTGAAATATCTACGTATGCCAGTGTGCATATGTATGTTAGCTATGCTTGTGCATGTTACGCATTTATATTTTTGCCTGCAGCATGCCCCAGTGAACTAATTACGCGCCGAAAGCACAAAAGCCGGCAAAAGAAACCGAAAGCGATTGTGGCGACAATACAAAGAAAGAACAAAAGCAATAATTTAATAAAAAAAAAAATTATGAAGAAAATATGCGGAACACGAAATCAAGAAATTGGCGAAAATAAAACTGCTTTCGTAAATGAATTAGTTAACAAAATGTGGAAGGGATATGCGGTCGCAGCCAGAAACTAGATGGAAACAATGTGCTTGCAGAGCGCAAAGTTGCACGTGATTGCAATTCACGAGACTACCGGCATAGTTGAGGCTAACGTACTAAATACGAATGAAAGCTTTTTTTTTGAACTTTGTTCTTTGTTTTCCAACTTTTCTCTCCGTGTGTTTAAATGTATATTGCAGAACTTCCTAAGGCTGGTTCTGCGCCACTTAATGCATCAATAGATATTACATGGGTTCAAAAAAAATACGGTTATCTTTACAAATAATAATTGTACCAAGACGATATCTCTACATTGAAAATTTTTTTCGTTTAGAAAAGTAAACACTAGCAAATAAGTTTTATAAAAAAATTGTAGGAGAATTAATTATTTATGGCCATATTTTGTAAGGTAAAATGAATTTTTGAACATGTATAAAAAATCAATGAAGCGTGATAGTCGCTTTGTTGTAATGGCGGCTTGTGATAGAAGTTGGGAAAAACGTTATTTTAATAACACTACTCCACAAAAAACATTTTCTCCTCATGCCGAATATCACATCTCTTTGGTAGATCTAGTTTCCGAGATATCAGTGAAAAAAATGAAAATTCCCAATTTTGCAAAACACTACTTCATATAAGAACGTCAAAACCCCTTTAAAATCAGAAAAAGTCAATGGGCGCAAAATAGTTGGCCTTCCTATAACAAAGGAAATTCAATTTGAAAATTTTAAGCATGTCAGTGCAACACTGTGATGTGCCCTTGTATGTCCGTCCGTCTGTCCGTGTACACGATAACTTGAGCAAAAATTGAGATATTTGCATGAAATTTTGTGTACAGGTTCTTCCTGGCCAAGGTAGGTTGCTATTGAAATATGATAACCATGATAACCATTAATTCGATATCGAAAATTTCGAAAATCACATAAATTGACATATCTCGGTAGCTGAAATAGCTAAAATGATATAATTTTATAGGTGGATCCCTCTGGCCATTCTCTTATGATTTATCCATAAATTTTTTATAGTGGGCGTAGCACCACCCACTTTAGAGGCATTTTTGAAAATTTGACTGGTTGTAACTTTTAAACTGATTGCGACAGAACGACGGAATTTGTCACAAAGCATACTAGTGTCGTTGGGAGTATCCCTGATGAAATTGGATAAAATCGCCCTCCAACCACGCCCACGCCCTCCAACCACGCCCACTGTGGTTGGTACTGGATAGAGGGTTAGGGTAAGGGATAGGGATACATGAAGGCTCAGGTAGTGCTATTATAAAGAAAAAATGATTTATGAAATCAGCACACAAATTTATATATAACGTGTCGCTCGTTTGCCACAGGCATGAGTGTGCCAATTTTTCAGATTTGAATTAATAGGCTCACGAGATTAAATTTTTTCTCTACCATTCACGAAAACCCTGGGTTTTCAAGTACAAGGAACCGCCGGAAATTTGCGATGCCATTTTCATGAATGTGTAGTTCAATCTCGGAAAATTGTGTTAAAAAAAAAACGAATGTGCTACACTATCAAGTTTCTGGCGCCGAAAATGTTTAATAATTGAATTTCTAAATTTTTAAAAAATTTCCTTGAGCAAAATTGTTATGTATACGCCATGGTGTCTGCTGTTGAGTGCAACACATTCATGTTTCTTGCCCAACAAAAATTTGAATACGCCAAGTCTCGAGGAATTGAAGGAATATTAACGTAAAAACTATATCAGTGGAAAGAATATAATGAAAATATAACTTGCAAAATTATGTTTATGTCAAAATTAAAATTTCAAATAGACAGCAACAAACTTTCATTCCAGTAAAAGCAGCAAACAAAATATTAGAAAAACGTTTTTCCAAACGGGTCGCCCCGAGACAGTGGTTTGGCAAACTCCCCGAGTGTATTTCTGCAATGGAAGGATTCTCAGCAAAACATTCATATGCAAAAGACTGTAGGTCCAGCCAATTCACAGAAACAAATTTAAATCATTACACCACAAGTTGGAGGGGAAGCTCGACGCAGAAATCACCTTAGAGGTTCTAAAGGTATATATCGAACAATCGTGCTAAACGACTGAAATTCCGTACGAACCATATTACCTATGATATTTAACAATATATACCTGAATTATTTTATAAATACACAAATATGAAAAAATTTAAAATTTCCTTATTGCACATTTCTAAAGAAAACTGGTGTGAAAAGTTTGGAAACCCCTGGTCTACTGCCAGCACTTTTTTTGGTTGACGTTTATTTATTTTTTGTTATTAAGTTATTATATGTTAAAAGCTTTTCTCTTTGCATTGTTTCATTTCAACATCAACTACACCAATTTCCTAGCGGATGTTAGTCTTCTGCACTTTGTGGTAAGCACGTCTTTTGTCCTTGATACTCAACGACATCTGATGCATATATTGTACAACTTTGCAAATACAAAAGCTGTAGAAAAGCATTGCCTTGTACAAATAAGCTTTAAGCTCTGAAGATAGGTGGTGAGGAAATACGGCATAGCTTTAAGCACATACATGTGTTAAAAACTATGCTTTTGTAAAAAGCTGCAATCGAAACTGTTAACCATGATGGGAATAGCTATTGTGGAAAAAAGACATGAAACTAGGATAGGTAATTCGCAAAATAAAAGGTAGGACTTCATTAAAAAAAAAAATTGAAGATTTATTAATTCATTTTTGGTGACTGTGTTAATTTGGGAACACGTAATGCACCTAAGTATAGCTATAAAAAGTATTGGCACCACTTAAACAATAATTTCAGTTGTAAGTAGTCAGAATTGCAGTGGTTAGATATATTAAGGAAACATAACTCTGAAGCTTTGCGTACGATATAGTTGCCTATTTGATCAACTTTGCCTTGTCGTGTGATGCCGTGTGGTGCTGCTGTCGCTAAGAGTGCTATGCTCCATAAGAATACATGCAAAGAATATTTGGTCGTGTAGTTTTTTGTGGCGTAGTGCTGCTAGGTGTACCCTTGTTTTTGTTGTTGTTGTAACGAGGTGTAGCCCTGTCTAAATGTCAGACAGGGTCACCCCGAGTGTATTTCTCTTGCCCGGGTCGATATAAGAAAACGGCCCGGGTCATTTCGGCACTATGGGTACAGCATAAGTACTGGTACCTTTCTCGTAGAACCGGCAATACAAGAAACTAGCCGTGTAGGCCATGCGTGTGCCGTAGGTGTACCCTTATCTTTAAGTGGCCACTGTGCCTATTTGGATACACCTCTTAAAAAATTTAAGTTTTTTTGTTTTTTTATATCATTCTGATGTTTTAAATCAAACAATTTGTCAAATCGAGTTAAAATATAGTTTTTTTGGACCATTCATGGGTTAATTTAACATTTGCGCGAGGTAAACCGTTTTTAAAATAGCTGCGAATCTCGAATTTTCATAGTTAAAAGTAGTTCTGGAAAAGATGTTTCCTCAGAGTTACTCAGCTAATAGGTAGGAGTAAGAAGAATATATATTTCCCGATAATGCTGTACCACAAATTTTATGTGGAACAAGTTCTCCTTTAAACTGAATAGCTAAGTGAGAAATAAAGTTCACGTATTTTCGGAAAAAGTCAGATACTTCTGTACTGAAAGTATTCTTATTGAGAACCGCCGATGCCAGGGCCGAAAAGCAACTTTCGTGAAGTTTTCTAACTCTGCTAAAACTTACACAGAAAAGCAAGCTATCAAGCCACTGACAATTTTGAAATTTGTACATATGTGGCACTAGGGTGGTTCTTATTTGTATGGAGACAATTTTATCCTGAGATTTTCAAAGGCTCAACCACTAAGTCGATAGTAATATAGCCGGAGAACGAATTTTTATCTTGATTGGAGATTGCTAGGTGCGTCGCAGGGGGTCAAAGTTCAGATTGCTCTATGGAGACTATGGTCGGAGATACCACATGCACAATCTGGCTCTGGTTAGGTGTTAAAGTTCCTAAACCATCCCCAATCGGGATAAATATTTTTGTGCGATATATGTAGTTAACAGTGGTGAAACCGATCTGGGGGTGAGACTGGAGAAAGTGCTACATTTGATTATAATGACCACCCTAATGTAGCACATATATAAATCCGATTGTCATGTCAAAGATAAGTGTATCTGCATATCTGAAGACTTGTCATTTATTCAATGTAAATTCCATTGAACTATTTACTATCAATGATTTATTCATCATTTTCACATCTATCTACATATGTCGCAAATAATGTTGCTTAAGTTACTTCTAAGGTGTACTTAACGTTACAACATTACTTCATTTTCCATATTTGTACTAACTTACGAGTATAGTCTGGTTAATTTTAGCTACATACGAGCGTTTGCGAAAAATAAATATACATCTCCCTGAAGCTTTTTTAAATCAGTATTCTACTTAGTTAGATTGATAGTACCTGGGTGACCGAGCTTGCTCGGTGCTATCAATTTAGCTTCAACTTTACTTACCCAAAATGATCCCAAAACTACCCAAAAATAATTCCAAAATAATCCTAAAATGATCCCAAAGAGACCCTTGAATGTTGCCAAAAAGATACGAAATTGAACCCAAAATGACCCAAAAATGATACCCAAAGGATCACAAAATGACCCAAAAAGGACCCCTAAATTATCCCTAAATGATCCAAAAATGATTGCCAAATGACTCCGAAAATACCCTTAAATGTACCCTAAAATGATCCCAAAATTATCCAAAAATGTTCCCAAAATAATCCTAAAATAATCCCAAAACGACCCCAAAAAGACCCTCAAATGTTCCCAAAATATTATCCCAAAATGATCCAAAAATTACTTCAAAATGATCCGAAAATCGCTCTAAAAATGTCCAAAATTAATCCAAAATTGAAACCAAAATGATCTCAAAATAGCCCCAAAATTATTCCAAAGTGACCCCTAAATGAACTCAAAATGATCCTAAAATAATCCAAATATAATCCCAAAAATATACAATACAAATACAATACCGTAAAATGGTAACCCTGGGCGGTTACCCTACTTGAAAATATTTTAGTTGGTATGTCAGCGAAAATACCTTTCATTTGATACTCATGTTGGCATATCTAGCGCCACAATTTTAAAAAAATTGAGATAGGTGGCAACCATGTACATCCCCAAAATAGCAACCCCAAGTTGATAGTCTTAGAATCAATCATACTATCTATATGCCAAATTTCATCCAAATCGGTCAAGCGGTTCCTAAAATAGTCCGGATATACAAATATACTGCGGTAACCCTACTTGAAAGTATCTTAAAAGTAGCATGTCGCTGAAAATACCTTTCATTTGATACCCATATTGGCATATTTTGATACAAAATTTAAAAAAATGAGATAGGTGGCAACCCTGTAAACTGCCCCAGGTGGCAACCCCCAAGTGGATAATTTTAAAATCAAACTTACTATCTATATTTAAAATTTCATCCAAAGCGGTCAAGCGGTTCCCGAGATAGTCGGGATATAAAAATATACATACATACATAAGGTAAAATAAATAAAACGCGGTCAGATGGCAACTCTAGGGGTTACCCTGCTTGAAATTGTCATATTTGGAATACGGTTGAAAATACCTTTCATTTGATACCCATATTGGCAATGTTGCTCCATAATTTTAAAAATATTAGATAGGTGGCATCCCTGTAACCGATCCCAAGTGGCAACCCCCCAGTGGATAGTCTTAAAATCAATCATACTATGTATAATCAAAATTGCATCCAAATCGGTCAAGCGGTTCCCGAGATAGTCTGGATATAAAAATATACAAATGTACAAATATACAAGTTCAGCTCGTTTAAAGTTATAAGAGAAGTATGTAGGAAATTGATAATTTTTTTTCGTTGGGAAGTGTTTACTTCCTCACTACTCATATTCCAGCACAATCATGTTTATCCTTTCATTGCTCAGCATCTCTCAACAGATAAGAAATATCTTCACACTTTTGAATAATTTATCTCACTTCTATTTTGTCTGCATTGGCAATGCGTTCGCAATATTGTGAGAGTCATGGTCAAGTGCATTTTCAATGTGTTGTTGCATTATATGAGCACATACATACATATCTATATTAAATACATATTTATGTATGTATTGTATAATTTCTTTGAGCATATCTTTTGTTTACGTGTTCTCTACATCTCCTGCTTGTATAATTCATTAAATGCTGCTTGTTAGATTGTGAGATATTGCTGTTTGTAGTGGAATTGGTCATTGATTTATTGTATGCAATTCAAATTACAACTACATTTTTCATTATCTTTTATGTAGGGTTACACAGAATTTTTAATTAAATTGGATAATAAGTTAAATGTTGATTAATTTGATGAGAGTTGCGTTAGCTGCAGAAGAAAATCATTCCTTCTGTGAAATTTTAATTATTCCTTGTCCGCTTTCTTTTCTATGAAAATGGGTACAATGTTTGGCGTCATGATATTCTAGAAGGTTATATCGCAACTAATAACGAAAATTAACAGGACTCTACAGAGAAAAGCCAATATTTTAGTTTATTGTGGGGGAATAATTGGTGGCCGCCGTGGTGTTGCGTTAGTGGGTGCAGCCTATCACATTAAAGTTCTCTAGAATCGGGCTAGTTACTATTCAGTTGTTTGACAAACTCTCTAAATGTATTTTCGCTATGGAAGGCGTCTCACCTAAAGTTCGTCTGATTTACAGATGCCGCATGGGGTATTTTGGGAATATTTGTTCAACAACCAAATTTCTCCGCAAAGGCTAAAGCTAGTACCATAAGCTAAAATGTGGTGTTTGAATCTTCAATTCAATGCGCATATGAAAAAAATCGGATATTTCAAAAATTTCAAAACTAATAGCTAAGACAAAGAGTGCACGCATGCGCACAATGGAGTCCGTTTGATACGTTTTTGTTTACGTGAAGATTGGTTCATTTTTCTGCGCGGAAATGAAGCAGAAAATTTTTTTGAATGTCCATTGAATTTTTTTTTTTTTTTGCAACCAAGTTGCTTTTTATGCGAATTCGCAGACAAAGCTTTCAATAAAAAATGTTAACAGAGAATAAAATAAAAGCGAAACGTTCAAGTGCCAAAAAAAAATTAAAAAAAAAAATACAAACTTTTTCGTTTGTTTTTTTTTACAGCCAAGTTTGTATTTTCTTTGTTTTTTTTCGTTAGTTTTTTTAGCCGACCGCCGTGGGGTAGCCGGTAAGTGTTCGGCCTTCTACACTAAGTCGTGGCGGTTCGATGCCCGGCAAAAGTAACATCAAAAATTATTTAGAAAATGAATTTTTCTAAACGGGGTCGCCCCTCGGCAGTAGTTTTTCTGCCATGAGAAGCTTCTCGGCAAAAAATTCGTTTGCTTTGCAAGTGCCGTTTAGGTCCCGCCAACTTGTAGGAAAAAACTCAAAAGCAATACACCACAAGTTGGAAAGAGAAGCTCGGCAAAAATCTTGTTAGAGGTTATGATATGACCTGTTGGTATATCGCCGCCATTAGTTTTTTTTTTTTAATATAGCTTGTCCCCTTGTACCAATATGATAACTGTATAAGACCTTTTTTTTTCGCACAATAAATGGAAAAAATAAAAGAAAAAATCAGAGAAAATACGTAGTGTAGATTTTGGGATGCTTAAAAATAGTATATTTAGTTTTCTATATAACCTATACAGAGGTTTGGAGGTTTTTTAACTTGAAACTGTGTGCCGTTCGAACTGTAGGTCCCCCCAGACAGGAAACAAACTCTAAGCAGCCCACCGCAAATTGGAAGGAAAGCTGTATAGCGGCACCTTTCAGAATATAGGTCATTTTTCGAAAGAGATTTAAGTAGATATGCCCATCGTGCCTAAACTGAGATGGAAAAACCAGATTTTGAATAACTTAGCTTCACTCAGTTAAAAAGAAATGCCTGTCGTGCTCTAAAAAGCCCTGTCTATGACAAATAAATTTTTTCTGAGAAGCTTCCCATGCCAAGAAATAATTTTGTCGTTTCTATCTGTTCCTGTATTCTGATTAAAAACGATGTTCGAAATATAGAAAAATGGTTTGGCGAGTAAAGTAGGTATCACGAATGAAAAGAAAAGTAATTCCAGGACTGTGGTAGGTAGGTAGGTAGGTGAAATGGCTGCGACAAAAAGGTCGCCCAAGTACTTGTGAAATCCGTTTTGATGCCATGGAAACTCGTCGCACCTACTTGATATGTGTGGTAATGTGTGTGAATTACAAGCATCAAGAGTGGTTAAAGGATTTCAGGATATTTGAAATCCCTATTAAAGATACCCCACCCAGGTTTTCCATTAGGGACTCCCGTTTCGCTTTCACAGTCCTGGAAGGGTTTAGGCGTGCCACTTGCGACAAAAAAAAAACGAGGAATAAGTTATTCCAACAAGCAAGTGATAGATGGGATACTATCAGTATCTGTTGTCATGTAAAACTGGTGTGGGCAGAGATCATTGCGAGTAGGTCGAAATACCTAATAAAACTAAGGAGAGATGAGGTTGAGGCAGATATGCAGAATAGTTAGGTATTCCCTTTAATGATTTCTGCAGAAGCTGCCGAGATGAGGAGGAGGAGCCTGAAACAGTGAGGTATCTCCTATATGAATGTTGAAATGATAAGGTTGGTACCTAGATAGGGAATACCTCCCGGATATGGGTGGTAGGAGAGAAATCAAATAACTGCCGCGGTCCCCGCAGCCCGAAGAAAAACACTTCCTTAAGAAACCAAAGTACCACAAATCCTACCGCCCCTTTGGGAGCCGAGCAAACGGCAGGTCGGCCTTTGTTCTCCAGGTAAGGAGCGGATTGAAACTTGAATAATATTCAGTTATATTCATGGATCAAAACCTTAACGGAAAAACTCTCCACGGCGTAATCAGCATTTGTGTCATCTTCCCTCTGCTTCGGAAATACGAAATTCCGGAAAATTCCGCAAGGAAAGAATTCCGCGCGGATATTTAGAAACGAGGCGATTATCATTCACTGCTTTGTGGGTAGCCCTTATGTATACAAGTTGCATCATACATGAGTGTAGTATTTGTATACAACTAAAGCATTGTCAAACTTGTTGCAAGCAAACAGAAACCCTAAAAGCTTCAACCCTTAAAACAGAGCAGTCATGCAAATAGTTTACCGGCATCGCTTCTTTGATGTAGTAGAATATTCGTATGTAGATGTACGTCTTTAAAGATTTTGGCGCGAAATTACTTTTAAAGATTTGAATGCAAGTTTGTTTTTAGCCAGCATTGCATTATGTGTGGTTGGGAAACTTACTAAATTGAAATAATATGCTAAATTTTTAATAGCTATAATCAAATTTAATTAAATTTGAGAAAAATATGATCTATGTATATATCGTCGTGCCATACGAAAACTAACACTTTCAAAGTTCTAAAGAAAACTAACACTAAGACTTTCAACTTGGGTCTGAAGAAAACTAACCCTTTAAATTTGTGCCTGACGAAAACTAGGGGCTTTTATGTGACGAATTTGGTCAAAATATAACTTAACTGACTTTTACCAAATTTTGACAGTTTATACTTTTGATAAGTCATCTCGACAGAGGATATATTTTTCCCCGATAGATGGCGCTAGAGTCGTTATATTCGTAAAATCCGTATTTATGATCCGAATCAGTTCGTTTTGGAACGAATGTTTGATCTATGATCAAAATCTGTGTCACAAAAAACCCGCTAGGGGACGCTGGAGTGTGAAAAAATCGATTAATGGTTTGTTTTTATTTAATAAGTAATGCTTCAAAATAAAAATAAAAATAAAAACAAATACAAAGATATAGAAAACTCTGACTGACAATGTCATTTAAAAAAAAATTCCTTCGAGCCGGATTTGAACCAGCGACCTATGGATATCTATTATTGCAATTACTCTACAGTCCACCGCTCTACCAACTGAGCTATCGAAGGTTATACACAATCAGCAGCTTCTTTGATTTATTCATTGTTTTCGAATATTCATGAACGTACGGAGGTCTGCTTGTACATATGTATGTGACATTGACATACATTGCATTTCAACGCATGTGTGTATGAGAATTTTATAAATTAAATGATAAGCTTGCACAAATTTCTTTAAAATCAAAATGTATGTAGGTTTTATGCATATGAGCTTATTTATAGAATTTACATATATACCTAGTCGTGCTTAGCAGATATTATATTAAGTCTTATTTAATAAATTACACAGTGCTACAAAAAAATAATTGAATACACTTTTATAGCGACCTAGTAGAGTTTGTTCATCTGGTCGAGTTATACACGAAACACCCTTCAAAAGATTTGTCACACCCCCAAAATCTGGTTTTAAGGCCAAAAACCCGTTTTTTCAGAGTTTTCGTTGAAAAATAAATCATTATAAATCAAATTTTCGACCGATTTAAAAATTCTCAACGGTTTGGGGTAGAGAATTGCTCACACTTTCGAAATATACATATATAGTGTTTTGTTCATTTGAAAAGGTTATCACAAGTTTTTCAAGCGAGAAGTTGAATTTTTTGAAAATTTGTTCGGTATTTCCGGTTTTGACGTAATTTTTTTGCACTAATTGACAATTAAACGCGTCAGCGGAGGCATTCACTTCTTAATTAGAATACGATTTTCTTTGTCACTTGGGTGATTTTCAAATCGGCCCGCCTTCATACACATAGTACCCCTGTAGGGCGCTTGAGACCAAAAAATTTGATTTTGGTTGAGATATGCAGCAATCTTGAAAACTTGAAGTCCTTTCCAAAAAAAAATAAATTGGTGTAATTAAGTTGTAGTTACCTCTCGATGATACATTTATAACCAAAAAATATCATTCATTGTCAATTAGTGCTAAAAAAATGACGTCAAAACCCAAAAACCGGATGAAATTTCCAAAAATTTCAATTTCTGGCTTGAAAAACATATCATACTTTTTTCAAATGAATAAAACACTACATATATTTCGAAAGTGTCGACAATTCTCTACACAAAATCGTTAAGCATTTTAAAATCGGTTGAAAATTGGCTTTTTAATAAATTTTTTTACAAAGAAACTGAAAAAACGGGTTTTGGCCTTAAAACCAGATTTTGAGGTTGTTACAAATTTTTTAAAGGGCGTTTCGGGTATAACATGACCGGATGAACAATCTATACTAGGTCGCTTCAAAAGTGTAAAATGGCTGTAGCACTGTGTTTTTTATAAAATCTATTTTAACTAAATTTGGTAGATATGTACAGTGGTGGCAGAAATAAATAATAGGTTTAAACCTAAAATGGTTTTATTTGTAAAATTTATTTATCTATGTTTTTTTAATAATTTTCATTTAAATTTATTGAAATCTATAGCCGAATTATTTATTTATTTATCAATTTTAAAACAGTTAGGCAAAAATTTGATGTCTGAACCTTGTGTAAATTTTGAGGCTTTGCTGTGGTTTCTGTAAAGATTTTGATATACTATATTAAATACAATTATTAAAAACACATAAATAAGTACATATATTTTACTAATAATACCTTTTGAGTTTATTCTTTCGGCCAACGCTGTAGCTTTATTTTGAAAGGAAGTGGAGGGAAAAAAGGAAAGGAAAGGAAAGGAAAGAAAGGGAAAGGAAAGGAAACGAAGGGAAAGGAAAGGAAAGGAAAGGAAAGGAAAGGAAAGGAAAGGAAAGGAAAGGAAAGGAAAGGGAAGGAAAAGAAAGGAAAGGAAAGGAAAGGAAAGGAAAGGAAAGGAAAGGAAAGGAAAGGAAAGGAAAGGAAAGGAAAGGAAAGGAAAGGAAAATAAATAATAGAAAGGAAAGGAAAATAAAATAAAATAATAGACGAGAATAGAAAAGTGAGTAAAGGAAAGAAAATAAAAGGAGAGGAAGGGAAATTAAAGGAAAGGAAAGAAACAAAAATGCGGAGAGAATTGAGGAAGATAAATTAAAAAATTATATGAACTAAAAAATAAAAATAAAAATTGAAATCGCGTTACTTAGTGGTGTAGAGAGTGAAAAGTAGAAGGTAGAAGGTGAGGAAAGGAAAAAAAAAGCAAGTGAAAGGAAAAAGTAGTTAAGTCAAAGGGACGAAAGAGAAGTAAATTAGAATAAGTTGTTATAGTTGAATTTCAACCTCTGGGCAAACTCTAGTTTTTGAAAATGCACAAATAAAAATACTTTACTAACACCATTTTTGAAAATTTGAGATTATTCCGTCGGCCACCACTGTGGCTTTATCTTAGCCAATAACAGATCTTACTCGTATCGTAAATGGTTCAAATAACTGCTCTCAAAAACGTAAAATGCACAATAGAAATTAGAAAATAAAATAAAAAATCATCAAAATTTTGTGTGAAAAATTACTTACATATATATTTTTTTTAATTTCTCACAACTAGGTATATAATGTTCTGCTTTGCATAATATTCGACTTCCTTAACAGTAAATCAGAGATTTATGATGTGTTAATAGATAGATAGATTATGCCATACCTTACATTTGTTCAAATCAAAACGTGTATGGATTATCGAAGTTTAAATTAAGCTAAACCATTTCTTACTTCCTTCTATAAATTTAAGTCCTAAGAAAAACTAGCATCGCCTTAAAGTGAAACACTTTACGTAATACACAAACAACAAAATCTAAATATTTATGTGCATTCTATATACAAAGCAGCTATCAAGATTTTTGTGAATGCACTTCATTAATACTTAAGTTTTTTAGAAAGTTAAGAGTTCGTAATACTAACTATGAAAATAAACTACATGTAAATGTGTTAGTGACACACTGCAGCCATGAAAGTGAATTCAATCCAAACTTGTGTACTTCTTTGTAAAGATTTGTCTTAGGTTTTCAAAGAAACTTTTGCAATGCGAATGCTTTTGTTTACTTTGCCGTAGAAATCTTAAGTAATTTTCTTATACGCTGCATTATTTCTGTAATGTGAGTAAGCTGCTAACTGCCTGCTTGTTTACGCCCGCGCTTATTTGAGCTCATGATTTTCATAGTAAAGTTCCATTGCAGGAATGTACGTTGATGAAATTTACCAGAAAGATAACGCATTCGTTTCGAGTGGAATGAAATTTTAAAATTCTGTACGAAAACTAACATTAACCTTTGTGTTTATTTAGTGCATTTTAGATGATAACTACTGGGACCAATATTAATGCTAAACTTCGAATTTTATATTCAAAAAGTAGATAGAAAGAGTCAGTCAACATTTTATTTGAACACAGTGGACGAGTAAATACTAGTAAAATATTTTAGCATTTCGATGATAATTTAAAGACTGTCTCACAATTTTGGAAAACCTCCCACTCCCTGGAAAATAGTCGCTCATAATTATTTCGGAAGAATAAACAGTGACATCAATAACAAGAGATAATCACATTCAAACTTATGCATTACTAGCAGACCCGGCAGACATTGTCCAGCACAAACGTTAAGTTGTTTTCATTTACAAAAATGTGACAGGCCTCCTCATTTCAGCTTCACAACCTTCTTCCCGTCCACCCCACCTCTTTTCATATTGTTTTTCTAATTGTCATCCATATCCCTACCCATAACCCATCTTCTCCTTCCTCACGGATAAAGGGATGACATGACCGAGAAGGTTCCACTGGTCATACCAAATCGCTACCACGACAGTCGGGCAGTATCGCAAGGGAATACCGTAGCGTACTGGGTTAATTTCTGGCCAAGGACTGTCAACTTCGGCATCACTCCCCAAAACCTTCGGGGAGTGTTTTTGCTGTTAACAACAACAACAACAACAACAACACCAACAACAACAACAACAACAAAAACCCATGTTTCACAAAACCCGTCTAGACTCCTAGTCCACGTTTTGGTCAACATTTAGAAACCTTTGCCTTACATATATGAGGAAAAATACTAAAACATGTTAAATCACTTGGGCACCACCTTTAATTTGAAACTCATATCGCACTAATACCATCGAGGGCCCCTCCTGGTTTACATTTTAATAAAACTGCTTACGTAATACTTGAACGGCCCCTTACTCTGTTAACGATAATTAAATCGTAATGGAACAGAGGGCAAATAAAGCTGTGGTCTTCCCCTTTCGTTTGATACCAATATTGTGCGCTTATTCCAAAGTTTACGTAAAACTAAATTTTGACCGATAACTCTGTTACCGATAAATATATCGAAATTTCATAATGCCTGTTACCGGTTCTATTTATATACCTAAGAATTTGTCTGCAAAATTTCGTAAAGATCGGGGCATTAGTTTAGACGTTAAAGAACCGCAAACATCCGCAGTCACTCACAAACTTACGTTTTTATATATTAGTAAGATAAGATAAGATGGCGAAAAATTTTCCTAATGGCTCACTTGTGAGTAAGTGTACGCATGTGTGTTCTTCAAGGACTAAAACCTAAACCGAACCGTAACCGTAATCGATTAAAACCGATTAATTTTTAAAACCGAAAACGAAACCGTAACCGTTATTTTGATCTGAAAACGAACTGAACCGAAACTGTGTAACACATTCATGTTACTGGCACAACGAAAATGTTTAAAAACTCACTTTTGCCAGAAAGATGACAGTGCCCTTCGAGATTTGGCATATTCGATTTTCTGCCACAATTTTCAAAGATTGAACTACACATTCATGGAAATGGAATTGAAAATTTTCGGGCCTACCTTGTACTTTGGAAACCCCGGATTTTCGTAATTCCTATAGAAACGAGAGGGTAATTAAGTGAGTCAATTAACTCAAAACTGGACACTTTGCGACGATATATTATATATGGGCATATTTGAGGACCTGCTGTCGGTCAAAGTATGTTGCAGACGTCGACATAGTATGATGTCGCTGTCATCGCCACCTAAACTGCGTTGCGGACGTTATTCAAAACGGAGAATTCTCTGCTAATTTTGAAGTATTAAGAAAAACAAATCCCTTTTTTTTCACACAAAATTTCAATTTTGGTTGACTTTTTCTGTGAAACATGAAGCCATTGAAAAAAATCCGAAAAAAAAAAGTTATGAAAGTTCAGGCCTAGATTGAAGCTGCACACATACTTTGAGCCGTTTAAAGCACAAGTGATATAAGTCCAGTTTTCTTTTTTTAGTTAGGCACGACGCTAAGTAGGGGAAAATGTGTTCCATATAACACGCTAACAGGGTAACTCCCAGCTCCCATAGAAACTGAATAAATAGCAGAACTAACTTGTGAAATCAAGGGTACACCCTTTTTGTTGACAACACAAAGTCTTGAAGATATAAGTTCGAGAAAAGGTGGTTTTATACCAATTGTGCTTTAAAGGGCTCATATGGAAACCGAAAGCAGAACCGAAACCGATAAAAATGTTGAAGAACAAAACCGGAACCGGAACCGAAACTTGTTACAAAACCGAAACCGAAAACGGAACGTTATTTTATTCGGTTTCATACCTTGGTATTCTTATTTGGTTCCAAGTTCAAGTCAAATAAAACTTTCTGTTAAAGAAAGCAGTTTACTTAAGGCTTTATTGTAAAAATTTGTTAAGCTCTGTTTTATTGACTCAATATTGACTATACAACTTTTGTTAGCTGCACGAAAAATTGCCCAAAAAGAAAACTGTAGGCCACGTTTAAATTTAACGGTGGTATTTTCAGTATTCGACTTTAAGTTCCTTCAACTCTCCTAGAACCGAAGAAAAGTCTAGGTTCGTGGTATTGAATACAGTTCGCTCAAATCTCTTTCCTTTGGGGTCATTTGCAATCTTCGCAGCATATTGTGCATTAAGATCTGATGCATGCTATTAACAAACAATTCATCTGAATGCTTGAACAGTTTGGTGGTTAACCTAGCCCCTCCCAACGGCCAGCTAACTGCTTAGCTGCTGTATTCCCCATAACACTTGAGTTTGTTTATTGTGTAAACATTTTGTGCACATTGTACTCGCACTTTATATGGAATGCCTGTGCGTATTCTTTTATCCAATTAAAATGTTACTGATATTGTCTGTGGTGAAATGTGGTTTGTTTAAACTGCTACTTAAAATTTCACAAAAATTCGCAGTAAATATGGTAACGTTAATAGCAGTGCATGCAAGAAATTGTTGAGCATTTTTGATGAGAAGTGAGTATTTAAAGAAAATAAGAAGAAGAAACCTTACCGTATAACAAAAAAAAAAATAACTTAACCAAAAAATAACTTAAGGGCCTCATTATGTATGGCGAACGATAGCTCAGACGAACGATTCGTCTGCTCACAATATCGTGTAGCCATCGCATTATCAATCATTTTCATTCGCTTCATAGATTTTTTTAAATATTTTCGACTTTTCTTTGACATAAAAAATAAAAATTAAAGAAAATACGATTTTGGAAGCAGATGAATCGTTCGTCTGAGCTATCTTCGTCATACATAATGAGACCCTAAGATTTTTGGAATACCTTTAGTTCAAAAGTTATGCTACCGGAGAAATCAACATAATTCAATTTTTTGGTACAAAATCAATCATATGTAAAATTGTCAAATCTGAAAAATTGTCAAATCTGAAATAAGCTTTTTTGTCAAAATTCCACAGAATTCTTCTCTCGTCTAATGAAAAGCATACTCTATAAGATACGCATCCTATTCTTTGGATTTTGAAAATATAACGAAACAGCTTTGGTGAAAATCGAGAGAATGAGATCTATAGAACTCTATGCACTTTCGAAGACAAGTACCGACGAAAATTTTATGATGAGATTTATAAGCTTTATGCATTGACACAATTCGAAGAATAAGAACCCCTGCTGTTATCATCTTACTTATTCAGATAACACTTCGTGACCTTGTTAGCTTTTAGTAGATACTTTTAAATTCATTCTTAAAATTTTGTAAGCCTTTAGTAGAAACTTTTAAATTCTTTCTTATACTTTTGTTTCAAATAATCTTAATATCTGTACTAATTCAGCTTATGGTCTGAAAAAATATAATATACTAGCAATACCCGGCGTACCTTGCTACGCCAAAGAAAAACGCCTGAAGAATATTTTACCATTTTTACCATTCCTCGGAAAATACATTATCTCATATTTTATCAAGGTGAAACACTAGCTACACGTCAAATATCAAGCACATCGAGTCATAAATACAATTGTTTAGAATAGATCGGTCCCTGGTGCACTTCCCGGAAGAAAAATCACACCATACATTAGCCTAAGCAAAACGCTACCTACACACCAAATTTCAAGTAAATCCAGACATTTATACGATAGTTTCGAATAGGGCGGGCCAGGGTCTACTTCCCTAAAAACCTTTACAGAAACACTCTCCAGGCTCCAACTACTCTATCTCGAAAATTTAAAGAAAATCATACATACTCTACATATACATATATAGATAACGTCGATGCATATGAAAAACCACTTATCGACCAAATGCAAAACCTTCCAACTCACCAAAGTGGCCAAAATTAGATTTGGTAACTCTGAGTTCCAGGCATCGAGTTTTATCAACTAAAATAATAAGGCAAAACAATTTCACAAAAAAATGACTCTAACTACTTGAAAGTTTAGTTAAATTTTAGGTTATCCTTTAACTTTTAAAAACAGAAACAAAAGTTCAGTTGCAAGATTTAGGGCCTCATTATTTATGACGAACGATAGCTCAGACGAACGATTCCCCTGCTCACAAAATCGCCTAGCCAACGCTTTATCTATCATTTTCATTTTTTTTTTTAATATTTTCGACTTTTATTTGACATAAAAAAAAAAATTTAAGAAAATGCAATGGGTAGGCGATATTGTGAGCAGACGAATCGTTCGTCATACATAATGAGGCCCTAAATATAGGTTAAAAAGAAAATTAATTGTCTTGCTATCCTGTGAAATTTGATTGCTTTCAGATAGTTGGTTTCGCAAAGGCATCAACGATTAAATTTTTGAGACGGTTTAAAGTGTGCTCGATTTGGAATTTAAAGAAGTTTTTGCAAGCTAATCATTTAATTTGTGAAATGCACGTACATATCTATAAAAATATATGTCAGTATGTCAAGTATATACGAGTAAGTGCAGGCCCCAGCTCATAAATGTTTGTATATAAAAAATTTACTTCTGATTTGCTATAACCTTCGATAGCTCAGTTGGTAGAGCGGTGGACTGTAGAATAATTGCAAATAATAGAAATCCATAGGTCGCTGGTTCAAATCCGGCTCGAAGGAATTATTTTTTTCGAATTCTAACTTTTTTCATTTGGTCATAAAGCTTCCTCCAGATTGTATCGCTTAAAGTGCGGCGACCATATTAACACCGCTGAATCAATTATTAGCAATCTTCGGGGTAGGTGGATAGGGCCCCATTCCGTTGCGAATAAGAGAAACCGGATCATTCCTGTACAAAGAAGCTGCTGTTTAGATCTAAAAGTACCTGCTTGACCGATCATGCTCAGTGCCATCAATTTAACGCTAACTTTACTTGCCCAAAATTACCCTAAAATAATCCCAAAATAATCCTAAAATGATCCTAAAAAGACCCTTAAATGTTCCCGAAATGATCCTAAATTGAACCCAAAATTATCCTAAAGTAATCCCAAAATGACCCCAAAATACCCTAAAATGATACCAAAATGATCAAAAAATGATTCCCAAATGACCTCAAAAGCACCCTTATATGTACCCAAAATGATCCGAAAATGGCCCCAAAATTATCCAAAAATAATCCCAAAACGATCCCAAAAAGACCCTCAAATGTTCCCAAAATGACCCAACAATCACCCCAAAATGACTCCAAAATGATCCGAAAATGACCCCAAAATTGTCCAAAATTGAACCCAAAGTGATCTAAAAATAGCCCCAAAATTATCCTAAAGTGACCCCTAAATCATCTCAAAATTATCCAAAAATAATCCAAATATGATCCCAAATATATACCTACAATACAAATACAATACGGCCAAAAGGTAACCCTGGGCGGCAACTCTACTTAAATTTTACACTAATTTTTGAGGGATGCGTGACGAAAAAAGAAGAAATAAATATTTTTTCATTATTCCAAAAAATTTGAAATTTTTGCGGCCACTCATCACTAAAATTTTTAAAAATTATGAATAATTTTTTATTCAAAAAGGCCCAACCCTGCCAGGTGGAAACCCCCAAGTGGATAGTTTTAGAATCAATCATACTATCTATATTCAAAATTTCATCCAAATCGGTCAAGTGGTTCCCGAGATAATCTTGATATACAAATATACAAGTTTAGCTCGCTTAAAGTTATAAAATATTCAACCCGTTTCAATCTCTTTAAAGTGGCATGAAAGTTTTATTGTAAATTTGTCTGCGAACTATCATACTAGAGATGGGCGGCGTGCGTTTTTTGACCGTCACCCTGTTGTTGTTGTTGGTGTTGTTGTTGTTGTAGCGAGGTGTAGCCCTGCCTAAATGTCAGACAGGGTCACCCCGGGTGTATTGCTCTTGGCCGGGTCGATATAAGAAAACGGCCCTGGTCGTTTCGGGACGATGGGTACAGCACAAGTACCGTTCTCGTAGAACCGGCAATACAAGAAACTAGCCATGTAGGCCATGTAGGTCATTTAGCGAAACCCAGGGTGCACCAACGGGGAGGCGACCTACTCTTACACCCCTTACACTCCGTCACCCAAAACACGCAAGCGTGTGCACATGTGCTCATATTCGGAAATGCGATTTCGGGTCGTGCTCGTACGTATTCGTGCTGCCGAAATCCGAAAAAAGCACGAACGGCCTATCTGAACGAAAACTCAATACATTTTTAGCTGGGTTGTTTTTAAACGAAATTCTCAAATAGAGCGTTGCTGAAAAAAATTCTGAAATACATATATTAGAAAGAGTTGATTTGTTTTTGCTGTGGAATCACTCTGATAAACTTTCATAAAGATACTATATAGTTTTATTTCTTTTCGTGTATGTCCTATCGTGTTTTAGTGATTTTTCCGTTGCGTGTTAGTGCTTTCGTGTAGTGTCGTGCAGCAAAAATCATGCACGCGCCCATCTCTGTATCAAACCTTGTAAATATTCGTAATCAACCACCGAGTTTATCGCCGTATCACTAGAACCGACCATAAATGTCGTTTGCAAATTCATCCACACAAAAGCCTACTTGTAGCCATTTAATTTTCACACAATTGACCTTTAATTGCTGTGACTTCAATGACCCTTGAATCAACACTTCATTTACAGTTTATCGCTCACTCATCTGTTTCGCACCAACCGACTGCATTTTGCGCAACCTCCACACCAATGCATTGCTATGCTGTAATAAGAGCGAAGCGAGGAAGCCTCCTACAACAATTTGGTACTCCACTTGTAGTGCAGTTTCCGTTTTGAGAAGGAAACACCAACTTTAGTGCATAAACACACAATAAAGCAGCATTGTTTACTAACGGCATTGTTGTTGCTTGTGTTATTGTTATGACGTGAATAGTGTTTGTTTCCTTTACGCGCAAAATAGTCATTGTTGTTTACGAAAACTATGTATGTATGTATCACACAAACATAAATGAATATGTACAGCTTCCGATTGCAGTTATTATACGTCGTCTGTAGGTAAGTATGTTTGTAAATTTAGCAATAATATCATCAGCTATACAATGAGCAATTGAGAGTGTCAATTCGTGTTGACTTATGAAGGCGTTAAAAGCTGTTGTGTGGCAACAATATCACTCTTTGCGGACCATTGCACACCATTGCTCAGACAAATAAAAATGCCCACTACCGCACGCAGCCAAAATAAATATCCGTTGGTTGATGTTGACCTTTGTTGGTCATCTTCTAGTTAGCAAACAGGGCGCACACACTTTCTATAAACGAACGAGTTGGTGTATAACATATATATTTGACAAAATGAAGACATGCATGGATGAAGGGGGTATGTCGCATTCTCACTCAATTTCTGTTTTTGGCATTGGTGATAAGTTTTTATGCAGATCTATATTTCTGTCTTATCAGAACCTGGCTGTCGTGAAAATTGTAGAAGATAATTCATGGAAAAACTTTAAAGTCAATTTTCTCGTTTCACTCAAAATGCGACATACCCCCTTTATCCATGCATGTCTTCATTTGATAAATAACATTTGTGAGTTTTTATATTGCAACATTATTCTGGTCTTCACAGAAAAAATTGACGCTGGTAAAATCAACAATCTCGTACTGTTATCCTGAAGTTTCGTACTGTTACTGGGCGTGGCACCGCCCACTTTTAAAGGAGGCATTTTGGAAAATTCGACTGGTTGTAACTTTCAAATTGATTATGGTAGAACATTGAAATTTGGCACAAAGCATACTAGTATCGTTGGGAGTATACCTAATGGAATTGGATAAAATCGCTCTCCAACGACGCCCACTTTCGATATCGAAAACTTTTCGAAGTTAATCGTAAATTGACATAATTCGCTAAAATTAACCCCATAGTCATTCTATTATGATTTTTGGATAAATTTTTAAAAGAAGGCGTGTCATCGACCACTTTTCAGGGAGGCATATTTGAAAATTTCACAGGTCATAACTTTTAAACTAATTACGACAGAACGAACAAAATTTGGTACAAGGTATACTAGCATAATAGGGAGTATACCTGATGTAATTGGAGGAATTCGCTCCCCAACCACGCCCACTTCCGAGCTAGAATATTTCGAAAATCATATGAAAACTACCGCTGGGTATTTAATGTGCGGTTTACCCGAATTTAGACTTCTTTACTTGTTATTTTTTATGTTGCAACATTATTCTGGTCTTTTTGTTGATGCATATTGTATATGTCTAGTATTGTATGGAACTTATTTCATATCTGATTAAAGATATGTAGATAGTTTCTTTCTCACCGTGGCAATTGCCTGTCAAATTGGTTTTATCGAACAGCTATGCCCCGTCTGGGAAAAAATGATGATTTCAGACTCGGAAAAGATTCTGTTGTTTTTGTTGTTGTTGTTGTTGTTGTTGTTGTTGTTGTTGTTGTTGTTGTTGTTGTTGTTGTTGGTGTTGTTGTTGTAGTTGTTAACAATGCTTCACCCTACCTAGAGTGTATGATCATTCCAAAGACCTTCATGAAGCTGCCCCTGCGGGTTAGGGGTTTAGAATATACCCGACGGAGGGCATACCGGTAGTAAGATGCGACTAATATGCACATTGGTAATGACGTGCTAACTCGATGGTTCATCTACGTATACGATGCCTCTGACCTCTCATTGCCCATCTTATCCTTCCTCACGGATGGAGGGATGAAATGACCTAAAAGGTTCGGCTCCACTGGTCATACCAAATCGTTACCACGACACGCGGGCAGTACCGCATCACTCCCCAAAACCTTCGGGGAGTGTTTTTGCTGTTAACAACAACAACAACATCACCAACAGCCTCTTTTTACGGTATTCCAAGGAAACGTGCAATTTCAAAAGGGTCAGAAAAGAGTCTCGGAGAGTCTGCCTGAACCCTTTCACTAAAAACTAGCAAGCAAATAAGGACAGCCCCAGGTGCGACAATAAAGAGTTTCGAAATGCAAAATAGGGATCCTGGAAAGATTTCTGCTAGTTTGAGGAAACTACCAAAAATTTTCAAGTTCTTCTTTTGTGATAGAATACGATGAACTAGCGGCTCTACAGAAAAATATCAGTGCATCACATTTCACAGGTCGATGTTCTAGGAACCAAGGGAATATACTTGGAGATTACCCCTTTTCTGGGCGATTAAATAGGCATAGTTGAAAAATATTTTGAGATAGGATTTTTGTTTTTAAATAGGACGGCCTTGAATTCAGCCACCAAAATAAACTCTTTTTTAATATTTAAATATCACCATTTATTATGTTGGACATCTCAACATCTCGGAACCCGGTATGCAGTTTTCAGCATCGCGCATAACCTTAGTCTTCCTTACTTGTTAAAAGTATTTTTATCACCTTTTTCTTTTACATCTTAAAAGGTAGTAAAATAAAAATTTTCGCTATACTCCATTACTTCGACTATCTTAAGAGATTGCTCCTTTCAACATGCTCATACAATTAACGCTTAACTACTTTTTCGCATAACCGGAATTCGCAAATTAAGAACACTTTCAAAGTTTATGAAAACTTTAATTTAATGACTTCCTTTACGAAATGTGTTGCAACAGCTGCTCTTACACAGTGAAATTGCTTAATCTTATTTGGTAGAAGTAAAAGCGCATGAAAATAAGCAAGTAGCTAATTTCGCCACGTGTAATTACTGAAAAATATGAAATAAAAAGCGTTACAAATTAGAATTAATAAAAGTTGTCACAAATTGCATCATCTTATGTTCTTGAATAACTTATGGCCAAGGAATGTACATATGTCTGCATATGCCGATCCACACTTTACGCAAACTTCGTAAGCCAAAAACCCAAATTGGCTCAAATTGAAAAACTTTAATTTTAAGTTGCATGTAAAATTTATTAGTCATTTGAGGCTCGTGCTGAAATGTTTTCGTAAACTAACGTGTTGCTTGTTTACTACTTTGGCCTACATACATATTTGTACAGCGCTAAAGCCTCAACTACATACAGCTTTGTTAACCTCGCCTGACATTTGCTACCTTAAAACTTTGCTTCCAACTTCAAAGGTATGTTACAATGAACGCCTTGACGCTTCTCTTTTATACATTTCTTTTTATTATTTATTTCTTTGCATTCAGAGTGTTTTGGATAATTTATTAATTTAATAGAGAAAAAATGAATTAATTATTATTTCCTCCAACTTTTTATTCTTTAATTAAAGCAAAGTCATCAACGTCTGATTGTCAAAGCAAGCAAAACAAGCAAAATTTGAGAGTTTGCCAAATTTTAACCTTGCTTCAACTTTGAGGTCTCCAATTTGCCATGCTTCGTTTAAATACGTATAATGAATATTTCTGTCAAAGTCAAAGTTTGTGGTAAAGTCAAAATAAAGCTTTATGTAACTGACCCTTAAGTCACTCATACGCTACGGTGTACTAGTCGTTTGAGACTGCACGAATTTCAATTTAATAAATCAATTTAACTGGAATAATATTTTAAATAAGTGAATTTTAGCTTAGCCTGAACAACTCAGGGCTTACCTGGTAAGCTTATTGGGAATTATCTATTTAATATATAAAAATCTTGTGTCACGGTGGTCCTAAGCTTAAGTCTTCTATACGGCTAGGTCGATCTTTATGAAATTTTTTATGTATATTTGGTGAATATGAGAGTAGGTTTTAAACCTTATGTGGACCAGCTGTGATCCTAGAAGGAATTTTTGAGATATGGATATCAAATGAAAGGTGTTAATAAGAGTTTTAAGGGGAATTTGTTTCAAGTCCCATGTGGGAACCCGTTTCTGAGATATCTAACAAAATATGGCCCGGGTGTGACTTTGGAAAGTGTTTGGTTAATATGGGTTCGTAATGAAAGGTGTTGATGAATGTTTTAACAGGGAGTGGTTCTATGTCCCATGTCTGAACCCTTTTTCCAAATATCGACCAAAATGTGGACCAGGTGTGACCCTAGGAATTGTTTGTACGATATGGGTATCAAATGAAAAGTGTTGCTAAGAGTTTTAACAAAGGATGGTTCTTAGTTCCATATGGGAACCTGTTTCCGGGATAAGGTGTGACCCAAGAAAGTGTTGGAACAATATGGGTACCGCATGAAAGGTGTTGATGAGGATTTACCAGGATGTGGCTCTTAGTTCCATGTGTGAACCCGGCTCCGAGATATTGAACTAAATGCGGACCAGATGTGACACAGGGGATGTTTGTACGATATGGGTGCCGATCACTTTTTCACAACCCTTTACTTTTTGTGAACCAATTTTTCCTTTTTCAGAACCGACTACTTTTTCAGAACCAGATACGTTTTCGAAAGCAATTACATTGTCAGAAGTTATTTTCTCGAAACCTTCTACTTTATTAGAAACAGTTTCTTTTTCTTATTTTTCCAGATCCAGCAACTTTTTCAGAACTGAAGACTTTTTCGAAAAAGGTTTACTATTCGAGACCAGTAATTTTTTCGAAACCAGTAACCCCTTCGAAAACATTTACAGTTGCTCCTCCAAAACCGGTTACATGTGTAAAACCGATTACTTTTTCGAAAGCCGGTTGATGGCAAAACGAAAACCCTGTCGGAAAATCAGCAAAACAAAGCGAGATGGTAACTTTTTTGAAATTAGTTGCTTCTTCGAAACCTTTTACATTTTACATTCAAGTTTAGCCGAATGTTTTTTCGATAGTGGAGTCGATCGTTGTTAAAATTATCTTAAAATTACAACTTTTTTATATAAATGGGTTTCAAACTATAAATGAAACGATCGTATATTTTTCCTGAAACTGTATGGAACTATTCCAAAAATATAACGAAACACTTGGATATTCTCGGTATAGTGCCAAAGTTAAAATAGAACGGTTTTTAAATGATGATGGCTCCAAAATTACTCTGGAAAGATTCCCTACCAATCTGGGGACGAAGTTATTTCGAAAAGATACCGAAATCCTAAGTTAGTCGTCATTCGGAAAAAAAAATCTAGACTAATAGCAAAACGGTACGGAATTATTCCAAAAGGTCACTACCTAGCTTTCGAGTTTGCTGCTTTATAGAGATTCGTAAAAGTTGGCGAAGGAACTTGTTTCTGCCAAACCTTAAAAGTAAGGATCGTGTGGATGGTTAACAACTAACTTAAAAAGATTAGAAGTGAATATCATCTTACTGGGCTGGCTTAACCATATCTTTAAAAGTACATGGAATTTCCTTTTATAAAATAAGTATGTATAAAAATTTGACTGTGTTAAACATTAATCCATCTAACTTACGATATGACCCAATTACATCGTTTGCATCCACACGGACTACCTATCTCGCTGTGGTGCAGTAAAATCGCAGTTTACTCCAAAAAATTAAAGTAGCTTAAAGTTATAGCATCGTATACGAGTATGCTACGTATGTGAACTTCAAAGGCTTTATTATGCATAGTCTTACCCTACAGTCAAACCAGCTCGTTGGAAGCTATATCATAACTAGTATTATAACTAAAGCAGCCTTTCAGCTAATAGCGAAAGTTGTACGAGATATTGGCTAAAGCTTTCGGACAGAATCATATCAGTCTCCTAGCTGTGCAATCATGGTAAGTGGGGGTCAGGGGCATATCAACGGGGGTTGGTTTTCAGGATTGCTCGACGCTCAACTTAAAATATAAAATATTACTTTTTTCGATATCTCAACCGGTTTTGGAGTTATCGCCCAATATGTCGACCATGTCTGTCTGTATGTTTGTGGTCGTTACACTTTAAAGGTACTGAATGGAATTGAATCGTTGGATTGCTAGACGCTCAACCTAAAGTTTAAGATATTATTTTCTGCGATATCTCAACGGGTTTTGGGGTTATCGCCCAATATGTGGACCAGGGGTGACCAAAAATGTCTTAGTACAATATGGGTGTCAAACGAAAGGTGTCAATGAGTGCTACAGTATGCGATGTGATTCATTGAAATATCTGGAATGGTTTGGGAGATATCTTGAAATTTCTCGTGTAACTTGATATTTGGGTTTATCGAGCAGACGAACTTTAAAGCTTACATGATCAAGTGCTGAACTCCAGTCTTTTTGTTGGATTTTATTCTTTGCTAACCCAGCTGCAAAAAAAAACAGATATTATGCGTATACGAAATCGCAGGCACCAGCTAGTAAAAAATAAAGTTAAAGTTACGCAAAAAAAAAAAATTATACAAAAATATATAGAAAATATACAAAAAATATAGTGAAATTTACGCAAAAATAAAGTAAAAATTACCCAAACAATGTAATAAAAATTAGCCCAAAAATATAGTAAAAAATTAATTACACAAGAAAGGCAGTAAAATTTACACAAAAAATACTGTGAAAATTATGCAAAAAATAAAGTAAAACTACGCAAAAAATATACGCCAAAAATATAGTAAAAAAAATTAAAATACAGTAAAAATTACACAAAAGAGACAGTAAAACTGCCAAATGATATTACGTAATACATCTTCGATAACTTTTTAAACGATTTACATAAGTGATACATACCTTGAATATGACATTGCCAATACCAACAAATAAAGGTATATATTTTTTTAAAAACAAGCATAAATGGCCAGAGTTGCGAAAATGTGGAGAAAAACGTCGTCGAAAGTAAAAAAAAAAAATTTTAGTATTTTTAAAAGTCTAAGAACTTCAGCAATATAGAAAACTTTGAACTACAGGTCTTTTTCGGCTTGGTTATGCTTGAATCATTATGATATAGCTCCCTACTGAACTAGTTTGGTGCATTTTATACCAAGGTCTGAAACCGATTAAAATAACGTTCGGGTTACGGTTTCGGTTTTGCAACGTGTTTCGGTTTCGGTTCCGGTTTCGTTCTTCAACATTTATTTCGGTTTCGGTTACGGTTTCGTTCCGGTTTCGGTTACCAAATAAAAACACAAACAAAATAAATTTTACTACTAAAATAGTCAAGTACCTATGTAGCTTCGAAATAGATCTGAATTTTCATAACTTTTTCCTGCTGCCATGATGGGATTTCTCTAATATAATAATAAATTTTATTAACGCTATGCATGGATGAAATTTCTGCAAAACAAATTCCTAGAATTAACTCTACTTTTTTATTAGAAAAATATTAAATGAAATGTATAAATCGCCGAAAACATTAATATGAGTGGTGCTTTCTGAGTCAAGCCTGAACATTTCGTTTTCGTATCTCGTAAATTTTTTTCGGTCGCTTCATTCAACTATAATCAAATTTCCTCTTTCAGAATTGTTATACCTACTAAGGTTAAAACGCGTATTTTGTAACCTTGCTCGACAATCCTCCCTGAAAGTTTTCAGAGTACCTGTTTGTGCCCACTTAAAGAAGTGATACATTAAAAAAATTCAAAACCGTTTGGAACCGGTTCCGGCTTTTGAAACGGTTTCGGTTTCGTTCTTTTCCAGATCAAAATAACGGTTACGGTTTCGGTTTCGGTTTTGAAAAATGAATCGGTTTTAATCGGTTACGGTTACGGTTTCGGTTTCGGTTTCAGTCCTTGTTTTATACTCAATAGTTCACTTTGAGCTCCACAACACACACGTTTAAAGCTAGTATGCATTCACACACAGCTTACCAGCAGTCTCTCGCTAAGTCACCAAACGCCAAAGCTCTTAAGGGCGCTAAAGGTATTTCACAGCACCTCAAGTACTCTCCAGTAAACTACGAAAAACTAACAATGCAAAAGAAAAACATAAAAGAAGTGCACAAAATGCAATAGTTACTTTAGGATTATATTTATGTGAGAACGTGTGTGCATGTGTGTGTATGCGTTTATGCATTCGCCAGAGGGATGCAGTTAAAGCACTTTTTAAAGCAATTTAAAAGAGTAATTTTTGTTGCGCTTCTTTCGACCGGCTCGACCTTGTGACATATAAAAAAGTGCATGTTTATGTTTTAAGTGTAAATGTGTGTGTGTGTGACGTCTTTTGTATATAATTCATTTTTATGTGTGTGTGTGTGTGTTTGTTTGCAGTACAAAAATTTGTGATATAAAAGGGCATTTTATTTTAGCTTGGAGAACTCATTTTATTTCTTTTTAATTTTAATGGGCTATTGCACTGCGGTGAAAGCCGCCACCTAGGTTATGTAGAGAAGGATGGCATAAACGTGATCTTTTGTGTGTAGTATGTCAGAGGTCCAGGAATGTGATTTAGCTAAGAAATTTTCGCACTTAAGTAGAATATATTGCACAATTGGTCACATTGAATGTACCAAAATTAAAATTTTGGAAAATCGTAATTGAAAGTTTATTGGTCTCACAAAATTTGACTTGATAGTTTTTGACATAAAAATCTTAGTACATTCATGGTTTTGGCGCAACAAAAATTTTTAAAATTGAATTTTTAAGTTTTTTAAAATTTTCGTTGTGCCAGAAACACGAATGTGTTGCAAAATTGTTACGTATACGCCATGGTATCTGTTGTCTATTGTAACACATTCATGCTTCTGGCCCAACGAAAATTTTAAAAAATTTGGAAATTCAATTTTTAGAACTTTTTTTGTCCTCGAAACATGAGTGTGTAGCGCATTCTTTTTACTGGCACAATTTTCAGAGATTGATCAACATATTCATGAAAATGGCATTGCAAATTTACGGGGGATCCCTGTACTTAAGAAACCCTGGATTTTCGTGAATCGTAAAGTTGTAAAATCAAGCATAAACCGTCATGATTCCCAGTTAATCCAAGTATGAACAAAATTTTTCCTATAATGGAAATTGAACCTGGAGATGTTTTAAAGTGGTTCATGATTAAATTGACATTAGTTCATATTTATTTTAAAATATGATTTTTGTTAAACAAAATGGTGTGTTCCTAATTTAATGCAGTCTGCACTTTGAACTAAGATTGAACGTTTTTAATTTAACCTTTAACCATTTTACTTTTCTAACTATTCCCCACATAGGGACTTGCCAAATGTCCAGAGTCTCTGGGTTTCAATAGAAATCTTCGGGCTGCGGATTTCGGGTTACTTACTCCGGGTTTCAATTACTCATTTTGATAGCCCAATAATTTTACTTATTATTGGGGAGTGTAATGGAGTGTGGTTGCTAAGTGACCTTGCTCAATCCCGACTCTTGCGTCCTCGTTCGTGCACTCTGGGCAACGGGAGCTACCTAGGCTCGCGGCAGAAAGAGAGGGAGCCCCGGTGGGGCCACTCTGACATACTTGGTTTAAGGGCTCACCGAGGTTTTTGCGCAGCGTCTGTTCACCATGAGGTGCGGCTGCAAGCGGGCGTCTGTCTTGAAGCAAGCGGCTCGCTATATAAATGTGTAAATATTTTCCAAAAACCCCGAAACGGGTTGTGCGCTGGGTTTGGGACCCGCCACGTAAAAAATTTAGTCCAATGAAAAATGTATTAAAGCCTCGGATGAGAACCCCCTTTAATGTTGACGACCCGGCAAAACGAATAAGGCATAATGATTTGGATATTAGGGCATGTACCGGGAATGTCTGGACCCTTTCAAGGGACGGTACCGCTGCCCGACTGGTTGATGTCCTCGTTAACGCAAAGGCTGACATCACCGCCCTGCAGGAAATGCGATGGACGGGACAAGGAAAGACGACCATCGGACCTTGTGACGTATACTACAGTGGCCAGACACGCGGCAAAGCGCGTGGTGTAGGATTCGTGGTGGGAAAGAGACTTCGCCGCCAAGTACTAGCGTTCACCCCCGTGGACGAGCGTCTCGCTGCGATCCGCATCAAAGCGAAATTTTTCAACATAACATTTATCTGCGCCTATGCGCCGACTGAGGAGACGGACGACGCAGAGAAGGACTCCTTCTACGATAAACTTGAACAGACTTATGATCGCTGCCCCCAACATGATATCAAAATCGTGCTCGGCGACTTTAATGCGAAGGTGGGCAAGGAAGGAGTCTTTGGTCCAACAGTTGGAAAATTTAGTCTCCATGATATAACATCCCCCAACGGCACTAGGTTGATTGATTTCGCTGGAGAAGATAATTCGAGCAGCAGAGCTAAACCGCAATGGTACAATCTTTTACAAGAGCGTGCAATTGCTGGCGTATGCCGATGATATTGATATCATTGGCCTTAACAACCGCGCCGTAAGCGCTGCCTTCTCTGGACTGGATAAAGAAGCGAAAAAAGTGGGTCTTGCGGTCAACGAGGACAAGACGAAGTATTTGCTGTCATCAAAGAAAGAATCGGCGCACCTGCGCCTTGGCAGCCACGTCACTGTTGATAGTTACAAATTTGAAACTGTGAGGGACTTCGTCTATTTGGGAACCAGCATTAACACCGAAAATAATATCAGTCTAGAAATCCAACGGAGAATGACTCTTGCGAACAAGTGCTACTTTGGACTGAGTAGGCAATTGAGAAGTAAAGTCCTCTCTCGAAGAACAAAGATCGCGCTCTATAAGTCTCTCATCGTACCTGTCCTGATGTATGGCTCAGATTCATGGACAATGTCAAGAGAAGATGAGATGGCCCTTGGAGTATTTGAGAGAAAAGTTCTCCGGAAGATTTATGGTCCTTCCCGTGATGCCGACGGCGAGTATCGAAGGAGATTTAACGATGAGCTGTACGAGCTTTACGCAGATCTGACCATAGTCCAGCGAATTAAAGCCCAAAGGCTCCGCTGGCTGGGTCACGTCATGCGAATGGACAAAGAAGCTCCAGCCCAGAAGGTTTTCCAATCGTCACCCGAATTCGGCAGCAGAGGAAGGGGGAGGCCTCGACTGAGATGGAAACAACAGGTGGAGGATGACTTGAACTCCCTTGGGGTTTCCAATTGGCGTCCGTTATCGCTAAAAAGGAATGACTGGCGTGCTTTGATAGGCGACGGCCAAAATCGCTTAGGCGGTTAAGCGCCAATAAATGATGATTGAATTGACATTAGTTCATATTTATTTTAAAAATATGATTTTTGTTTAACAAAATTTTGCGTTCCTAATTTAATGCAGTCTGCACTTTGAACTAAGATTGAACGTTTTTAATTTAACCTTTAACCATTTTAATTTTCTATTCCCCACATAGGGACTTGCCAAATGTCCGGGTTTCCCTCAGAGTCTCTGGGTTTCAATAGAAATCTTCGGGCTGCGGGTTTCGGGTTACTTACTCCGGGTTTCAATTCCTCATTTTTAAAGCCCAATAATTTTACTTATTATTAGTAGAGTTCGGAAAATAGGTCAAAATTAAACGCCTAAAATTATGCGAACATAATTGCCATTGTTTACCAAATTCTTATACCCAGCGTACTAGTACAATGGTATTATAATTTTATCCACATAATGGTACTGCATAACGGAACGAAATAATTGAGATAGATATAGAGTTCCATATATGAAAGTTCTCGGGTTCGAAAAAAAGTTCATTAAGGCATGTCCGTCTAACCCTGCGGGTTAGGGGTTTAGAATATGCCCGAGGTAGGCATACCGGTCGTAAGAGGCGACTAATATGCACATAGGTAATTGACGTGCTAACTCGATGGTTGATCTACGGATATGATGCCTCTCACCTCTCATTACCCATCTTCTCCTTCCTCATGGATGGAGGGATGCCATGACCTAGAAGGTTCCACTGGTCATACCAAATCGCTACCACGACAGTCGGGCAGTACCGCAAGGGAGTACCGCAGCGTACCGGGGTCATATCCGGCCAAGGACTGTCAACTTCGGCATCACTCCCCAAAACCTTCGGGGAGTGTTTTGTTGTTAACAACAACAACAACAACAACAACAAGGCATGTCCGTCCGTCTGTCCGTCCGTCCGTCTATCCGTGTACACGATAACTTGAGTAAAAATAGAGATATTTGCCTGGAATTCATACATATATACAGTTTACTTTCTGGCCAAGGTAGGTTGCTATTGAAAATGGGCGAAATCGGATGATAACCACGCCCCCTTCTTCGATATCGAAAATTTCGAATTGACATATCTCGGTAGCTGAAATGGCTAAAAGGATATAATTTTATAAGCGAATGTCCAGGGGCATTATCTTATGATTTTTCCATAAATTTTTTAAAGTAGCCGCCCACTTTTAAGGGAGGCATTTTTGAAAATTCGACTGGTCGTAACTTTTAAACTGATTACGATAGAACGATAAAATTTGGCACAAAGTTTACTAGTATCGTTTGGAGTATACATGATGAAATTTGATCAAATCACCCTCCAACCGCGCCCACTTTCGATATCGAAAACTTCGAAAATCACCTAAATTGACATAATTCAGTAACGGAAAGGGCTAACATGATATAGTTTGGTAGGGTGAATCCCCTAGTCATTCTATTATGGTTTTTTATAACCTCTTAAAAGAAAATTTCACGGGTCATAACTTTTAAACTTATTACGGTAGAACGATGAAACTGGTACGAGGAATAACGAGCTTCTCTCTACTTTTGGTATCCAATTTACATTTGCACAATTCGGTGGTTATGGAAGCTGCTATCTGCTCGATGGGCAACACCATTCGCCAAGCAAAGCAGGCGATTCGCTTGTTTTATATTCATCAAATCAATCGAAATGTTATATTATTCCGAACTTGTGGGTTCCGAAAAATTGTGATTATATACTTTATATGTTGGCCGAATGCGATTACTTAAAGTCCTTAAGGATCCAGGAGTTTTATTAAATTCATTCAATTCATTTCATTTAGTTAGTAACATTAAATAACCCGTCACCCAACACGCTAACTGCTTAAACGAACCGAAATGCATGACGTTAGCGTGTAAGACAAACGAAAGCAGACGCAGTAAAGTGTTTAACAAACGTGAAAGGAATCTCCTAATGAAATCTCTTTTAACACTTTGACGCACGTTGCATCTACATAGGTACATATATACAAACATGAAGACAATACACTACACTCTACAAACGCAATTCTCTTGATCTTCTGATATTATTTTTCTCCTCCTAGTTTACTTTTCCTTTCGCTCGAGTGCAACAGTTTAAAAAGTTTGGTAAGGACTTAGTGAGCAGAGCGTGAGTTTGAAATAAAAGCAAAACTCAAATTTCAACGGCACAAACCGTTACAAGCGGGAGTTACGTCAGAAAGGAGCGTGGAAAAACTAACAACCAAAAAACAAACAACTACACGGTTAAAAATTTGAACCTTACTTTTAAACTTTTTTGGGCTACATATATATGACCAACCGAAATTTGGTTTCAAATTTAAACTAGACCAGTTTTCAAGCAAATTGGTTAAATGAAACGGTTTTCACTTTAAAACCACAAATATTTTAACAATTTCCTAAAGTAAAAATAATATTTTGTCCGTTGGTTGAGACTCGAACCAAAACTCACCGCATCATGCCTACCACTAAGCTACATCACACTCATAAATGTTGTGGGCAAAATTCAATCTTGAATAAGCTTTCAAAAATAAATGAAAACAAAACAAAAATTGTAGATCGAAAAGTTTTAATTTTAAACCGAAAAGTTTTAATTTTAAACCGAAAATTTTTAATTTTAAACCGAAAAGTTTTAATTTTCAAACCAAAAAGTTTTAATTTTCAAACCAAAAAGTTTTAATTTTCAAACCAAAAAGTTTTAATTTCAAACCGAAAAGTTTTAAGAATAAAATAAAATTAAAAAAATGAGGAACTTGGCAGGATTTCAACTAAAGCGCTCAGGAATCACAGCCGACTGCTCTACCGCTGAAGACTTTGTGGGCAAAATTCAATTACTTTCAAACAAACCAAAAAAAAAACCAAGACTGCTTTTTTGGAAGGTTTAAAATATTCAAAAAAAAAAAGTTTTAAAAATCGTTTAAACTTTAGATGGGTTTAAAAGTTAGGCTCATTTTTCTTACTGTGTAAACAAATATATGCACATCGTGCTTTTTGGCGGGATCATGTACAAAAAATTGAGTGTTAACTTCAGAGCTATGGGAATTATAAGCTTTGATGCCAATATACATAGCAATGAAGGGATGTGATAGTTAAAGATATTTTGCAAAAACAAAATTTGATTAATTAAATATAAAGGCACTCTATTTCACTTAAATCCACAATGTTGTCTTCTCTATATGACCATGAAAGAGATTTCAAATCAAGAATCTTAAGAGCAGGGAGGCGATACATGGTCCTCCAGCACCCCGATGTATTTGGCGTTTTCGTGTCTTGGCTGACATGTCACTGTTGGTAGTTGATACTGTGAGGAACTGTGTCTATTTCGGAACCAGTGTTAGTTTTGAAAATATTCTCAGTAGAGAAATCACTTATGACAACAAGAGCTACTTACTTGGACTGAGTATGCGACTGAGAAGTATGGTTCTCTCTCGACGAATAGAAATCACACTCTATAAGTCTTTCATCATACTAGTTCTGAGGAAAGGATGGGAATCATAGACAGATTTGACCATAGAACAGAGAAGTGGGTTGCACTCTAATGTCCACATATAAAGCTTAAAATATAGGATTGGTTGATGTTAAAAAGTAAACCATTTTCTCTTAATTATTAACCAATTATTTAAGGCTTTATAAATTTATTTTATTTAATGTTCGCTTCACCCGAACTTAAACTTTCGAGTGAGTGATGAATAACAATTTATTTTATTCAAAAATCGCTGGAAATAAAAATATATTGTTATTCATCACTTTGATTTTTTTGAATAAAAATAGCCAGTCTCTCATCACTAAAATTTTTTCGAATAATGATTAAAAATTTATTTTTAATTTTTTCGTCACTCGTTACTCAAAAATAAAATTTTACCCTTATTTTTGAGGGATGAGTGACAAAAAATAAGAAATAAATTTTTATTCATTATTCAAAAAAATTATTTTTTATTCAAATTGGCCTAACCCTGCTGTGGGACAGGTCCATTTTATTTCGCTACGAGTATTATCAGACAAATCTATCAATTCTACCCTATTCAGTATGCTACACGAGTTAAAATTGACTTATTTCCACGTCCATAACAGACTAGTTGGGATCATACACAAAACCCACTGTGAATGAGGGCTCTTTAGCGATATTTAGCCTCATTTAACTATGTATCTTTATCCTACACAAATGCTGCCCTTTCTATATATAACTCAAAAGAATTTAATAAAATAATATTCAAACCTAGGTATCTCGCATTCCGGTGTACTTATGCGTTTCTCTATAAATATCGAGCCAATCTACATATATAAAGTAATCCCAAGACATTTGAAACAAAATTGAAAATTTGTTGATATCTTCATAGTACTAACACGCATATCTACATACAAATACAACGTAAATTGAGTGTGTTCAAGTTTCAAGAGTTGATCAGAGCAGTTGAGGTTAGAATACCACATTCACCACACTTTAAGCATTTCCGCTCAATTAGACTAAAATTAGAGCAAAGGAAAAATAAAAAAAAAAGCTGAGGAATAAGTATGGTTAAAATGTTGTTCTATTTTCAGTTTTGTTTTTGTTATTTAAGAAAGTTGCAAACTGCTAACAAATACAAAGTATCTATATATCGACACTATGCTAAACCCACATATGAACGAACTTGTATACTGACAAACATATCTTGAAAGTATTTAGGGTATGTAGATGTTTGGATACAAAACAACTACGCAGATTCATATGAGCAAGTTTAAATGCGAAACATTTGTACAATTTAAATTGCATTTCGCAACAGTTTCCTGCAAGAACTGCAATTTCCTTTTCCGTTGGTTTGCCTTTACTTCCGTCTCATATTTGTTACATTTCAGCTATTTTTGTGTTCGGACTTTGAATGCACTATTTTCATCATTTCATCATGTGCTTGCCGTTTAAGGGCAAAGAATGCATTTCCACCTGCGTAGGTATGGACTAGTTAAAGTAGATGCAGTTGGCCCTAAATAGTTCTATATGTGGGTACGGGGCATTAACAAAAGTAAGCTTTAAAAATATCAAAGTAGATTGCATATTCAGGAAGATTAAATAGCCACCAACTAAGCAAACTTGTGTTAGTACCCCCCTAAAAGAGAGCATAATCCCAGTATTGATGTCTTTATATGGGTTGAATTGGTCACTTTAACTAGTGAGTAATTGTACCCTTTTATGCCTAATCAGTCGGACAGCTCCACTTTGTTTTCCTACGAGTAGGACCAGCTAAGTATTTTTTCTATCCCTTACGCACAACAGCGGCGGAGGCACTGAATGCAGTCCTCAACATTCTACCGGTTGATATATCCGGGAAACTATATGCGGCATGCTCCGCACTGCGCATAAGGAATTTACCAGGATGGAGGACCCTTGATGAAGGTCACTCTTCTATCCTCAAGAATCTCCCCTCACACGTTTCGGATTACTGTTTACCGAGGTACTGTTTCGAGAAGAAATATGACATATTAATACCTGAAAGAAAATTCTGGGATAGGGGTCCCTCCGATGACAATGGTTCAGTCCATATTTATACGGATGGGTCGAATCGTGATGATAAGGTCGGAGGGGAGGGTATATGCCGCTCAGCTGGGATTCAATTTGAGTTTCCGGCTACCTGATCATTGCAGCGTTTTTCAGGCAGAGGTGTCCGCTATACAGGAAGCGATAGATCTACTGAGGACAGCAAACATCAATAGCGGGGATGTTTACATATTCTCTGACAGCCAAGCAGCCCTCAAGGCACTTAGTGGGACAATTGTCCGAAAATCTGAGAACCAAATTCACATAGATTATTACGCTCTTTGCTTGGCCTCTCGAACAATGACATTGTTGCTATGATCGCATTGACCAATCAATGGATGTCGTTGGTTATGTACGGTTTCGGTACTTGCTAGTGAGCGACGGAGCAAACAGATGCGATGACCGCTCTTTCGGTAACACCCATTCACTTCCAATTTTGCAGGGTCCGGCTTTACATGCAATTCCAGGGCTGTGGAGAGCTGCCGCAAATCTCTCAACGAGATCTCTGAGCAACTCTCAATTCATCTGGTATGGGTGCCTGGACACAGTGGCATACCGGGAAATGATATGGCAGACGAGCTAGCTAGAGGGGGCACATCCGCTCCGCTTTCACAGTCCTGGAAGGGTTTAGGTATGCCGCTCGCGACCAGCAAGCTCTTAACGAGGAACATTTTCCTCAAACAAGCAAGGGATAGATGGGAGAATATAGGTACCTGCAATCATACAAAACTGGTGTGGCCAGAGATTATACCGGGTAGGTCGGAAGACCTGCTCAAGCTAAGAAGGGAGGAGCTCTCATTACTCATGGGACTTCTCACAGGGCATATAGGCTTAGGCAGGCATGCGGAAAGGTTGGGCATACCCTACAATGATTTCTGCAGAAGTTGCAAAGACGAGGAGGAGCCTGAAACGGTGAGGCATCTCCTATGCGAATGCCCTGCGTTGGGGGGCAAGAGGTTAAAATATCTGGGTTCGGGTATTTTCTATCAGCTGGGCGAATTTTCAAAAATTAAACCAAAGGATATTGTGCGCTTCGCGGAATCCACGAAATGGTTTGAGTAGGGGGTCATTCAGATCCTTGTGGTATCACAACGGGACCTACGGGGCCTATGTGTGCTAGTCCGTATATTAGCAGCCACTGCAACCTACATACCTACCATCCCTATAACTATTCTGGCCAAATAAAAGTTTACATATCCAACTATGCCCATATAAAACTAGACGGGATCAATTATAGAAAACAATAATTGCAGGTCACTCTCTTCATAAATTATTACATACGAGATCACTGGAGAGCGGGGGTTCCTAAATTTATTCATCAGAGGCAGAGTGTTCTGTGAGACTACCTTTGCGTAGTTTCCGTAAGTAAATCAAATAGTTGATTGCCTCTGTGATCACTAGACCTCAATAGTTTATACCAAAAAGCTCAATCTAAAGATGATCGCATTACGTTGGGGAAGTGAATTCGATTCGGCTTTCACCGCTGGTGAGTGTACAAAGAAGTTTAGCAACCTTGGAAAGCCTACCATAGTTTAGCTGGGAGGAAACTTCGAGCAGACCTCGAGTGGTTAGTGGGATCCTGAAATTTAAACTTTCTACTACTCTGCTCTGCCGAATTGCAGTTGTACGTTAATACTAAGGCATCTACTGAATCTTATACACACTTTAGTCTAAGTTAAGAATGTTTATCCACTCAAGTGCATCCTCTTAAATTTAAAGAGTCAATTTTATTAAATTCCAAAACAACACGACTCAAAACAAATCCCAAATTTGTAACTAAAACTAGAATATCATTTTAGTCTTTTTAGGCACTTTGCATACATATTAAGTACCTCACATTCGTAAAACTTACTTTCATCGTCACCAAGAGAACAATGCCACACTTTTTTTTTTGTTTTGACTCAACCATCCGAAATTTGTTGTTGCATAAAAGTGAAAATGCAAAAATATGAAAAGAGGCTTATGAAAGAAAAAGTGCATGAAATTCAGGTTGCATGTCACAGAGCCATACTGCATGCCAATCATGCCGGCAGATAGGCAGACAGGCAGACAAGGCGACAGCTAGAGAGATGATAGTTAAAGTAACTTAACTGATAAACATACATACTATATAGCTGTAAGTGTAAACCTGACAAGTTCGTTTTAAACAAGTGGGGAAGTCTAAGTTCGGGTAAACCGAACGTTAAATACCAGGCAGTACACTTTTTCATATCAGAAGTGAGCGTGACCGGGAGGCGATTTCGTCCAATTTTAATGCCTTGTGCCAACTTTCATGACCCTGCCGTTATCAGTTTAAATTTTATGACCAGTCGAATTTACAAAAGACGGCGGTGCCACGCCTACTTATCAAAATTTATAAAAAAAAAATCACAATAGAATGACTAGGGGGTTCATCCTACCAAATTATATCATTTTGGCCATTTCCGTTGCCACATTATGTCAATTTAGGTGATTTTCGAAATTTTCGATATCGAAAGTGGGCCTGGTTGGATGGCGATTATGTCCAATTTTAGACCACTTTAGAAAATTTATAAAAAAATCAGGGGAATTCACCTACATATTAAATTAGATCATTTAAGCCATTTCAGTTACAGAGATATGTCAATTTATGTGATTTTCGAAATTTTCGAATATCGAAAAAGGGGGTGTGGTTATCGTCCGATTCCGGCCATTTTCAGTAGCAACCTAGCCTGGCCAGAAGGTAACCTGTACACCAAGTTTCATGCAAATATGTATCTCAATATCTACTCAAGTTGTCGTGTACACGGACAGACGGACGGACGGAAATGCCTGAACTAACTCCTCTTTTCAACCTAACATCTTTCATATATGTAAATCTATATCTATCACGATTATTTTGTGCCGTTAAGTAGTACCGTTATGTGAACAAAATTACTAGTACTAGTACGCTGGGTATAAAAGGAAGTTATTTTTGATGCAGTTTCAGTTTGCATGAGATAATGCATCTGCCAGGACTGCCACGTATAAAATTATTTTATGTGAGTTATCAGGTTTACATTCCAAGCCGGCAAAAATTGTGTGTGCGGCCTGTGATACGATGTGCTGAGTATGGAGTTAGCGTTGATGGGGCTTATCAGCACTGCACTTACTTGAGCGTGTTTGCCTATCATACATGGATTGTATATGAATGAGTACCTTTCGCGTGGATATATGTACGTGCATATACATATATCCAAACAGCGAAAGGTACTAGTACCAAGTAGGTACTGAGTCTAACAGTTTTTGGAACACATACGCTGGACACATTTTGAGAAGAGCCTGAATACTCGGCTTACGGTTTGTACATAAGTCTGTCCGCCATAAATGTGAAAATATTTCACAATATTGAAGATTAACAACATTGAGGATTACTTTTTTGGTTATTATTCCACCACATCTTTACCATAATTATTCCACCATCTCGGCGACATCTAGCGGTCAATACGTTATTTTGGTTGTATTTCTTGCTCTTTGTGTTTATTTTTCGGCGACATCTAGCAGTCAATCCATACATTAGCGCGACATCTAGTTGTTTTTGTTTATTTATCTGAAGAGCGTGACCTTTCATTTGAAACCCATATTGGCATATCGTACTCAATGTTTAAAAAAAATATATGAGATAGGTGGCAACCCTGTAAAACTCCCAAGTTCTAACAAAGAAGTGGATAGTCTTAAAATCAAGAATACTATCTCTATGCCAAATTTCATCCAACTCAGTCAAGCAGTTCTCGAGATAGTAACGGATATAAAAATATACTTACTACGGTGACGTGGTAACCATAGGTGACAGCCTACTTGAAAATATTTTAGTTGCTATGTCGCCGAAAATACCTTTCATTTGATACCTAAAATTGGCACTTCTTGCTCCATAATTTAAAAAAAAATTTAGACAGGTGGCAACCCTGTAAACCCACAAGTGGCAACCTCCAAATGGATAGTCTTCAAATCAATAATACTCTTTCTATGCCAAATTTCATCCCAATCGGTCAAACTGTTCTCGAGATAGTACCGGATATACAAATATATTGCGATAAGGTGGTAACCCTACTTGAAAATATTTTAGTTGACATGTCGGTGAAAATACCTTTAATTTGATACCCATATTGGCATATCTTGCTGCATAATTTAAAAAATGAGATAGGTGGCAACCCTGTTAACCGCCCCAAATGGCAACACCGGAGGAGACAGTCTTAGAATCAATCATGCAATTTATATGCTGAATTTCATCCATATCGGTCAAGCGCTACCCGAGATAGTACCGAATATACAATATACAAATATACAAGTTTAGCTCGTTTAAAGTTATAAGATTGGATAAATGGCAACCCCGTCAAACCATCAAAGAGGCAACCCTCACGAGCAGAGCTTGAATTTTATCACCTTTAAGCCAAGCCATATGGACATATAATATATATCCCGTTTAATTATTTTTTATTTCAGATAGCTGGCTACTCCGTCAAAATATTAAAGCTGGCAACACTAGAAAATTTTAAGAGGTTAGGTGGCAACCCTAGTTAGTAGCCTAGCTTTTTTAACTCGACCAAACTGTGAGAACTAGTACCCAAAACGACAATTGTTCCTAAGCCCACTGCAGGTGTACTACAATATTGAAATCCTCTCCCAAAAATGTGTACAGTAATACACTTTTTTGTACGACTTGGCGTATGAGTGACATGATGTGCGGTACGAGTATATGTACATACGTATGTATGTATATCTACTTATGAATAGTTACGTGCATGTGTTGTTTATACTGTTAAGCGTTGATGCTATAGTTCCGTCTACTGGCTTAACAACGAAAAACCAACTATACAAATCATGTCGATGTTTAACACTTTGCTAAATGAAATTTTTCTAACTACTATTGTTGACATTTTCATGTAACATGTGCGCGTAAACTCTAAATGCTCTGAATAAGTAAAAGCTGGTTTAAGTTTTGTGACAAAAGTTTAGATTGTCGAAAATGCAATTGGCTCAAAATGCAGATACAAATTTTACACAGAAATTAAAAAAAAAAAACTTGCAGTTGCAATTTTTTGACGTTTTTATTCGGCTGCCATTTTCACCTCCACAAGATCAGCCGGCAGTTCGTCATTTTCAATAGCTTTATTATTTCCAAGGCACCTACTTGTTTATACTTTCTTTCTATGCGCAACCTTTTAAATGTTCAACATATTTAACTCTATGCTCCCATTTACGAAAATCTTTATGATTTAAAGTTGTGTGAATTTTATTTTGGATTTGCATACATACGAATATTTATAAATGTGAACAAAATTTTTAGAAATTCTTTAACGACTAAACTTGTCTAATATTTTCTTAATTTTATGCTCAATTAATTCATTAATCCGCTTCAAGTTCATTTACAGTATTACTGATGTATGTATGCAAATATGTGTAAAGATATTTAATAAGTTCTTGTATGCACACCCCAAGGTGAATTCATTACAGATGGCATTCGCTCATCATATGGTTTCTTCTTCTTCCTTGAAAATCGAATCGTAGCTATCAAATTGCTTATTAGGTTGCTTTGTCTGACATTTTCAGTTACATGGGGTGTGTGCGTGTGGGTAGATCTGAATTCGCTCGAGCCCACCTATATGAATTGGCCTTGGCACAACCTTTATGACTCGCCAGCATTATTAACTTTGACAGTCGCAGCCAAGCAAGTGTGTGTTTACTGGCACTCTTAATTGATATTCAAATGTTGATATACTTACATACTAACTTAACTCAGGAATTTTAACTATTTGCAGCAAAACTTTAACATATAAACATGCAATTTGAATATATTTGTGTTTTTACAAATGGACAAGAATGCCATTTTCTAGAGCACATATCGTCGCTCCCAACGAAGACTGGCACGGTTCAGCTAGCGTGGAAGACTAACACGGTTCGTTCTCTGCGTCGAAGACTAACTCACTTCAGTTTTCTGCGTCGAAGTCTAACACACTTCGCATAGAACTGAACTGTGTTAGTCTTCGACGCAGAAAACTGAAGTGAAGGGTATTTCTGCCTGCTTTGTAGGCGCCATTCGGAGTCGACCAATTTGTAGGAAAAAATTGCCACTTCAAGCTGGCTGTCACATATCAAATCTTTTAGCAGACATCGAAAATATTAGTTAACAATTGCAAAGCTTTTGAAAATATCAAAAAAGTTGAAAACAAAAATTCAAAAAATTTTTTTTTTGTCTCAGAAACACCCACGTTGACAATAAACTCGGGTTTATTCACTAATATGGTGTTTCCACCAAACACAAACACCGTGTTTGCAGGTTATGGGTTCGAAAAAACTGCAAGTGTATGCAAACCCAAATGAAACACGCTTTGAAAAGGGGTTTGAAATGGGTTTGGGTTATGAAATTTGTATGAAATTTACGAATGGTGTGTTGTTTGCTTCTAAACACGCTAGGAAAACATGGTGTTTGCTTTTGGTGGAAACACCGTATAAAACAATATGAATAAACTCAAAAAATTTATCTTAACTTGAAGTTAATGGCCCAACATGAACGCCATATTACAGATTGAGATTTTTATATTTTTCCGATTATAATAATTATTTTTAAGTGAGTTTAGATTTTTTTTTTTTTTCATATTATTTAAGCCCCTTTTTCGCTACCCACAGTCCTGGAGGAGGTAGGGATTAGTCTCATATAACTCCTCACCAAATTTCAGTGGTCTAACTTAAATACTTTCAGAGATAGGTATGGACTATGGAATATTTCATTCACACGGGAAGTGCCACGCCCCTCTTTTGTTACCCCCATTTTTTTTTTTTTTTTTTGAAGATGTTTAGAATTGATCTCATAAAACCCCTAACCAAATTTCAGTGGTATATTCAATTCGTATGGGAGGTACCCTCTTTCCTTATTCCCAGTTTTTCTGGAGGTGGTAGGATTAATCTGAGATACATCCTTTATAAAAAAATTTTAAAATAAGACCTTTTTAACAAAGTCGACGAAATACGTCTTTTATAAAATTTTGTTTGAGATACGTCTTTTCTATTAGGATAGGTCGATATGTATACAAAAAAAAAATTTTGACATTTTGACACTTACACAAGTCGAGTTAAGCTAAGTTTTATATATGGACGTATTCTACAGACCTTCTACTTTAAAGAACTTAAAAACATTTGACCGCCTTCTTCGACCCCACAAAAAATCATTAAAAAAAGCAATTTTCAACCAATATGAAAGGTCTTTTCGGCCGTATACCAACGAATACATTTTCAGCAGGGTTTGTTTCTGACGAAAACCAACACTTTCGGTTTGTGGTTGACGAAAATTTTGTATCGCAAAAAAATGTTCTACCAAAAAGTGTTAGTGTATACGTCGATATGTAGTCGAGTTTATATGGTCGAGGCATTGTATCTTTTCTAGTAATACTTTCAGCACACCTTTGCTGGTGCTTGCCAGTAAGATGAGACATTTATATAAATTTACTTTCTGCCTTAACCTACATTACCTTAAGCTTATATGGGGTTTCCTATTTTTAAAAGGCGGACGTTGCCTTTATCACACTTTACTTTGGCGTAACTGGTCCATAGCATTTTCTTTGTTTTCCTTTTTTTCTTTTATTAAAGTGTTTTTTTTTTTTTAAGCATTAAATATTACTAGAGTTCGCCCAGTGGTTGAAATTCAACCACAAAACCTTATTTTATTTTCCTACCTTTTTGCTATTTCTTAAATTTTCCTTCTTTTCCGTATTTTGTATATTTTTGGTTTCTATACATTCCTATTCATTTTGCCTTTTCCTCCCTCTTTACACCATTCAGTAATATAGTTTCAATGTTGATAATTATTTATTCTTCTTAGTTGTCTTCATACGCATTTCTTTCTTTTCCTTTCCTTTGCTTTTATTTCCTTTCCTCTCCTTTCATCTCAATTTATATCTTTTGCTTTTCTTTCTTTCCCTTCTCTTTTCTTTCCCTGTTCTATTCTTCCCTCTCCGTTCTTTTCCTTTTCTCTTCTTTCATTTCATTTTATTTCCCTTCTTTCTTTCTTTCTTTCTTTCTTTTTTTGTTCTTTTCTTTTATTTTCCTTTCTTTTCGTTTCTTTTATTTTCTTACCTGACCTTTCTTTCTATTTCCATTACATTCCTTTTTCCTTTTGTTTTCTTTTTCTTTTCTTTCGTTTCCTTTGCTTTAGTTTCCTTCCATTGTATTAATTTTTTTTTTTTTCATTTCATTTCTTTTCTTTTATTTTTTTTCTTACCTTTATTTTCTTTCACTTTTTTTCTTTAGATTTCTTTTCCTGTCATTTCGTTTCCTTACCTTTCCTTTTCCTACCTTTCCTTTTCTACCGTTTCCTTACTTTCTTTGTTTCTTTTCCGTAACTTCTTTAGTTTTCTTTCTTTTCTATTCATTTCCTTTACTTATTTTTTTAGCTTTTCATTACCTCTCTTTCCTTTATTTTTATTTTCATTTATTTTCCATACCTTCCTCCTAGCCAACTTTTCTTTCCTTTCTTTTTCTCTTTGGGTCAATAGCTCGAGAATCTGCGGATTGGGGACTAAGGGCTTCAAGCTCATTCGAGCCAGCGAGGAGAGCAAAGTCAGAACGTGTATTTTGGTCAAGTCTGAGTTGAACTCCTTTCTCCTACCTAACTACACCAATGGTGATATTACCGCTATCAGTCTAACGGTCGGCAGCACCCGCCTGACGGTGGCGTCGGTCTATATGCCCTACGACGCCGAAGAACCCCCACCACAAACGGAGTTGAAAGACCTGGTGTCAAATTTCTGCACAGGTAATCTTATTATTGGAGCGGACGCTAATGCTCACCATGTCCAATGGGGGAGCTCCGATATCAATGCCAGGGGCGAGTCTCTGTTTGATTACCTCTTAACAACTAACCTGGTAATTTGCAACGTGGGTAATGAGCCTACTTTTATCACTAAGACCCGCAGGGAGGTCATAGACCTCACTATCTGTAGTGAAGGCGCTTATGAGTGGGTCAGAAAATGGCGGGTTCTGGAAGAACATTCATTCTCCGACCACCGTTACATAGAAATGGTTCTAGACTTTATTGTAGAACAACCTATTATGAAGCGCAATCCACGTAACACTAATTGGCAGTTACACAATGAAATATTAGACAGAGACCTGCCAGTACTGCCCTCACAGGCCCCCTCATCAGTAGAGGAGCTGGAGGATCTTGTTACTACATTTACATCGGCGCTTTCAAATGCTCTAGGACAGGCTTGTCCAGTGCCAAAACCACGCGGTAAACACAGGCCACATTGGTGGTCCTACGATTTGGACTCGCTCCGCAAATCATGCCGGAAACAATTTAACAAGGCCAAGACCCTCGGCTCTGAGCCTCACTGGCACGAATATAAAGCTAAACTAAGGGCCTATAAAAAAGCTCTGAGACAGGCGAAAAGGACCTCGTGGAGAAATTTCTGCACTGGCGTCGAAAAGGTCGACGATACAGCGAGACTTAGACGAGTTCTCTCGAAAAGTCAAACAGCCATCAGCTATTTGCGAAAACCTGACGGATCCTGGACCAGCACGGAAGAGGAAACCCTTGAGCTGCTCTTGAATACACATTTTCCGGGGAATCTGCATGACGCACCACTAGCATCTGCAACAAACCTGGCAGTAAATATACCCATCACTGAGGAAAGGGTAAGGTGGGCAGTTAAGAGCTTTGAACCGTATAAGGCTGCCGGGCCGGACGGGATTATCCCCGCGCAACTTATAAACACGTTGGAGACATCAGCTAAATGGCTGGTATTTCTCTTCACAGCCTGCCTGGCTCTCAACCACATTCCGGGCTCCTGGAGAAGCGCCACGGTAGTGTTTATCCCTAAGGCTGGGAAGGCATCCCACTACGAGCCAAAAGATTACAGACCGATCAGTCTCTCGTCCTTTGTACTCAAAACCTTTGAGAGGATACTAAGCGAGTACCTTTCAACGACTATTGATAGCAACCTTATCTCTAGCTATCAGCATGCATACACCAAGAGTAAATCAACAGAAACTGCTCTGCACAGCCTAGTATCTGTCATTGAGAAATCGCTGTGTGAAAAGGACTACTGCCTCGTGGCCTTCTTAGACATTGAGGGGGCTTTCAACAATATAAGCCCGGAGGCGATCAACTCCGCTCTAACTAATCTGGGCGTAGATAGACCTCTAACTGGTTTAATTGACCAACTTCTAAGAGGAAGGAAAATAGCTTCTTCACTTGGTACGGTCGAGTTATCACGCTATGTCACAAGGGGAACGCCCCAGGGTGGTGTTCTTTCCCCGCTTTTATGGAACCTCACAGTCAACTCGTTGCTACGGGACACAAGCTGGGGGGGCGGGAAGATAGTGGCATACGCAGACGATTTAGCTATTGCATTCAGAGGCAAGTTCCCACAAACTCTGTGTGACCTGATGCAAGTAGCACTGCGAGAGGTTTCGAGGTGGTCCTCTCGCTGTGGACTTAGTATCAACCCGGGGAAAGTGGAACTTGTCCTCTTCACCAACCGGTACAAAATACCGCCACTAAGCCTACCAGAACTAGATGGCACGCGCCTGGGCTTGTCGGATAAGGCCAAGTTTCTAGGCATAGTTCTGGACAGGAAACTGAATTGGAAGGAGAATGTTCTTCAGCGCCAGAAGAAAGCTTGCATCGCTCTTTACACATGCAAAAGAGCCATTGGCAAAAAATGGGGGCTCAGCCCTAGAATATGCAGTTGGATCTACACGGCCATCATTCGCCCAATCATGCTGTATGGAGTCGTCGTATGGTGGCCGGCACTGAGCAAGACAACATACCTGAATCTGTTGCGGAAAGTCCATAGATCCAATATGATCTGTATAAGCGGTGCGCTAAGGACAACGCCCAACGAAGCCCTCCAGGCCATTCTGGGCATTTTGCCACTTGATCTGGAAGGGTTTCGGTCAGCGGCGGCATCAGCTCTGCGCCTAAGAGAAACCTCCAGTTGGGGTGCGGGTACTATTGGACACTCCAGTATTCTGGAATCTTACAGCTTTCTCCCTCTAAGCACAGATCGTTGTGCGACCACTACAGTCGGGGATAGCTGCTTCAAAATAAACATTCCCAGCAGAGAAGACTGGGAGAGGACGGATTGGTGTCCCGACACAAATGGTGGCACTTCCATATACACCGACGGCTCGAAGTTGGACGGCAGAGTTGGAGGAGGGGTTTATTCAAGGGATTTGGACCTTGAGCTCTCCTTCAGACTACCTGATCATTGTAGCGTCTTCCAGGCGGAAGTCTCGGCAATCCGGGACGCCGCGGCCTGGTTAAGCAAACGTGTTATCGGAGGAGATATCACTATTTTCAGCGATAGCCAGGCGGCAATCAAATCCCTTGGCTCATACACGTTCAACTCTGAACTGACGCTCAGCTGTCGTCGATCTCTTCAGGAGATGGCCCAACAGAACCGCGTAAACCTCATATGGGTCCCGGGACATAGGGACATTGAGGGAAACTGTAAGGCAGACGAGCTTGCCAGGCAGGGCACGACCAAGCAGGTTCTTCGGGATAAAGAGCGCTTAGGTATGCCGTTTGCCACATGCAAACTAATGCTGAAGGAGCACACACTCCGTCAAGCCAACGAAAGATGGCTGCAATCCCCAGGGTGTCGGATATCGAAACAAACCTGGCCAAAATGGGATCTTAAAAGGTCTAGACGCATTTATGCCCTAACTAGGAGGGAAATCTGCATATTGATAGGGGTATTAACCGGTCACTGCCTCATTGGTAGGCATGCAGAAAGGCTAAGTGTGCCCTACCGACGATGCTGCAGGAGTTGCAAAGATGATGAGGAGGAGGAAACGGTGGAGCACCTCATCTGCAACTGTCCGGCCTTAAGCGGCGTGAGAACGCGCTTTTTGGGAGTTCCGTTCCTAGATAGTCTAAGCCAGATCGCGGAACTGGACATAAAGGACTTGATGGGCTTCATAAAGTCATCTAAGTGGTTCGAGGAGGAGTAACGGTGTCGGTTTAGGAGTGTCAGTCCCGGGATTCTGCTATGTGGAAAATCCCAACAACTCAGGGATTTTCCATATAGCTGGGTCCCGGGGCTGACTTTCCTTGTGTTGGTGGTATCACAACGGGCCTTCAAAACTGGCCTAAGTGTGCCTCTGCGGCAGCCACTTGAACCTACCTACCTACCTTTTCTCTTCTTTCCTTTCTTTGTCTTTCTCTATTTGCTTCTCTTTTCCACTCCTTTACCTACATTACATTTCCTTTCTTCCCTTCCTTTTTTCTTTTCCATTCCTTTCCTTCCCTACCTTTAATTGCCTTTGATTTTTCTCTTTACCTTTATTTTCCTTTTATCCATTCCTTTCCTTTCCCATTATTTCCTTTCTTTTATATTTTATTTATTTCATTTTGTTTTATTTTTATTTATTTTACATATATTATTTCCTTTTATTTCCAACAAATTTCTTTTTTTACTTTCAATCACTTTTCTATTTCTTATTTTACTTTTTTTTAATTTTATCAATTTTCCATTTTATTTTATTTCACTAAGCCTAGCCACAAAGGGCCTTGTGCATGATCCAGCTTATTTGTGCTTTTTTTTCAAACATCATGTCTGAGCAAGCATTTGCTTCTATGAATACCCACTCACAGATTTTCTTCACTCTTAAAGTTGACTCATGTTTATTATTGCTGCCAACAAAAAAACTCACACTCAGACTCTCGCAACTGCAATGAATGCAAACACAACAATGCAAGTGGTCATACCTACATACACACATAACAGCGGCTCTATAAAGTGAATGCGTGTTTAGCACTTGTAGTGGTGTGAATTTCAAATCATATTATAATTAATTTTTTTAAATTTTTGGCTTGTTCTCGCACACCCTGCTCGACGAGACCTATCGATACATATCAAATTTTATATACCTTAGAATTGGGGTTATTACAAAAAAGGGAGAAAACTGTTAAGCATTGCGCATTTATATAAAATAGATAGATTTCTATCCACAATAACCTAATATTGATGTATTTATAACACACTCCCTTAAATATTAGAGCATTGTTAATCAAAAAAGCTATTTATGACAGTCATTAGTTATATCAAATTACTTAGTTACATGAAATTGTTGCCTGCAGCAGTCAATTAAATGTATTTGTAACAGACAATTGAAAACAATCAAAGGTCGAGGATATAAATCGATTATCAATTGCAATGGTGAAATGCATGCACACGAACGAATATAATTCAATGATATTACACTTTTGTTAGCTATTATTAGAAATAGAATACTTTAAAAATGTTTGAAATTTAATAGCATTGTGGTACGATATACCTTCGAGGAGAGTAAGAGTTAGCTTCCTTTACATTTGTGGTGAGCTACTCCAAATTTGCAAAAAATGTATTGAAAAACATGTATATACCTTTTTTGTGTTTGTTAAGCGATTATTTCTTTAATTCTGAAACTTATTTTAACTAGGTCATATATCCCCATTTTTATCTTCAATGTTGAATTAGTGCATGCATTTGAAATTTTTGAAAATGATTTGCTCACAAAGCTTTGAGCCGAAACTGGCAGTGATTTTAGTTTACAGGCCACTGCTTAAAATCACTTTCAGTCATCCACAGACATACATCACACGTGCCTATGTATACAACTGCGCTGCCAAACTTGCGTATCTTCAAAGCAACAAAGGTAAGCTCTATTAATTCAGCGAACTTGTTATGGTAATTACTAATTAGTGTGTGCATTAGGTGGGGCCAGTTTTACTTTTGGGTAATTTAAAATCATGAAGAAAAAAATTTGAGGCAAAATTTGAAATTGGTTTGTAGATTTAAAAAAGGAGATCCTTTAGTAAAAGGAAAGCGATGTGTATTAGTGCGGATCGGTCCCCATACAAAAAAAAAGTTTTTTTGTCGATCCACCCTAATGTGTATACATAGAATAATTTTTGTCAACATGAACCATGTTAAACTAACTAGAATGATCCTGTCAAATTTGCATGAAATAAGGAGGCAGATAGTGTTGTTTTAACAGGAATTAATGTTAATTTAATAGGAATTCATGTTAATTTAACAGGAAGTCGTGTTAATTTAACACGAAGTCAAGTTTTTCAACATGAACTTCATGCTAATTTAACAGGAAGTCATTTTAATTTAACACGAAGTGAAGTTCGTCAACACGAGCTTCATGTTAAAATAAAATGAACGATTGTGTTGAAAAATAATAACCTGAAAAAGTGTTAAAAAAGTCTTGATTTTACATGAAAATTTTTCTGTGTGTAATTTTCACAAAATATCAAAAAAAAATTGCCACAAAACGGTATACAAGAGAGGTATTTCTACGTATCGACTGTTAAAAGAAAGATCACCATATTTCTAAATATTTTTCATAAACACCCTATCTCAGAACCTGCTTCAATAATGCCCTATTTCAAAATTTGATTGAAACATTGCCTATCTCAGCTGAAAATTTCATTGAGATAGGTCATTCTTAAAGTATTCTCAGATAGAGCTTTTTTGAAAAATATTTTGAAATATGATGATCTTCGATATAACGTTTTTGAATTTAAATGGATATAAATTTTCAATTTTTAGTGATGCAGTCTTTTTGTAATATATGTTCTAATATGAAAAAATTTACGTGATCCGAAAAAAAATGTTTAGTGACTTGGGTCATATGAGCATAAATATTTTTGACGATTTATTTCATTTAGGCCCGTGTTTTCAGTGCAATTTTAAACCACAGACAAAGTTGACCAGAGTTTATCCCTGCCATTTTGGTTGCTTATACTAAGTTTAAACTTGCACTGAAAAAACGTGCCTTAGTTTCCATTCTAATATTTTTCCAACAGAAAAAGTAGAGTTAATTTTTTGAATTCATCATTGCCACAGGAAACCGAAACCGAAATAAATTTTGAAGAACGAACCCGTAACCGAAACCTAAACACGTCACAATACCTGTACCGAAACCGGAACGTTATTTTCATCGATTTCAAACCTTGGTTTGGTCACTCCTCAAATATAAAAACAAATATAAGCCACCAAAAATTATACTTCCACCTTTGCTACTTGGGATAGATAACAAGTTTGTGTGCTACACCTTCTTACTATAATAAAATGAAAGTTTGGACTACTTTCTATCGATTACTAAAAAACATGTTTGCCCATATTTGCCCTCCTAGATTAAATGACGAAAAGTTGCTTATAACTTTCATAAAAGTGATATGACAAAGAGATAGATTTAATTGATGTTGCAACACTACCCCTGTGGGAATGCTTTAGGAGGAAGCTGAAGAAGCACGAAATAATAATAACAGCAAAAAGTACAGGTTTGTATTTTCTAGAGAAAGTAATGGGATTTCTAGTTCTGGTCTATGTAATTGGATTCTGTTGTAAATGATACGCTACCTGACTAAACATTTCTGTCTTTGCCTTAAAAACCAAAACGGTCGAAAAGCTCTTATAACATACATACAACAGACATACCAAATATTGGCCCAGTAAAATATTCAAACATTTTCGTTATATTTGTTTAGAAAAAAATTTATGGAGCGGCGATGAGCTCCACCTGCCCATTAATACTTTTTTTCCAGGGTTAAGATTTTCCGTATACCAATAAAAAAAATTGTGTGTGATATCTTTGTCTTTATTACTATCGATATCCGATTATACAAATGAGGACCACCCTAATAAACATATATCCACGTGTGCCGTTACCACTGTTTAAAAAAAAAAAATTGTTAACTTTTTATCCACATTCACATACAACCCTTTCACCTACGCAAGGTTAAAAATACCGCAAAGTTCATGGGTGGCATTACAAAGATCTATCCCGATAGTTAATTGGAGCACATTTTCCAATTGACTACATTTATCACGCGGTGCTTTGTTTAGCTATTTAAAGGTGTTTACATATATTTGTACACGTATTGGTCTAAAGGTGTATTCGAGTATATAACTAAATACGAATCAAATCACTGCATGTGTGACGAAAATGTTTTGGGGTCATGGAATAACCCTCACATCGTATCTAAAGCTTTGAAAATGTTTTGGTTTTTTCTCACAAACGAATTTTCAATATCAACCACGTTCGAAGAACACTGTCCTTGATCACTTCTGTCATACCCGATAAATGGAAGCAGGCAACTGTAGTCCCACTACTAAAGCCTGTCAAGCCAGCTATTGTTGGGGAGTCATATCGCCCGATATCACTCCTCTCGCCAGTAGTGAAGACACGGGAGGCGGAAGCAAACTTGAGGTTAGCCGAGCACCAACATGGCTTCAGAAAAGGTAGGAGCACAACATCCGCTCTCAATGCCATTAACACTCAGATAACTGACGGACTCAACCAGAAAAGTCCTTATGGCTCGACGGTTCTAGTTGCCGTTGATCTGTCTCAAGCTTTTGACACAGTTAATCATGCCCAGCTGGTGTCTGATTTCGAAGACTCGTCCACTTGTCGAATTCTTCACCACTCGGAGCTTGCAAAGTCCCCGGCCACACTATTCATGACTTGGAAAGCGCAAGTGGGCATGGAGTTAGAAATCTACGTAGGCTATCACAAACCGCCTGCTGTCGCCCACCCCAAAATCTTAGGAGTGACTTTCGACAGCATGCACACTTTCGCTGCCCATTAAGTAGAAATGTTATATTGAGTACATCTGGCTATATGATATTCAGTTCCATTCAAAGTCAAGACTTTCTTACTTGTTTTCATAAAATATGCAATTATATTATAACTATAAGTTATTCTTTATTTCTACATTTAATCACATCTAGGTATACAAACAAAAACACACAAAATAAAAACCACTCGACTATGAACAATTTTTTGTTCTCGCCGTTTCGACAACTTTCATCGTCACGTTGGTTGCATCTGGTCTACCACAAAATTGCAAGTTTCTTTTATTGTATTTATTTTTGCAGCAATTTTTTGTGTAACGTTCGCTTTCTTCATCCAACATTACTTAATTTGTTGTTTTGTTTATTTGTTCCTTGCAGCTAGACAAGTTTCGTATCATTTTTCTAAAAATGCAAATTTTTTGTCAACGTTCTAATTGCTTTACCATGCTCAGTGTGCAGAAAGCATTCAAGTTTTTATATGCCTCTACAAATGCGAGTGAGTAAAGTTTTGTTGGAACTTGGAAATACTTAAGGACACCTTCCAATGCTTCTTGGAGAATGTGACAGTGAGTGTTAGACGAATTTGATTGGTTGTTTTGAGAATATTACCCATGTTTAAATACTTTTTCTCTCTGTCTGTCAGTGTGGTATGTTTGTACGCCCATCACGAAGAAGAAATTTAATTTCCAAAGAAACCTTTCGGTAGGTAGGTATTCGCACTTTTCTCGAAGATTTTACATTACATTAAAAATAAATTTTAATTAAAAAACAAAAAAAAAAAAAATCCGCTGATAGTATGTGATATTCGTTTTCCAGGAAACAGTTTCAACTTTCAAATTCATGCATAAAGAGAGTACATTTACACTTTCTAGCGATTTTTATCATTCCTAAGACATTTTTTTTATTTTTTTTATTTATAATTCAAAATAAAAGTATCAATACAGTTAACATACGTAACAACTTGCGCACATCGACGAACAGTTAGCATATATCAAATGCTAGTGTTGACATGCTGGCGGTTCTCTAGTGAGGCAAGGCAAATACTACCTACACCTTCCAACTCACATCAACCTTGTTCATGTCGTAGCTGTTTCACACATTTTTCCCTATTTCTGGTTTGCGGTTTGCTGACTTTACACGTTTATGTGTGGCAATTGGAATAGACTCCTCTTTGAGCAGGTGTCTAAGACCTTGCCGCAAATGAAGTGTACTATGCCAGTAACTCAGGGTACGGGCGCACAGCCACAGAAGCGTCTACGTGTTCTTAGAACTCATAAGTGGAAATTTCTTAGCAGCCAATAAATATATTTTCAAGTGTATGCACATTGCGCTAAACAGAGTTGGGCGAAACTTCGCTATACATATAATCTCATATAAATAAAATAAAATAAAATAAAATATAATTTAGTTATTGTTATTATTGGTCATTATATTTACGAACTTTGAAAATTGTGTGGACTTTTGACCAGTCGAATATTTTTTTATCAAATTATTCTTTTGAGTTTTTGTCGAAAACAAGTTGAAAAATGCTACATACAATACCAACTACGATGATTGCAATTTCGATCTTGTTGAAGGAAAAAATTTACCAATGTGTACAACAAAAAATCTTAGCCATACGTAAATAGCAACAGAATGTCGCTTTGGGTATGGGCACTTAGGTAAGAATAACATTGTTAAATAAAAATAACAACAAAAATAGGCGAAGATATAGTTGCAATTTGCCTGTAGGCGCACTAAGCAGTATTTGGTGTAATGGTTACACCCTGCGATTTATAAATTCCTAATCTCATTTCCTTGGTTCGATGACCAGTAAAGGTGATGAAAAAATATCTAAGCAACAATACAAAGCGGTTTGACAAGATCCTTCAACAAGATCGAAATAGCAATCATCGTAGTTGGTATTCGCCAAAAACTCAACAGAATAATTTGATAAAAATTATTCGACTGGTCGAAAGTCCACACAATTTTCAAAGTTCATAAAAAAAAATAAAATAAAATAAAATAAAATAAAATTAAGTAAAATAAAATGAAATAAAATAAAATAAAATAAAATAAAATAAAATAAAATAAAATAAAATAAAATAAAATAAAATAAAATAAAATAAAATAAAATAAAATAAAATAAAATAAAATAAAATAAAATAAAATAAAATAAAATAAAATAAAATAAAATAAAATAAAATAAAATAAAATAAAATAAAATAAAATAAAACAAAATAAAATAAAATAAAATAAAATAAAATAAAATAAAATAAAATAAAATAAAATAAAATAAAATAAAATAAAATAAAATAAAATAAAATAAAATAAAATAAAATAAAATAAAATAAAATAAAATAAAATAAAATAAAATAAAATAAAATAAAATAAAATAAAATAAAATAAAATAAAATAAAATAAAATAAAATAAAATAAAATAAAATAAAATAAAATAAAATAAAATAAAATAAAATAAAATAAAATAAAATAAAATAAAATAAAATAAAATAAAATAAAATAAAATAAAATAAAATAAAATAAAATAAAATAAAATAAAATAAAATAAAATAAAATAAAATAAAATAAAATAAAATAAAATAAAATAAAATGAAATGAAATAAAATAAAATAAAATAAAATAAAATAAAATAAAATAAAATAAAATAAAATAAAATAAAATAAAATAAAATAAAATAAAATAAAATAAAATAAAATAAAATAAAATAAAATAAAATAAAATAAAATAAAATAAAATAAAATAAAATAAAAAAAAAATAAAATAAAATAAAATAAAATAAAATAAAATAAAATAAAATAAAATAAAATAAAATAAAATAAAATAAAATAAAATAAAATAAAATAAAATAAAATAAAATAAAATAAAATAAAATGAAATAAAATAAAATAAAATAAAATAAAATAAAATAAAATAAAATAAAATAAAATAAAATAAAATAAAATAAAATAAAATAAAATAAAATAAAATAAAATAAAATAAAATAAAATAAAATAAATTAAAATAAAATAAAATAAAATTAAATTAAATTAAATTAAATAAAAAATTGAATTAAATTAAATTTAAAAAAAAAATTTACAAATAAAATAAAATAATATAAAATTAAAATATAATAAAAATAAAATGAAAGTAAAATAAATTTAATTAAATATATTCGATCATCTGTGCAGCAAATTTCAATGAAAGATTTTTATTAGTCTCCAAGGACTCTTAGCACTTGTAACTAAATCACACTGCTTTGCATTTTCTCCTAGACATTTTCGTAAACCAGCGATGTACCTATGCATCTTAGTTCATACCTGAAGTTGTAATATGCTTTACTGCTCGCATGCTTCTGACAGTTGCATGAAATTTGCATATTCTATTTCTAATATGATCTTAGTATGTGAAATAGTGTGCTTGTTTACCATACCAAAGATCTTTGGTTCATATCCTCACCATAGTCAAAAAGCTCTCCAGGCACTTTCCGCTATGATAATGCTTCTCACAATATATTTACTTTCAGTGCAGATAGTTTGAAGGGTAAAACTACACAGAGAAAAATTAGTTAAAGAAAAGCTGTGCCTAAGACCTCTCCGTGTTACATAACGCTAAGTTATTACTACATATTCGCAGTACCGCAGATAGTTATTCATATTTTTATTACCATAAAATAAGTAGATATCTGAGTTTTGTGTAGATTTACTGCATCACAAATTAAATGCATTTTAAGTGACTGTAATGTAACACGGATATTACGCGGCTATGAGTCAACAGTCGCATTTGTTGCTTGCCAAAGGCATTCAACGGAAAAACCTCAACCATAAACCGCAAAAGTAAATATTTGGGGAACTTTCATATTCATTCATAATTTTGTGTACTCTATATGTACAAAAGTTAGGGTGTATCCGATGTGTTTACAAGTCGTTTTTCATCTATAAACCATCAATGACCTGTTTTGATTTAGATTAGAGAGCATTGTTGGCTACAAGCTTGACTATGAGAACAATTTAAAATAGTCGATGAATGAAATTAAGGCGAGGATTATTTTTTTATGGAAGTTCCGGATAGTTATGCTTATGGTTGGGCCAATAATTGTGGTTACGGTTAGGGCTATGAATACGGTTACAGCTAGAGTTAATCGGTTATGGACACGGCTAAGGTTAAGGATGGGGTTAAAGTTAAGTTTTTGGTTGATCTAACATTTGTCGTTACGTTTAGGGTTATGGATACGGTTACGGTTACAGTTACAGTTATAGATATGGGTATGTGAACTTCCAAGGTTACGGTTACGGTTATGCTTACTGTTACGTTTATGGCTTTGTAGTCAGTTGCGTTTGTAATTAAGCTTTCGATAAGGTGAAAGTTGCGTTAACGGTTATAATTGTGTTGACAGTTGTGGTTGGGGTTACGGTTGTGGATGTTTTTTAAGATAAGGTTATGGTTAAGGTTAAGTCAATATACCACTGTCTGTTGTCAACATAAAATGAGATGACCCTTTGAATATCTATCCCTGAGAAAAGTTCTGCTGCTACGTTGGCTAGCTCCACCAAACACTTTCGAATTAAACAATTCTTAAGTGATGCTTACCTCACTTTGTTTAAACTTGGGAGTAATAAAGTTGAATATTGGCAATACCGCAATGCAGCCATAGCATCTGGTTTATGCTGCAATCACAAACTCAAACAGGCCTTATACAACTTCCACTTCCTTAACACACGAACAGCTTTCGAAATTGTCAATAAATGCGCTTTTGAGTGATTTCCGTAAACTTTTACAGAATTATACCACAAATTACAGCAAAGAGCAAAGAGCTGTAGCAGCTGAGGAAGAAGAAGCCACAAAAGAACAGCAAAAGCCAATAAATACATTTGTAAAAAACACGGCAACTATAAATGCAAAGAAGCAGAATATTCACAAACTCATGCGGTAGCTAAGGATAAAATCAAATTTTCCACATTCCAAAGCAAGCAACAAGCAAACTTCGCAAATGCAATTTGCTGCCAACAAAAAATGGGGAAAAAAAATAAAACCTTAAAAAGCATTGAAAACAAAAAGCTAAGCTGGTATGGCATTTAGTGAAGCTGTGGGAATATTTCTTAGCTACTACAGCTGATAGACGAGCAACACATCCAACAGCTTCACCTGCTGTGTTGCTGAAATTAAATTTTCTTGGTTGCAATAATTTTTACATCCGCCAAATAAAGCGTTGCAATAACCGGCAAAGGCAATGATAAAATTGAAGAGGTGCGTGGCTGACGGTGTTATGTGTCACTAGGAATTTTTGCTGCATGCAATTTCTTAGCCTCCTCTTGTCTCCATTTTTATGGAAATTCCTTCCTTTGATCGTTTTGTCATGGAACCCAAAGATTTATTTCTCCGAAAAAATCGTTTTTTTTCTTAATTTATCGTCTAGAGTTTGAAATTTACATAAAAAAGGCACGAGTACCAAGTACTCGTAAACTTTGATGTGTAAACATGTGTATCCTGCACAAAAAAATACTTGTATAAACCAAAAATATCTCATAGAACCGTCGTATATGACTTATCTATAAATTACTCATAGACAAGTCATAAATTAGGTTCAAGTGGCTGCCGCAGAGGCACACCTAGGCCAGTATTAAAAGGCCCGTTGTGATACCACCAACACTAGGAAAGTCAGTTCCGGGACCCTGCCATATGGAAAATCCCGGTATTATCGGAATTCTCCACATAGCAGAATCCCGGGACTGACGTTCCTATACCGACACCGTTACTCCTCCTCGAACCATTTAGATGACTTGATGAAGGCCATCAGGTCCTTTATGTCCAGCTCCGTGACCCGGCGTAGGCTAACCAGGAAGGTAAATCCCAAAAAGCGCATTCTCGCGCCACTTAAAGCCGGGCAGTTGCAGATGAGGTGCTCCACCGTTTCCTCCTCCTCATCATCCTTGCAACTCCTACAGCATCGTCGGTAGGGCACATCTAGTCTTTCTGCGTGCTAACCAATGAGGCAGTGCCCAGTTAATACGCCTATTAATATGGAGATGTCTCTTCTCCTTAGGTAAGAGCCAAGGGATTTGATGGCCGCCTGGCTGTCGCTGAAAATAAAAATGTCCTGTCTGATAGTGTGTTGGCCTATCCAAGCCGCAGCGTCCATGATTGCTGAAACTTCAGCCTGGAGGACACTGCAGTGATCAGGTAGTCTGAAGGAGAGCTCAAGGTTCAGATCCTTTGAATAAACCCCTTCTCCAACTCTGCCGTCTTACTTCGAGCCATCAGTATAAATGGAAGTGTCGCCATGAGTGGCGGGACTCCGATCCGTGCTCTCCCATTCTTCCCTGCTGGGAATGTTGATTTTAAAACCGCTATCTCCTACTGTTGTGGTCGCACAACGATCTGCGTTCAGCGGAAGAAAGCTATAGGATCCCAAAATACAGGCGTGTCCAGTAGTGCTTGCGCCCCAGCCGGACGTTTCCCTTAGACACAAAGGATGAGAGACTGATCGGCCTATAGTCCTTGAGCCCGTAATGAGACGCCTTCCCCGCCTTAGGAATAAACACTACCGTGGCACTTCTCCAGGAGCACGGAATGTACCTAAGAGCCAGGCAGGCTATATAGAGAAATACCAGCCATTTGGCTGATGTCTCCAGCGTGTTTATGAGTTGTGCGGGAATAATCCCGTCTGGCCCGGCAGCCTTGAACGGTTCGAAGCTTTTAACCGCCCACCTAACCTTTTCCTCCGTGATGGGTATGTATACAGCCAGGTTTGTTGTAGGTGCTAAGGGTTCCTCATGCAAGTTCCCTGGGAAGTGCGTATTCAAGAGCAGCTCTAGGGTTTCCCTCTCCGTGCTGGTCCAGGATCCGTCAGATTTGCGCAAATAGCTTGTGGCTGTTTGAGTTTTTCAGAGCACTCGTCTAAGTCTCGCTGTATCGTCGACATTTTCGACCCCAGTGCAGAAATTTCATCACGATACTCTCTTCGCCTGCCTCAGAGCTTTTTTGTAGGCCCTGAGTTTAACTTTATATTCGAGCCATTGAGTCTCCGTGCCAAGGCTCTTGGCCTTATTAAATTGTGTCCTACATGATTTTCGGAGCGAGTCCAGGTCGTAGGATCACCAATGCGGCCTATGTTTACCGCGTGGTTTTGGCACTTGACAAGCCTGCTCTAGGGCATTCGAGGGCGCCGTTGTAAAGGTCTTTATCAGATCCTCCAACTCCCCTACTGATGAGGGGGCTTGTGGGGGCAGTGCCGGTAAGTCCCTAGATAGTAGTTATTTCATTGTGTAGCTGCCAGTTAGTGTTACATGGGTTGCGTTTCATAACCGGATGCTCAACAGAAAAGTCTAGAACTAATTCTACGTACCGGTGGTCGGAGAATGAGTGTTCGTCGAGAACGCGCCATTTTCTGACCCACTCATAAGCGCCTTCGCTGCAAATAGTGAGATCTATGACACCCCTACGGGTTTTAGTAATAAACGTAGGTTAGGATAATAAGATGACCCCTGGAAAAATTTGCCACCAGGTCTTTTACCTCCCTCTGTGGCGGAGGTTATTCGGCGGCGTAGGGCATATAGACCGACGCCATCGTCAGACTGGTACTGTCGACTGTTAAACTGGCAGCTGTAACGTCACCATTGGTATAGTTGGGCAAGAGAAAGGCGTTCAGCTCGCTGGCTCGGATAAGCTTAAAACCCTTAGTCCCCAAACCGCAAATCCTTGAGCTGTTGACCCGGGGTTCTTGGATGAGGACCACATCTACGTCGCCTTTAGAGAGACGACTGATTAAAGCAGCCGAAGCTGCTTGAGATTTGTGCAGATTTATCTAAATCACCACCAATATGAGAGCGCTCAGACTTCCCTGTCACCGCCGTATCGTCGAGTTCCACCTCGTCTGGAGGCTTATCTTTCAACGACGATTTGTTCAGACCACGATTTGGCGTGGCAGAGATCCTACTAACTGTGCCAGTATCAACATTGGTGCGCTCAGGACTAGCTGCTATCACTGTGACGTTGAGGTCTTCCCCGTCCAGCAGGCTGTCTCCCATCTCCGAGCTGTTCACTGCTCCTTCGTCATTTGACGTGGCAGATACGATACTTTCCGAGCCGGACATCTCCGACTCCTCTTCCGGCACTGCGATGTCCGAGTCCTCCGGTGCAGCCGAAATAGCAGCGCGCTGTGCATCGCCGCGGTATACGTGGATCACGATCTGACCCATGCCGTAGTGCACTCGTCCATTGCATCGTTTAAGGGGCTCGAGTGCCTCCTTATTCAAGGTGAAGGCCACTTGCCTATCAGGCAAGCATAGCCTACATAGCCTACACGACTAGTTTCTTGTATTGCCGGTTCTACGAGAACGGTACCAGTACTTGTACTGTACCCATCGTGCCGAAACGACCCGGGCCATTTTCTTACATCGGCCCGGGCAGGAGCAATACACTCGGGGTGACCCTGTCTGACATTTAGGCAGGGCTACACCTCGCTACAACAACAACAACAACATCAGGCACTTCATGATTTAAATATGGCACACAATCTAATTGGGTCTTTATCTCGTATTTCGATAGAGAAAACGGATGCTGCATGCTACAAATAGCTAGGGAACTAAGTACAACATATTACATCTGACTAAACAAAATTTTTGTTATAAGTAAATAGATAGTTAGTAGGGTGCATTGAAAAAAAATTTTATTTTTAGTCGAAATAAATACTCTACATATTCCAAAAACACTTTCAATACAATTTGTGGAAAATCTAGAGGGTCATCTGTCATTGTGGAATAAAAATTTACTTTTTTAAATATTCTTTTTTAACTGAAACGTAAAAATTTTAAACGAAAAAAATACCAATTTTGTGTACACCCCATAAATATACATACGTACATTCATAATCTGTCCTCAAATCAATCATATTCAATTTTAGGCAGTCTATACAAAGCTTCACAAAGCTAGCTCTCACTCACCTTCATTTCACAAAAGGCTTATTGTCAGAATCCTACACTTACACACACCATCCCACTTGTTTTCATTTATGTATGTATGTATTTAGTAGAGCGTATGTGTTGAATGTTAATCGGATCGTAATTTCCAATCGACTACATTTTTGACGTATTGTCATGTGTGAAGTTGAGAACGAAGTTACATGACATCCAATGTATGTTTGGTATGCGTTTTGAGGTCACACGTCTATGAATGATATGTGAGAGATGAAGTTGTGTTGAGTTGAATTGCCCGACAATGTGTATATGAATAGGTATGTACTATCATTTGTAAACATACATATATTTACGAGTTTGTATGTTGGGTCCTTTTGTATTCATTTCAAAGAAAGGAGCTTGATAAAATTGACAGCCACGCCAACCAACACGAGTCAATGTGTAAATAGGTCAGCGGTAGTTTTGTTGCTGATGGCTAGAGGCTCATTATGTGACTTTAAAGTTGCGGCGTGTTACAAATTAAACATAAGAGCTTGGAGTTAGTATAATGAAATGCTTTTGAAAATATTGTCAGTGTTGCCTTTATCTCTCAGTGCTGCCTTCCTTTTCTTAATTTGTGCCCTAAAATCTAGGCAATTCTGGCAGAGCTCGATAAAAGACGAGGTACTTATCTACCTTTTATTTCCACCGAGAAGGAGGAAGAGTGGTCTGAGTGAGGAGCTTTGTGTCCAGGTGAGGTAATTTGTCTCCAAATATTTCAACCTAACCCAACTTTTTTAATTTATGTACTGCAAGCAAACAAAATTAGTAAAGCTTTGGCTTTTTTGCAAACACCAAAATGGTCAAGCTCTTGAACAGTATCCTATGTATTCCTATCAAATGGCAATTCCTGTCGATTGTTACACTTCAATTGAAATGTCATATGAGTACTTTCAAGTGACATCAAGCAGGGAGTTCAACTTTCGATTTCAAATTAATTCAGTCAATTGGCTGTTTATAAAGTTATCCTCATGCATATACCCAGCAAACGATGTGCGCATCAGATTGTCAGACTGCAAACTGACTGCATATAAAACAAGGAATGAAACCGAATATTTTTATTTCGACACTAGCTGACCCGTGTATCTAGCTGCATGTATCCCTATCCCTATCAGTTACCGTAACCCTCTTCCCAGTCCCAACCCCAACCCAAGAACGTAATGGTAAATCATTATGTAAATATAACCTGATTTATATTTACATCAGGATTTACCATCACTTTCTCAAGGGTAATATGAAAAAACTGATGGGTGCTGCCATTCATATCTAGCATTGTTTTAATTTAAAAAAAGTTTATCGGTGTCCTATTGTGGCCGGATTATAAGGCCTATTACCGTTTGCGAGTCGAACAAAAATATGAGCGTCTCGCCAACATTTGTATTACCGACCGATAACATTCGCTTCAAACTTCAAAATTAGGCGAATGTAAAAAATAAGGCGATTATTTTTTGCGAATCGATCCAAATTTTTGTCATTTTGTGGTCATTTTGGAAATATTTTGAACTCATATTGGGATCATTTCGGGGTAATTTTGGGGTAATTTTGTTTTATATTGGGATCATTTTGAGGTTATTTTGTGGTCATTTTGGGCTAATTTTAGGGTCATATGGTGGTCATATTGGGATCATATTGAAGTTATTTTGTGTTCATTTTGGGGGTAATTTCGGGGATATTTTGGTGCTATTTCGGGGTTATTTTGGAGTCATATTGGAATGCCTCTCAGACATGGGTGGTGGAAGGGAAACCTTTGTCGCGGAATGCCAGGAAGACGATGGAGCTAGAGAAAGCTCTGATACCCAATTTCCAAAGCACCCTTGCTCCGAAGCGGCATTAGAACACCCCCGGAGAGGGCAAACAAGCTTTGCTGAAGTAACTAAGGACAGGATCCCTGACTGAGGCAACGACCATTTGGTCATCCAAAAATACCGTTGGCAGTACGTCCTGCACGTAGCCGGAGAACCTGGATACGACCTTTAGAACGGCGCTCTCAAATGCCCTCGAAACGGGCGGCCCAGTGGACTCGCTCCGCAAGTCCTGCAGGAAACATTTAATAAGACCAAGAGCCTTGGCACGGAGAGTCAATGGCTCGGATATAAAGTTAAACATAGGGCTTTCAAAAAAGTGTTGAGGCAGGCGAAGAGAACATTGTGGAGAAATGGTTGTATTGGGGTCGAAAATATCGACAATACAGATCCCGAAGTTGTAACCAGTCGAAACCGCTTCACAACAAAACCAATACCGACAAATTAATCATTTGAAACCGTTTAATATTCAAAACTGAAACCGAAGTTGAAATTGTAACGGTTTGTGTGAAAAAGTGTCTTAATTAAAAAATAAAACCAACACCGAAAAAGTAATCATAATCAACCGGTTTTTGGTTCTTTAATAAAAACTGACGCTAGATTGAAATCGTTTTGTTTTTCCACCATTTACCTATGCATAGTAGAATTTTGAATAAATTATGGGAATTGGAGCGATTTGTAAAAAATGTTGAGCCGATACTTCAGATAGTTCAGTTTATGTGACGTTTTGAGTTTTATAAAGAAAAATAAAATAAAACTCAGCCATGAGTGATTAAAAATTATAATCATTATTTGCGGTCCCTGGGTTAAGTCCGCTCAATTTCTAAAACCCCAAAGTTTTTGTAAACAAAAATAGCGGAATAGCTTTCAAAGACCCCTAGAGCGAACACTTTTGGACTTTATGAAGTTTCTTCTAGAAATTAGAGGTATAACTTAAAGCCTGGCCGATATTCTCTCTAATCTGTAACCTCACTGTGAACACCCTACTTTTTAGCCTACAATCTATTGTTGACGGAGTCCTCAATAAAGTGAAATATATTCGATGTTTTTTAGGAGAACAAACTAAAATGGAATGGGCTCCTCGAGCAAAAGATGATTGCCAGAGAGATTGTGAGATATGTGTCATAAAGTGTACCGTTAGTGTATAATGCGATAATAAGATCCATCTTTTCTATGGTGTCCCAGTCCGATGAGTAGTTTCGACAAGAGTTAGTGCCTGCAAACTGGGCTTTCATCAACCCTACAAAAGGTCTTGACATAAAGTTCTCAGTTAAAGACCCAGAAATGTGCGTATTTAAAAATATATCAATGCTTTTTCACCGACAACTAGGGACTAAGAAGTAAGTTGGGTAGAGGACTTTGCTTGAAAAACATACATATTTGCAAAAAAACAAGACCGAAACCGAAAAGTTACTTTGAATCGGTCTCTGTCGCTGATATAAAAACTTCTAGACATAAGTACCTATTGGGAAATAGACCATGCAGCCATTGTCTGCTTAGTCAATTTCCAATCGAAGAAAAAGTCTTTGGCGTCAGACATACTCCGTAAACTGCATAGCAGTTGTTTTTGTTGTTGGTGAAAAATCATTTAATGTGATTCCCCTAGTATGGTGGTAGTGTGTGATAGGCGTGCATACAAATTAAGGTGGGCCCAAAAAATCGTTTTCAGCTTCTTGGACTTCTATATGGAAAATCGAATTCCTAGTTCAAAGTGGTATATATGTAATGTGGCAATCGCAATTATTCACTTCAATAATTCCGAATTTTAAACTTTGTGAAAAGCATTTAAGTCGTTATTATATAATTAAAAAAAAAACTCAAGCCTTTTTTAGAGCATTCAATTTTCGGCACACCCTAATGCATACACATATTAATACATTCGATGTTATTTTTATTAGAGTTTCTCGGCAATGTTCTATCGTATAGTTTCCAGCTCTTTTATCTGATTGCATGCGTTAAATGTCGAACGTATTGTTTGCATGATGCAGTGCATATTTTTATGCATTAGGGATGTTGCGAAGGTGGAATTATTCAATTTACGACCTTTCGGGATCATTTCGGGATTCTTTCGGGACAGGTACTTAAATACTTTCCTGGACTACTTCTGGATTTTTTGTGACTTTTTGGGACTATTTAGGGATAATTTTCCTTTTAATTTCGGATTCATATTATCGAATATTATTTAATGTTCACTTTCGCCAGTGCTATCGAACGGGAGTTCATGTTACCGAACTCTGCGTAAAAGTATTGCAGGAGTATCAGGATTGCGAGTTCGAATATTTGCTACATCTCAAGTACATATGTTCATATGTGTCATATGCCCGTAGAGCATAATAAGTGACAGGAAGCGGACGTCATTGTTGACGTGAAAGTCAATTTAAGTGTGCGCATGCTTGTTACAGATTTGCGGTTAAGTCGTGGATGAATGAAATCAATTTCAAAAACAAATTCCAATTGCTGTTGAATTGAATGACCCCTTTTACGTGGCACAAAATGTAACATAAATATTTGCGCTCAAACACGAGTCAATTAAAAGTGATACTTTTTCTTTAACAACTTCAAAACTTTGAAATTACCAGCTTTCGTTATGGGAAAGCTTAAATTGAGATCGTTTAAAGTTGAAGAGTAGTAACTTTCTAGAAAAGTTAGTAAAAATGCAACGTTCAGCTAAACTGCTCAGCCGAAATACTTATTGAAATGCATCACGTAGAGATAAGAGTCTATAAAATAAGGGAAGTGCTAAAAGAATTGGCACGCTATTGCATTAAAATAAAATTAAAAAAAATTAAAAAAACTAAATAAAATAAATTTAAATTAAATTAAATTAAATTAAATTAAATAATAAAATAAAATAAAAAAAAAAGAATAAAATAAAATAAAATAAAATAAAACAAAATTAAATTAAATAAAATAAAGTAAAATAAAATAAAATAAAATAAAATAAAATTAAATAATAAAATAAAATAAAATAAAATAAAATAAAATAAAATAAAATAAAATAAAATAAAATAAAATAAAATAAAATAAAATAAAATAAAGTAAAATAAAATAAAATAAAATAAAATAAAATAAAATAAAATAAAATAAAATAAAATAAAATAAAATAAAATAAAATAAAATAAAATAAAATAAAATAAAATAAAATAAAATAAAATAAAATAAAATAAAATAAAATAAAATAAAATAAAATAAAATAAAATAAAATATAATAAAATAAAATAAAATAAAATAAAATAAAATAAAATAAAATAAAATAAAATAAAATAAAATAAAATAAAATAAAATAAAATAAAATAAAATAAAATAAAATAAAATAAAATAAAATAAAATAAAATAAAATAAAATAAAATAAAATAAAATAAAATAAATTTAAATAAAATAAAATAAAATAAAATAAAATAAAATAAAATAAAATAAAATAAAATAAAATAAAATAAAATAAAATAAAATAAAATAAAATAAAATAAAATAAAATAAAATAAAATAAAATAAAATAAAATAAAATAAAATAAAATAAAATAAAATAAAATAAAATAAAATAAAATAAAATAAAATAAAATAAAATAAAATAAAATAAAATAAAATAAAATAAAATAAAATAAAATAAAATAAAATAAAATAAAATAAAATTAAATAAAATTAAATAAAATTAAATAAAATAAAATAAAATAAAATAAAATAAAATAAAATAAAATAAAATAAAATAAAATAAAATAAAATAAAATAAAATAAAATAAAATAAAATAAAATAAAATAAAATAAAATAAAATAAAATAAAATTAAATAAAATAAAATAAAATAAGATAAAAAAACAAATATAAAATAAAATAGCATAACATAACATAACATACCATAACATAACATAACATAACATAAAATAATATAAAATAAAATAAAATAAAATGAAATAAAGGAAAATAAAATACTACGGAGGCCAACCTTATTGAACCAACTCGTTTTCTCGGATTTCCCTTAAAAAGGATGGTTAGGTACAAGTGGCTGTCGCACAGGCTCACCTAAGCCACTTTTGGAAGGCCCGTTGTGATAGCACCAACACTAGGAAAGTCAGTCCCGGGACCCTGCCATATGGAGAATCCCTTAGTTGTTGGGATTCTCCACATAGCAGAATCCCGGGACAGACACTCCTAAATCGACACCGTTACTCCTCCTCGAACAACTTAGCTGAGTTTTAGAAGGCCTTCATGTGCAGCTCCGCGATCCTTTATGTGCAGCTCCGCGATCTGGCTTAGACTATCTAGGAAGAGAACTACTGCCGCGCCGCTTAGACCGTTTCCTCCTCCTCATCGTCAATGCAACTCCTACAGCATCATCGGTAGGGCACACCTAGCCTTTCTGCGTGCCTAACAATCAGGCAGTGCCCGGGCGTGAATGTCGCTAGATCTTTTATGATACCATTTTGGGCAGGTTTGTTCGGATAACCGGCCCCCTGGCGATTGTTGCCATCTTTCGTTGGCTTGACGAAGTGTGTACTCCTTCAGCATTAGCTTGCATGTGGCAAATGCCATACCTAAGCGCTCCTTACCCTGCCTTGCAAGTTCGTCTGCCTTACAGTTTATCGCAATGTCCCTGTGTCCCGGTACCCATGTGAGGTTCACGCGGTTCTATTGGGCCATCTCTTGAAGAGATTGACGACAGCTGAGCGTCAGTTCAGTGTTGAACGAATAACAGCCAAGAGCTTTGATGTCCGCTTGGCTGTCGCTGAAACTAACGATGTCCTCGCTGATAGCGTGTTTGCTTATCCAGGCCGTGGCATCCAAGATTGCGGAGTCTTCAGCCTGGAAGGTGCTGCAATGATCAGGTAGTCTGAAGGAGAGCTCAAGTTCCAGATCCCTTGAATAAACCCCTCCTCCAATTTTGAAGTCTAACTTCGAGCCGTCAGTGTAGACAGAAATGCCGCCATTTGTAGCGGTACTCCGATACGTCCTCTCCCATTCCTCGCTTGAAATGTTTGTTTTGAAGCACACCGGTCTGTGCTCAGAGGGAGAAAACTGTAAAATTCCAAAATACTAGAGTGTCTAGTTTTGCTTGCGCCCCAGCCAGACGTGTCCCTTAGACGCAGAGCTGCTGCCGCTGCTGTCTAAGACCGCAAACTAAGACCGTTCTCTTTTCTTAAATAATATTACTCATACGCCCCGGTGGCCCAGACTCATGCTGCTAAAGCAAGAAAAAATCCTCTTACCTAGCTTCGCCATTGTCTGTCTTTAAAAATCATTTTTGAGCGAACTATTACAACTAGTATTTGATCACAACTTTGTATAAAAGGCACACACACACACACACTACTGCAACGAAAGGATTAAGCACAATTCAAGATTTGGCTTAAATTCACAAAAACTATAAATAAAAGTAGACCACAAATTTACTTCGGCTGAATCAGCACAGACGATAGTCTCTTGGCCAAATACATTTAATTATGTGCATAGACAAAAGCCAAACATTATTACACCACCAACAAAAACCATGTTGTATGCAATGAGTTCAATTACAGGTGGATGGCTTTTTGTTTACGTTCCTTTTACAACATCGAACATGTTGCAAGTTGGCATATCCTTTTTCAAACAGCCCTGGTAAAGATGCAGCAGCTTTCATAGTTATGCTTTGAAACAGTCAGCCGACAGCATTAAAACGAGGTGGATGTGAACGCGGAACGATAAGTGGCATTTCATAGAAAAGTGAATACATTACCTTACTTGCTTTGAATGAATGGTACTTAACACTTATTCACGTACACATAGGCGCCTGCGTGTTTTGCATTACGTGCAAATCGCATTACGGTAAGCACACGAGTGGAAGAAATTGTGTGATAAATGAGAATAAAGCGTTTAGCGGAAACAGGAAACGGAAAACGAAAAACATCTGCACCGGTTAACTAAGCGCTATGTCGTGATACTTTTGGCGCACTTTTTTATAATATAAATTCAAATATTTGGAAAAAATAGGAAAAAAATGGGAAAGTGTTGAAAGTATTCACATATGTATGAATTTAATTTCCGCTAACTAAGTTAAGCGCAAGTGTGAAACAAAATAAATTGATGGTGTCTGTGTCAGTGCGTTTTTTTCATGTGTGCAAAATATGCAAGAAAATTAATGATCAATCTCTTTCTAAAGCATTCGCATATTAACACACATTTACAAGTAAATATTGTAGTGAGAAATTCATTTGTTCGCACCGTTTACTCGACTAAGTTTAGTTGTTGTGCTGGTGTGTGATTGTGCGCGTTTGTGTGAAGCAATCAGCTAATAACTCATTTAGCATTGCAGTACAAAGTCAACATCCTCTTAATGCAGTCGGTTCACATCAAAGTGCACATTGTTGATCGTTCACATAAATTACTTGCCCCACACCGAGTTTCATCTAATTACAGTGAAGAATTCAGGACACGTGGTTAATTGCATTCTTAATTTGCTAATGCAGTTTATTACTTTTGTATTGAAAGTGGAAATTGTTGAGTAGATTTGTATACGGCTAAAAAAATGGACTTAAATTTTAAAACCGCATAAAGTTTAATCAATTTTTCAAACTTTTTTGTACAATATTTCAAACCGTCCAAATACCTACAAAGATTTTCGTTTTCTTTTGGTTTCGATTTAAAATCTAAATGAAAAAACAGTCTAAATTTTTAAGCTATTGCCTTGGCGTTGGGAGTGAAATGAAAAAAATGTTAATGTTAAAAAAGTTCGTAACGGACTTTTTTCAATGTTAAAAGTTCGGCGTTAGCAACATAACTTGACAAAAATAAATATATACGTTGTACTGATGTTAGCAGCAGGCCGATTACATAAAATTGGCGCTGTACATTACATTACATTAAAATTGGATTTGTAAGCGTTGCCTACATTTAGGCTATACTACTAACAGTAAGACGTTGTACTGATGTTAGCAGCAGGCCGATTACATAAAATTGGAGCTGTATAGGCTATACTGTTAACAGGTTAAGGCTGTACTGCTCTAAAGTCATAAATATGCTCATTGAGTTTTCATAAATATTATAATTGCATAAGTTGATAAAAACTGATATGCAATAGCTTTACCGCGGCAGTCCCCGAGTGCCACACGTCCTTTTTTTATTTTTGGTTTGTTTGAATGTAATTGAATTTTGCCCACAAAAGTTAATATGCGGCATAGCTCAGCGGTAGAGCAATCGGATATGGCTCCTGGGCGTTTTCGTTCGAATCCTGCAAGCTGCCACATTTTTTTTAGTTTTATTTTATTATTAAAACTTTTCGGTTTAAAATTAAAACTTTTTGGTTTGAAAATTTAACTTTTTCGGTCTAAAATTTAAACTTTTAGGTTTGAAAATTCAAATTTATTTTTGAAAGCTTATTCAAGATTGAATTTTGCCAACAACATTTATGTGTGCGATGTAGCTCCGTGGTAGAGCATGATGCGGGGAATCTTGGTTCGAATTCCCGCCAACGGACAAAAAATTTATTTTATCTTTAAAAAATTATTAAAACATTTCTTGTTTATAATTGAAACTCGATTCAGGTTCAAACCCCCTTTTCGTGGGATCCAAAAAGTCATATTTTTAAAAATCACACAAAAAATATAATAGAAATTGAGCAAAGAAAAACAGTAAAAACTACTCGAAAAATATAGGAAAAATTTCGAAAAAAAATTTTTGGAAAAGTTGGTCAAAAATATAGTTAAAATTACCTAAAAAAATATAGTAAAAATTACACAAAAAATATAGCAAAAAACACACACAAAATATAGAAAAAATTTAACAAAGTAGATAGTAAAATTTACACAAGAAATATAGTTAAAGTTACATTAAAATATAGCCAAAAATTTTACAAAAAATATGCAGTTAAATTTACACCAAAATTAAGTTTACACAAAAAATAGTAAAACTACACAAAAAAAAACATGCTAAAAAATAAAGTTAAAATTACTCCAAAAAATAGTAAAAATTACCCAAAAAAATATTAAAAATTACGCAAAAAATATAATAGAAATTGAAAAAAAAAACAGTAAAAAAAATAAGCGAAAAATATTGCAAAAAATTCACAAAAACTCTAGTAAAAGTTACTCAAAAAATACAGTAAATTTTACCCAAAAAATATAGTAAAAACTACACCAAAAATACAGTAAATTTTAAATAAAAAATACAATAAAAACAACGCAAAAATACAGAAAAAGTAACGCGAAAAAAATAAAGTAAAAATTGCTCAAAAAATATAGTCAAAGTTACATTAAAATATAGCAAAAATGAAACAAAAAACATAGTAAAAGTAACACAAAAAATATAGTAAGCAAAAATTTCACAAAAAATTTATGCAGTTAAATTTACACAAGAATATAGTGAAAATTAATCCAAAAAAAAAAATTACACAAAAAATATAGTTGAAGCTACGCAAAAAATATATTAAAAATTACCAAAAAATAGATATGGTAAAAATTACATAAAACAAGTAAGGAAAGCTGTCTTCGGCTGTGCCTCCCTGAAAAGTGTGAGGTGCCACGCCTACTTTTAAAAGTTTACCAAAAAATCATAATGGAATGACTAGGGGGCTCATCCTACCAAACCATATCATTAAAGCCATTTCCGTTACCGAATTATGTCAATTTGGGTGATTTTAGAAATTTTCGATATCGAAAGTGGACATGGTTGGAGGGCGATTTTATCCAATTTCTTCAGGTATACTCCCAAAGATACTTGTATGCTTCCAACGATACTTGTATGCTTTGTGCCAAATTCCATCGTTTTATCGTAATCACTTTAAAAGTTACGACCAGTCAAATTTTAAAAAATGCCTTCCTTCCACTATGGTAAATTTATGGAAAAATTATAAGAGAATGACCAGGGGTATTCCCTTTATAAAATTATATCATTTTAGCCATCTCAGATATGTCACTTTATGTGATTTTCGAAATATTCGATATCGAAAAAGGGCGCCCATTTTCAATAGCAAGCTACCTTGGCCAGAAAGTAACCTGTAAACAAAATTTCATGCAAATATCTAGTTATCGTGTGCATGGATAAACTTTAATTTGACATTAATAAACTTTATTATCAAGAGTTATGATAATTGCACGCGGTTTTCTCGGTTAGAGAGTTGTTCGCTTCAACTTCAAAACTATGTAATGGTTGCTTGAAAAAAGTTCCAAAAGTTATACGAAAATTTACTTTGAAAAAAATTTATATTGGTTTAGGAGATCCATCAGCAGAGTCCCTTAGTATCAAAATAACAAAACGAAATGTTGAGGTATTAGAAGCTAAAGCTCAGGACTGGAGTCCGTGAAAAATTCGTATTTTTATCTCTTGAGAAACATGTCCGTTTTATAGCCTGAAAAACGCGATTTTTGAAAACTTACAAGTTTTGAGATAATCATTTATCTATAAGGAGTGAGTTGTTTGGCCGATGGATGGGTTGGTTTCTTCTAGGATATGTACCCTTAATTTGTGAAAAAAATTGAGAGGCTACTTATAACAGTGAAGACGCCAGAGCCAGCTAAAATTGACAAAAAAAAGGATACAAATTGCGTATTTTCAGTACCAGGTTTTTAATACCTGGTACTCGCTATATGATTTATTATCTACTTTTAAAAGAACTACTCTCTTTTACCTTTGAAACACCATATCGCATGTAAGGATATCTCTAATAGAAACATTTTACAGCTATAATAGGATAAGCCTATAAATTACGGGTTTCAAACTTTGAAAATCGACCAGTCCGAAACCAGTGCTTATAAAAATTAAATATTTGTAAATTTCATCCTTTTGGACCCTAAAGCAGTGTCCCTCAAAGTTTGAGCGAAATCCGAGACTAGCCAGCTTTTTGTATAAGACGTTTTCAGATGGAATGTCTCTATTATATTGGTCATCATGGTCGCAGGAAAAAAAGTTATGGAAATTCAGACCTATTTCGAAGCAAAATAGGTACTTGAGTATTTTAGTAGTAAAATTTATTTTGTTCGTTTTTTATTTGGAAACCAAAACCGAAACGAAACCGTAACCGAAACCGAAATAAATGTTAAAGAACGAAACCGGAACCGAAACCGAAACACGTTGCGAAACCGGAACAAAACCGTAACCGAAACCGAAATAAATGTTAAAGAACGAAACCGTAACCGAAACCGACACCGGAAGGTTGTTTTAATCGGTTTCAGACCTTGAAATCAAATCTTTTTAAACACTTTTTCATTGTCTTATGTAACAAGGTCAATGGAAATAGTGTCAATTGACATTATTTCGCATTATAAATGTCAATTGACACTATTTCTATTTTGTAAAGAGAAGTAAAGTCAACAGCAATTTGGCTATATAGTCATTGATTTTATTTCCTAATTGAAATTGAAATAGCGTCAACATTGCTTACGACATGTCAACTAAACATCACGTGATGTTTAAGTGTGATGATGTGATTTACAAAAAGCGTCTTATCTAATCTTTCACTACGTCGGTATCATGCCGTCCCGCGCCCCGCACCGTGTCACGAACCGGTTATATGCAACTGTTTATTTCCTACTCACTTTACTCACTAACAAACGGTCATCATTACTTTGAATAGGCATTATCTAATAGCGTTTTCTTTTCTGCACGAAAATGTCATCCTCGCCGCATGCCGCTAAAAGCCATGTTCTGTTGTAAAATGGGAATTACATTCATAGAGGGCATTATTATCTTTTCTCAACCACCCTTTCCTATAAAATTGCAAAAAGGCAACTTTTCTTGCCCTCGCTGTCGTAGACGGTGCGATTTTTTTGCCCTGATAAATGGCAATAACAAACAAAAATAGTACTATCTGTCACTTTCTAAGACATGTATATCATCCACGATAAAGCAGCACCGATAGGCACAGACCATTTTGACATTTCATATGGCGGCAGTGTTTTCTTCTTCTGAAGAAAAATGTTCCTCTACGAAATGGCAACAACGCTTAAGAGTTATGCACACTATTTCCATTTGAGTTGGAAATATAGTCATTTTTAATTCATGCTCCTCATATGGTATGATATGGTTTCAAAATATTCAATGTATGGCTTACAAATTAAAAAAAAAGCCGCATAGATAGCGATTTTTTATTCCAAATTTTTGCCTGCGGCGCTTTTTAAAATAAATTTCAAGGTCAATCCATTAAATATTTTAAAATAATATCATACTAAAAAAAATAAAAATTTTGAATTAAAAAAAGAAAAAATTCAATTTATAATTAAATATCGCTTGATTTATATCAGATTATTAAATAAAAATTTACTTGCAATTAAAAAAATCGTATCATTGAGTATTTTAAATTGAAATCATATTATAAAATGCGACTCTTTTTTTAATGTTGCTAATCACATCATCAAACTCAAACATCGCGTGATGTTCAGTTGACATGCTATTAGCAATGTTGACGCTATTTCCATTTCAATTAATAAAAATATCAATCAATAAACATATTAACAAAAAGAAGTAAAGTCAACTGACCTTATTTCCATTTCCATTTCGGATGCGAAATAATGTCAATTGACACTATTTCCATTGAGCTTGTTACCTGTCACCTATTGTTCTACACCATCATCATTCATCATCATCTATTGGCGCTTAACCGCCTAAGCGATTTTGGCCGTTGCATATCAAAGCACTATAGCTCATGTTATTTTAACATGAAGCTCATGTTGAAAAACTTGATTTCGTGTTAAATTAACATGACTTCTTGTAAAATTAACATGAAGGTCATGCTGAATAACTTGACTTCGTGTTAAATTAACATGACTCTCTGTTAAATTAACAAGACTTCCTGTTAAATTTACATGAATTGCATCATGTCTTCCTGTTAAAACGAACTATCTGCCTCATTATCTCATAGTTCATGAAACTTTGATATCTCCTGTACTTTTATTACTAAAACGTAAAGCTGGGTATATGAATGTATATTTTTTTACCTGTTTTCCATTGAGTACATCCTTCTCACGACTCTCAGTTTCATCTATACCAAAATAGCGATAATTAGCAGAATATAGCACAACATAGTTTTGTCAAAAAAAAAAACTATTTAGTAGTAACCAGTGGACTTAAATCAGCTTATGTGCTCATTTACGCTCTCAATTAAATACTACGACTTTTAATAATCGCCTAAAAAGCAACAACATCAACAACAAATATAAAATGAATGTTTCACTGTGTCATAATTTGGTCGCATTTTATTTATGTTATAAAACAGTGCTCGAATTGTAGCGGTTTGTGTTTGTGGCAAAAGAGATAATAAAGTGACCGAAAAATACAATATAATGCAACATACGAAATAGAAATGAAAAACATACACACACATACATACATGCAACTAAATTAGAAATCCTACGAAAGTGTGTTAATTACAATATTATGCGCCAGCACTCGACAGTTCCGAATGTTTTTCGTGTTTCGCACAATTCAAATGGAACCAAACAACCGCAAATTCAAGCGTACGATGCTGAACAGAAGCAACAAAACCAAAAAGATCATCAGTCACAGCAGCAAACATTAATTAATACATCAACTTCAAGTAATGCCATCAACGCAATTACAACAACAACCAAAGACCATCACATAAGCGCAAACAGCAAAGTAAACGATTTAAAGGATATACCACAAAAGGCAGAATTCCATAGCCACAACAGCATCAGCAATAGCAACAGTCATCATAACAGCAACAGCAACAGCAACAACATAAAAAACAACAACAACCATACAATGCAACATTGCAACATTACAAAAGCGACTTTGTTGCAAAATCATTCACAGCAACCACATAAACTCACCGCAACGGCTTCAATCGAACGAGCAAGTTTTGGTGGCGATGGTGGTGGTGGTGGTGGTGGTGGTGGTGGCAGTGTCATGCAGGCTGGACGAAGAGAACAGTTTCTACAACAACAACAACAACAACAACAGCAGCAATTAAAATCACAGCAATCGCTTTATGGCACACTTCCGCGCGCACTACCAACAACAACAGTCACCGCATTGCCACAACGCAACTCTAATGGCAACAACAACAACAAAAGCAGAAATATGAATGGTATTACCACGTCCGGTGGTATTCACACAATTTCTGGTAGTATGCCTTCGACGGCGGCGGTGTTGACAGACTATAATGCCAACAAAAACAATTCATCGCTTTCGAGTGATTTGAATGGTGATCTCAGTAGTAGTACATATTCGAATTCGAACAAATTAAATGGCATCCAATCACAGCAAATGCATAAAGCTCGAGAATTTCTCGTCACAAGACCGGGTGGACGCATAAGTCAATGCCAACAACAACGTATGCGTCAATATGGCTATAATAATGCTCAGCGTTATAGTAACGGTGGTTATTTGTGGATATTGACACCTGTTGCTGCAAGGTAAGTTATAAAAACATTTGCTTTTTTTACCTCCGAATATGATGTGTGTATGTGCAAGTGAGCAAAAAATAAAATCTCCATTAATTATCCTTGTTACAATATCATGCTACGTGTTTTACATGAAAGCTTATTTTTAATGGTAGGCTAGTGTATGCATGTACATTAGGGTGATTCAAAAAAATGTCGACTTGGTCTTACCCCCTAAAAAGTTAGGTATTGATGAGAAAATAAGCCTTACAAAAAATTAGCGCTCTAACTTAACCCTTAGGGGTGGCTATTTTTTTTCGCCCTTTCCCATACATTTTGTATGGGGAAAAATGGCATTTTTTCCAAGTGATTCTTTTTTTAATTTTTGAAACTTTTTTGAAAACATTTTTAGATACTATTAAAGTTGAAGCTTTGAAGCTTCCAAAATGGTAAGCCATGTGCGATTATCTTAACTATTAAGATAATTACAGCCATATGAAAATGGCTGAATTTTGTACTAACACGTATAAAATTTGGTAAATTTTAAATGGCTGTAATTATTTTAAGAGTTAAGATATTCGTACCATTTTGGAAGCTTCAAAGCATCGACTTTAAGAGTATGTGAAAATATTTTCAAAAAAGTTTCAAAAATTGAAAGAAAATTCACTTTGAAAAAAATACCATTTTTTCCCATACAAAATGTATAAAAAATTAAATTAAATTAAATTTAAAAAACAAAATAAAAAATAAAAATAAAAAATTAAATAAAATAAAATAAAATAAAATAAAATAAAATAAAATAAAATGAAATAAAATAAAATAAAATAAAATAAAATAAAATAAAATAAAATAAAATAAAATAAAATAAAATAAAATAAAATAAAATAAAATAAAATAAAATAAAATAAAATAAAATAAAATAAAATAAAATAAAATAAAATAAAATAAAATAAAATAAAATAAAATAAAATAAAATAAAATAAAATAAAAAAAAATAAAAAAAAAATAAAATAAAATAAAATAAAATAAAATAAAATAAAATAAAATAAAAATAAATAAAATAAAATAAAATAAAATAAGAAAGTAAAAATAAAATAAAATAAAATAAAATTAAAATGTGTTTTTTGAGAAAAATTTACCTACGCGCTGCAGGAACCAGACAAGCCGACATATGTTTCGATGATACTGGAGTTACATCTCTTCAAGGACTTTTCTTCCCGGCATTGTGAGAGTCGAACTCACAACACTGTGGTGACTTGTATGCTAGAAGGTCTAGCCCCTTAGGCCACTACCCAGCTTGAAGGTAAACCCTTCTCAGTGTCCATTTATGCATATATTTATACTTCCATGTAGAACATTTCTTTAATTTCCATGCTAAATTATATGAAAGATAAAAAATAAAATAAAATAAAATAAAATAAAATAAAATAAAACAAAACAAAACAAAACAAAATAAAATAGAATAAAAAACGACGAACTGAAATGAAATGAAATAAAATAAAATAAAAATAAAATAAAATAAAATAAAATAAAATAAAATAAAATAAAATAAAATAAAATAAAATAAAATAAAATAAAATAAAATAAAATAAAATAAAATAAAATAAAATAAAATAAAATAAAATAAAATAAAATAAAATAAAATAAAATAAAATAAAATAAAAATAAAAAAAATAAAATAAATAAAATAAGAAAGTAAAAATAAAATAAAATAAAATAAAATAAAATAAAACAAAACAAAACAAAATAAAATAGAATAAAAAAAGACGAACTGAAATGAAATGAAATAAAATAAAATAAAGTAAAATAAAATAAAATAAAATAAAATAAAATAAAATAAAATAAAATAAAATAAAATAAAATAAAATAAAATAAAATAAAATAAAATAAAATAAAATAAAATAAAATAAAATAAAATAAAATAAAATAAAATAAAATAAAATAAAATAAAATAAAATAAAATAAAATAAAATAAAATAAAATAAAATAAAAATAAAATAAAATAAAATAAATTAAAACAAAATAAAATAGAATAAAAAAAGACGAACTGAAATGAAATGAAATAAAATAAAATAAAATATAATAAAATAAAATAAAATAAAATAAAATAAAATAAAATAAAATAAAATAAAATAAAATAAAATAAAATAAAATATAATAAAACAAAATAAAATAAAATAAAATAAAATAAAATAAAATAAAATAAAATAAAATAAAATAAAATAAAATAAAATAAAATAAAATAAAATAAAATAAAATAAAATAAAATAAAATAAAATAAAATAAAATAAAATAAAATAAAATAAAATAAAATAAAATAAAATAAAATAAAATAAAATAAAATAAAATAAAATAAAATAAAATAAAATAAAATAAAATAAAATAAAATAAAATAAAATAAAATAAAATAAAATAAAATAAAATAAAATAAAATAAAATAAAATAAAATAAAATAAAATAAAATAAAATAAAATAAAATAAAATAAAATAAAATAAAATAAAATAAAATAAAATAAAATAAAATAAAATAAAATAAAATAAAATAAAATAAAATAAAATAAAATAAAATAAAATAAAATAAAATAAAATAAAATAAAATAAAATAAAATAAAATAAAATAAAATAAAATAAAAAAAATAAAAATAAAAAAAAAAAAATAAAATAAAAGAAAACAAAACAAAATAAAATAGAATAAAAAAAAATATAAAAAAAATAAAATAAAATAAAATAAGAAAGTAAAAATAAAATAAAATAAAATAAAATAAAAGAAAGCAAAACAAAATAAAATAGAATAAAAAAAGACGAACTGAAATGAAATGAAATAAAATAATATAAAATAAAATGAAAACAAATGAAATTAACTAAAATAAAAATTAAATTATTTTTGTTGTTTACGGCCTTAAATTGTGCGAAATTATTTTATTTACGAGCTCTAGCCCAACAATGAAAAGAAATACAACTTCTAAGTTAAGAATAAAAAATAAAATAATTTCATAATTTAGTTATTGTTATTATTGGTCATTATATTTAGGAATTTTGAAAATTTTGTGGACTCTTGACCAGTCGAATAATTTTTATGAAATTATTCTTTTTGAGAAATTCCTAATCTCCTCTCCTTGGTTCGATGGCCAGTAAAGGTGATAAAAAACATTTCTAAGCAACAATACAAAGTGGTTTGACAAGATCCTGCAACAATATCGAAATTGCAATCATCATAGTTGGTATTGTATGTAGCATTTTTCAACTTGTTTTCGACAAAAACTCAAAAATAATAATTTCATAAAAATAAAATAAAATAAAATAAAATAACATAAAACAAAATTATATAAAATTAAATCAAATCAAATAAAAAAACGAGTAAGGTAGTCTTATTTCGGGTAAACCGAACCATTTTCATTAGGAATATTTCTTATAGCACCATGAAACCGAAATACATACATATGTCAATTTATGTGATTTTCGATATCGAAAAAGGGGGCGTAGTTATCATCAGAAATTAACCTGCATACCAAATTGCAAGCAAATATTTCAATTTTGACTCAAGTTATCGTGTACACGGGCAGACAGACGGACGGACATGCCTTAATCAACTCCTCTCTTCAACCTAAGAACTGTCAATAGAGAAATTCAATGGAGGGTAACTCCAATAATAGCTACTTTGGATGGGAGTGCTTTAGCAGCGCAGAAAATCACTTAAGTTATAAAAAATACTTTAAAATAATCTGTGACATATTTTTAATTTTTTTAGATTATCTGTCGTAAAAAATTATTGCCGGTAGTTAATTGTAATAGCACAAAAAGTTTGTTATGTGATCGCATATTTTAAATCTTTTTGTACTGCTAACAAAAATTATGAAATATGATTATTTTTATGTATGTACATTTATATTACGGTGAGCTATTTTTTTACCACATACCTACTAACAACAAAACAATTTTAATATTTAGTGATGCTATTAATTAATTTCACTTCATTTAATTTTCTACTTACTACGCATTATTAAATAGTGTGGGATGTGCAATCAGAAAAGTGCTTTGGCTGGTAAATTCCGATACATTTTTTGTTTGTTTTTTGAATAAACTATGTTAAAATGCATTACAATTGGATAAATTTAAAAAAAAGTGCTGCAACTACTAAAGTAAAACTCGAATACGCGCAGAAAAAAAAAAAAAAAAAAAAAAAAGTGTCATATCGTACAATTTAACTTTTTTTTTCATGGCCGGTCTAATTAGCTGTAAATGTAGATCTTTTATATGTTTTTATACCCAGCGTAGTAGTACTGTACAAAGGGTATAATTATTTTATCCACATAACGGTACTACGTAACGGCACAAAATAATCGAGATAGATATAGAGTTCCACATATGAAAGTTCTTAGGTTGAAAATAGGAGTTGATTAAGGCCTGTCCGTCCGTCCATCTGTCCGTCCGTGTACATGATAACTTCACTAAAAATTGAGATATTTGCATGGTATTTGATATACAGGTTACTTTCTGGCCAAGGTATCTTGCTTTTGAAATTAGGCGAAATCGTATGATAACCACGCCCTTTTTTCGATATCGAAAATTTCGAAAATCACATAAACTGACATAACTTGAGTACAAATTGGGATATTTGCAAGAAATTTGTTACACAGGTTACTTTCTGGCCAAAGTAACGCCCCCTTTTTCGATATCGAAAATTTTCTAAAATCAAATAAATTGACATAACTTGACTAACAATTTAGATATTTCATTATATTTCATATTATCAAATTACATGATCCACAGGTTACTTTCTGGCCAAGGTATCTTGCTTTTGAAATTAGGCGAAATCGGATGATAACCGCTCCCCTTTTTTCGATATCGAAAATTACTAAATTCAAATAAATTGACATAACTTGACTAACAATTTAGATATTTCATTATATTTCATATTATCAAATTACATGATACACAGGTTTCTTTCTGGCCAAGGTATCTTGCTTTTGAAATTAGGCGAAATCGTATGATAACCACGCCCCCCTATTTCGATATCGAAAATTTCGAAAATCACATAAACTGCCATAACTTGAGTACAAATTGGGATATTTGCAAGAAATTTGGTACACAGGTTACTTTCTGGCCAAGGTATCTTGCTTTTGAAATTAGGCGAAATCGGATGATAACCGCTCCCCTTTTTTCGATATTGAAAATTCCGAAAATCACATAAAGTGCCATAACTTGATTAAAAATTGAGCTATTTGCATGAAATTTGGTATAAAGGTTACTTTCTGGCCAAGGTAGGCTGCTAAAGAAAATGATCGAAATCGGATGATAACCACGCCCCTTTTTCGATATCGAAAATTTCGAAAATCACATAAATTGACATATCCCGGTAGCCGAAATGAGTCCCCCTGGCCGTTCCATTATAACTTTAGATACATTTTTTAAAGTGGGCGGCCGCCGTGGTGTAGCGGTAAGAAGGTCGAACTTCTACACCAAGTCGTGGCGTTTGGATGCCCGGCAAAAGTAACATCAAAAATTATTTAGAAAAAGAATTTTTCTAAACGGGGTCGCTCCTCGGCAGTAGTTTGGCAAACTCTCCGGGTGTATTTCTGCCATGAGAAGCTTCTCAGCAAAAAATTCATTTGCTTTGCAAGTGCCGTTCGGAGTCGGCAAAAAACTGTAGGTCCCGCCAACTTGTAGGAAAACTCAAAAAGCAACACACCACAAGTTGGGAAGAGAAGCTCGGCAAAAATCTCTTTTTTTTATGTAAGCGTTTTTGAAAATTCGACTGGTAATAACTTTAAAATTAGTTATAGTAGAATGATGACATTTGGCAGGTTTCATGGTGCTACAGAAAATATTTCTAATGAAACTGGTAGAAATCGGTGGGTATTTAATGTTCGTTTTATCCGAACCAAGACTTCCTTACTTGTTAATTTTATTTTTGTATAAAATCGTGTACAAAAATACATTACACTAGTTTACAAATAATTAATTTGAAAAAATACCAAGATATTCATGTATATGGATGAATTGGCAGTGATATGCCGAGCACAAAACATATTTTTAAAAATTTTGTGTTTGGGTAGGTTTTTGAGATATCGGTAATTTTGTGTTTTTTCAGGTATCACTTCATTCAAAAATTATTTTCGCCAATGTTACAAAAGCGATGGACGCAAGCAATACCTCGTTCGAGAGGAAATCAAAATACGCTTCCAACGCCGTATAATATGTAGGGGTGGTCCAAACCATCGCTGAACAATAGCTGGTCAAAGCCGGAATTTTGTCGAATTTTTACAATTTTTGGAAAAATTTTGATTTTGAAAAAGTTTTTTTATGCGGAGCTGTAAAAATCAGGAACTTTTTATTTTTTCTGAAATTAGTGTGTATAATTGAAAAAAACACAAAATTACCGATATCTCGAAAACCTACCTTTTAAAATTATGTTTTGTGCTCGGCATATCAGTGCCAATTCATCCACATGAATATCTTGGTATTTTTTGGCTGGAAACTAGTGTTATTAGATAATATTTTTTCAAGCTTCTTATTTTTTTTTTAAATACAGTACTTTATAAAACTTTCACCACTACCATACAAAAGCATTTTCCCATCACAGCGTTAGAATAATTTGCACGATTAATTTATAAAATTAAACCAAAACTTGTAGTTAGGTATGTAGATTAGTAGGTACATAGTTAATATTATTGCAATAAATATTTAATTTGACTTTTTTCTCTTTTTTTTATTATGTTTCAGCATATCCGTTGCCATTGTAATGGCTGCCATTGCCGGGCCACAATGGCTTTTCACCGAAGAAAAACTGCCAAATGCCAATTACAATGGCACTGCCAATTTTAATATGATGGACGATGGCGCTTATATTACAAAATATACAAAATCAAGCCTGTGGATATTATGCACGGCTCTGCAAGGTAACTTATGCAGAATTAACATACATTTATCCGTATTTAGTTGATTTTTTATAGCTTTACACATAGCTGGTCGTGGGAAGGTTCAACTACGGTCGGCTATAAAAAGAGCTGATAAATACTAGAGATATACGCCGCCGACAAACGCCGCCGCCGCCGCCGACCTAAATGTGTTAAAAGTGCAGGTATTTGTTTCCTTTAGGGGTCAACTGTTAATAAATTAGCTAAAATTGTGCGGGAGGGCTTAAAAGACGGGATTTGGCCTCAGGATCACGAATCCGGAAGCGCTTTTTTTATTATTTTGAGTTACATATTTGCGATCAAAGTTGTAAGTTTTCATGTGATTGTAATTTATTTAGGCCGTCCCTAATAAGCGCTTCCGGATTCGTGATCCTGAGGCCAAACCCCGTCTTTAGAGTCCTCCCCCATAATTTTAGCTAATTTATTAGCAGTTGACCCCTGAAAGAAACAAATACCAAAGTGCAATAGATGATGGATCTAGCAGCTGTATTTCACACAGCAAGAACGTCTCAACAGGGAATTTAACACGTCATTTAAAAAACGAGCACAAATTTTTTTCAAAAATGTCCAAAAAAAAGTTCAACTGATTCTAAATGGATGTTGGGAAGGGACTTAGCCTTATGGATGGCACGTGATTTATTACCGTTCCATACAATTGCACACAATGGAATAAAAGACTTTTTAAAAAAATAGTAAACGATAATGATATACCACATTATAAAACAATTGCAACAACAGCATTAGATGATGTTTATGAAAGCGTTTTAAAAGTCGTTAAAGGAAAAATATCTGGGATGGAACATTTTGCTTTAACTTTCGATCTATGGACGGATAACTACTGTAGGCGTAATTATATAACTTTTACTTTTCATTACCTTTCAACAAACTTCGCTATGTCGAGTCTCACACTAGAAACAAAATATGTCTCAAAGTCCCATACAGGAAACAACATATTGCAGGGGATTGAGGAAGTAACTGAATACTTTAACGTAAAGCTTGGTTCGAATTTCGTTGTCACTGACCAAGGCAGTAATATGAAGGAAGCCATCGATTTGGGCAGCCTTAACAACCACTTCTGTATTGGGCATGGGCTTCACAATTTGCTTACGGTAGATGGGTATGATTCCGTTCCAGAAATAAATCGTCTAATTTTAAAGTGTAAAAAAATCGCGCGAGCCCTACGTTTCAAAACACATACTCTGAAGTTACAGGCCGATGCCATACAAAAAGAGATTTTGTCAAAAATTGATAACTTGGAAGAACTCCTGGCTTCATAAGACGCTTCATGGGTCGACTACGACGAAGGGTTCGGTCCCCTTGATGATGTGTCCTTGGAAGTATATAGAAACATAAATAATACCAATGACTTGCATGGCAGTTTCGTGGATAAGAGAAACACCACCCTTAAAAATTCGATATCTACAAGATGGCACAGTGTCTTATCATTACTTGATAGTCTTGGATCTCAAAGGGCTGCCATTAATAAACTTCTTTTAAACTGTAATAAAACTGACTTAATTTTACTCGAAACGGAAGTACTACTATTGTATAAATTAAGAGACTTTTTGCAAAAATTCAAAGATGCTGTCAATATTCTTTCTGGGGACTCATACCCATCGATTTCTCTTGCGTTAATCATTCGAACTGAGATATTATCAATATTATCTGAAAACGATGACACTGATTTAAATCAGAATAATTTCAGCTTTTGTCACGATCATTTATTGCAACAAATAAAAAAAAATATGAAGAGTAAACTTGACTATAGATTTCCAATAACTGATATTTTAGTATGCGCAACGCTGGTGGATCCGCGTTTTAACACATTAGATTGTGTTACAGAATACTGCAAAAGCAAATGTAAGACAGAAGTACAGTTTTTGATAGAGATGTATAAAAGACTTGTTGGTGATTCATCAAAAAACGGAAATAGTGTAAACGATTCTGAAGAAACTTCACCTTCTTCTAAAATATTGAAACTTTCCAAGCGGTATTCTTCGAGTTTGAAAAACTCTAATTTAGAAGCAGAATGTCATTTGCTGCTAAGTCTGTCCTCCAATCAGAATGTTTTAGAGTTTTGGAGGGAAAAGGCGGCTGCAATGCCCTTGCTATCCAAGCTAGCAAAAAAAGTTGTATGCATCCTGCAACAAGTACGCCGAGTGAGCGAGTTTTTTCTATAGATGGTCTGGCAGTCACAAATAAGCGGTCACAGCTAAGCCCTCACAACATTAACAAAACAATTTTTACCCATGACAACTACGAGTCTTGTGCAGAATATTTAAAATGATTATTTTTCGCTATGAAAAGAGACACATACAACTTTATAAACATAAGATATACACAACAACAACTGTACAAAGAAGTGAAATGGTACAAATTTTTTTTTTAAACTAAATAAGTAAATTTCTATCAATGTAAGCATTACAATAGCTTTACTTTTATGTTAACAATGTATACAAAGACTGAATTGATATAATATTACACTATAAACATATATTTTAAATCACACATGCATATTGTAGTGATCATAACAAAGCCTTCGGTTAATGTACATAATTTTAGTCCTAGACTCAATATGTAACATAGTTATTTCAGTGTAAGAATTTGATTAAAAGACTGCTATGCGTTATGTTTTTAGTATTCTTCTATATTATATTATAAAATGTGAAACATTTAAAGTTACGTTCATTTACATTACATAAAAAATGTACCCAAAATTTTTTGTCAGTTCAATAAAAATCCCTACAATTGAAATATATGGAGTTTTTAAATTCAACATGCAATTTTTTTATACTACCACGCCGGCGTAGCCGCCGACAAATTTGACGGCGTATACCTCTAATAAATACATCAAGTCAATATTTAAATACATAAACACTTGTAGCATAAAATCGCAAATAGTCGCTGATCGGTTTTCAACGCAGTTTTTATTAATATAAATGAAGTGAAATAAGGTTAATTTACCAGGGTTGAGCCACTTCGTATAAAAAATTATTCAAATAAAAAATTAAAAGTTATTCATCATTTATAAAGTTTTGAGTGATTAGTGACCAGTTATTTTTTATTCCAAAAAAATATCATATTACCAAAAAAAATTCTGAAAACAGCTCCGAAATGACCCTGAAAATTGCCCAGAAGTGATCCGAAAGCAGTTCCGAAATATTCCGGAGACAGTCCCGAAACAGTTTAAAAATAATACCGAAAATGGTTATTTGAATTTATTGAATAACCAATAACCGAACACTCATCACTCAAAAATTTTTGAATAATGAATAAAAATTTATTTTTTTATTTTTTCGTCACTCGTCATTCAAATATAAAATAATGCCCATCCCTGATATTTACAATAGAGAAGTATTGATATTAGGGTGTTCCATTTAGTGTTGGGCAGTATCGATTCCAAAAGTACTCAGTACTTGATGCTGAAAAGTATCGACAGTACACGATCCTGAAAAGTATCGATACTGAGTACTCAATACCGAAAATGAACTCAGCGTCTAACAAATGAAGACATGCATGGATGAAGGGGTATGTCGCATTTTGAGTGAAACGAGAAAATTGACTTTAAAGTTTTGCTTAAACATTTGAGGATTTTTCAAATCTTTATGGAAAACTGACAAAAAAATTATGCAAATCCATAAAAGACGTTGCATAATATGCAATAAAAAGCATAAGTTTATGTTTAGTACTTTATATGAAAAAAAAACGGAAGATACCCCCTTCTTCCACAATTCATATTGAAAAGTTGTGCACATACCCCCTTCATCCCTGAATTATCTTCTACAATTTTCACGATAGCCAAGTTCTGATAAGACACAAATATAGATATGCATAAAAACTATTCACCAATGCCAAAAACAGAAATTGAGTGAGAATGCGACATACTCCCTTCATCCATGCATGTCTTCAAATACTTAGTACATAACAAGTACTCAATATCTAAAATGTACTCAGTACAGAAAAAGTACTCGGTACTTCAGTAGAAAAAAGTACTATTACAAAACACTAAGTAAATACGAATTTCCATATTTTGTTGTAAAATATAAATCTACCAGCAGAACTTGACAAAAAGTACCCGATACTTGTAAACTTACTCGATGCTTAAAAGTACCCAAAACCAAAGTAGTAACTACTCAAAAGTATTCGATTGTGCCCAACACTAGTTCCATTTCTCTACGTTTTTTTTTCTTTCAAAAATCAAGTTTTTATTTATTCAAAAACTAATAGGTGTTCGTGACTTTGTCTGCGAAACATTATGAAATGAATTAACTTCTCGACACCAGCGCCAGCTAGCGCGTTAATTTTTTTGTGATAGTTTTTGATTACATATGTGGGGAAAACGAACTAAATTGGATCACAAATAGGGATTTTGCAAACATGGCGACCTCAGCGTCATACAGCGGGAAAAAATATAGCCTATGCTAAGAGGAAAAGAAAAGAGGTAAGGCTAGAAGAAAATAAAGATGTTGAATAAAGGAACAGAGTTTGGTGAATATTTAAGTTTTCGGTCAGGACAAATTCTGCAAGTAAGAAGACTTATACCCTGGAGCGACATATATACATACCTAAGATATAATAGTAGACTGAAGAGCTCCAAAAATATTTTAGAGATGATCATAGAAAGGTCCCAAACAGTCCATACCATTATCGTTTTTGGGGTCAAGTATCAAAATTTGAGGTTTTTTTATTTTTCTCGACATTTCACCCCTAATAACTTTTTTAGCACACATGCCGTCGATGGGGACATTTTAAGGTTTCTTTCTGAACAACCTAAACTCTCCACAAAAAAATGGCTCTGTTGAAATGGTTTTCTTTTTTTTTTTTTTTTCAAATGTATAAAATCTAAGCCTGAAATTACTTTCCTTGAAGTAAAACTCTATTTCCTTCACATACTGAGTCCTCTCTCTGGTCTAAATTGACCGGACTATATTATTTTGACCAGCCTAATTTTATATACTTACCAATTTTACGATAAACAAAAATCTGTTTCAACAACTTTCCTTCCATATAGTAAAAGCTTAAAAAAACTTTATACTATTCATATCAGTCTCTATTGATAGTTTTCGTGATGATACTCGTAGCAGAAGAGCAATTTATAACATACAATGTTTTTGAATTGTCAAAAAGACATTGTCTCTCGACATCTTACGAGCGAAATGCAGCGCCATTAGAAAACTTTATTCAGCGCAAACTTAAAGTCAAAGCTTATGTTCTGTGGAGTAGTGCAATTTTCGAAGTGGAATGAAATTATTTTCATTTCGATGATTGACGACATATGTATGTGCTAGAGATGTTGCGATATGAAATTTTAGAAATGTAGTGATGGTAATGCGAATGCTGATGAATGTTAACATCGGCTTATAGGAATGCAAATATGGGGTAAAATTCCTCAAGCGGGCCACCTACAAATTCGATTTGAATGAAATCTGTTATTTAAGAAAAAAAAAAAAAAATCACCAAAGATCGCGAACAAATATTGGAAGATACACAATTAGCAATTTTTTTTTGTGTAAGCCTTTATTCTTTAAATTAGAAGACATATAATTGACGTGCCAAGAAGAAACATGGAAACCGTTTTGTAAAGTATTTTTCCATTCTTTTCAAATATAATTTTTTTTTTTTAAATTTTAGTAAAAATTTTATAAAAAAAAAATTTATAAATTTTTTCAAATTTGCACTTTTTTAATATTTTTTTTTTTTTTTAATTTTACACCTTTTTCGTAATGGGCCTCGAAAATGTCTTAAATGAATTTTTATCTTAAACAAAAAAAAAGCATATATTTTTTTTTTTGTTTTTGTTTTTAATTTCCGATTTGATATGGTGTCTAATTTCTATATGAAAAATTTTCAGCCAAAATTCACCTATTGCGCATCATTTCATGATGAAAAATAAAAATTAAGTAACAGTTCATTAAGGAAATTTTCGAGGTCCATTACAAAAAAGGTATCATTTCAAAGGAAAAAGATCAAGCTTTAAATTAAAATGAAAAAAAAATATTAAAAACTAGCTGCTGCCCGCGACTTCGTATGCGTATAATTTCTGTTTATTTATTTTGGAGCTGGGTTAGCAAAGAATAAAATCCAACAAAAATACTGGAGTTCAGCACTTAAGGGTACCATAATGTACTAACACATTTTTGTGGAAATATTCGTGGATACCTCCGAAACCGGTCAAGCTATCGAAATATCAAGATATCTCCCAAACCATTTCGTTTGACACCCATATTGTACTAAGACCTTTTTGGTTACCCCTGGTCCACATATTGGGCGATAACCCCAAAACCCGTTGAGATATCGCAAAACATAATATCTTAATCTTTAAGTTGAGCGTCTAGCAATCCAACGATTCAATTCCATTCAGTACGTTCTGATTGTTACGACCACAAACATACAGACAGACATGGTCCATATATTGGGCGATAACTCCAAAACCGGTTGAGATATCGGAAAAAGTAATATCTTAAATTTTAAGTTGAGCGTCGAACAATCCAACGAAAAAAGTTTTATTCAATTCCATTCATTACTTTCAGAGTAATACGGCCACAAACATACGGACAGACAGACAGACAGACAGACACACAAAAAATTTTAAAATGGTTGATTTGGATTCTACTCGCCTTCTGACTTCTAATTTAAAGAAAAAAGGCTTACACAAAAAATATTGCGAATTCAAACCCTCATATCTCGGTAACCATCTAATATTTGTACGTAACCTTTAGTGATATTTTTTTTATTTATATTTATTTTTTTACATAGCAGATCTTTTTCACCAAGTTTCACTCAAATCGAAGCGATGAAATTTTTAGGTGGTCCGGTTGACGAAATTAGCCCCATATCAAATATTTTTATGTAACTAGTTATTAAGGAATTATTTTTTCCTTCGGTTGGGCAGTTTGTATCGTGTTTTGTTGAAATTTGCAAATAACCGTTTCTGCTTCTTCTATTGCTTATTTATCAAGTCGAGCTTTGCATTTTTTTATTTTTTTTTTTATTATTTTTTTTTAATAAGTCTTCGAATATTCGTAACATCCCTACTACTTATGTCTAGCTCCAGCTGACTAGACGATACTTAGAACTCCAACAAAATAAATCACAGCGTAACTATACTTAAAAGACAAAACTTTCAAGTTGTCGAAATTTGATTTCATTCTCTGACAATAAGTTTCACATTCTTAAAAATATAGCAGCCAACTAACGCAGTATAAAACTTTACAGTTAGCAATAGGAAAGCAGCTTGACAAGTAGTTTTTAAGTCACTTTTAAAAGTAGGACAGTTATGCCGTTGTCTATGCGTATTTTTGCGGTTGTCATTCAATGACTTGAAACAAAAAAAAAAAAACATCATCAAATATTGATGACTGACCGTGCAATGAAATCAACTGCAGTGACATCATTTTGTCACTTCTTTTCCGTTGTGCAGTAGCGCAGTCAACTTATTATGCTGTGTGAAAGTATAAAAATACAACAACAGCAACAGCGAATTGTGTTAATCGACAGAAAATTGCTTCCGTTTCCGTGCTTCTAACTTCATTTGCAGTCAATATAAATGTTTGAAAGAGAATTACAAAAAAAACAAGATTTTGCGAAGGTGATAAAAATAAATAATTAAAAGTGCAATTAGGATGCATTTAATATTAATTCTGGTAATGAAAGTTGTAAATAAGTTTACAATAATATTAAAATTAATTTTTGTAAGTATTTGTGTCAAGCCTGTTTCGGGATTTCAGAGGAAAAAAATAAATCAATGTATGTAGGCATGATGTAATAATTTGAAAGGTGATATTTAAATACACCTTCTCGCTCTAACACCGCCATCTTTAACGCCACCGGTGTTTTGGCAAACGTCACAATAAGGCGCACCTTTTAAGCTGATGACCCAATGTACGCTTGCTTTGATTGCCTTGCTTACCTAGGCTTATCTTGCTTTCCATTCAGTAATATAGTTTCAATGTTGATAATTATTTATTCTTCGTAGGTAGTTTTCATACGTATTTCTTTCCTTTCCTTTGCTTTTATTTCCTTTCCTTTCATCTCCTTTCATCTCATTTTATTTCTTTTGCTTTTCTTTCCTTTTCTCTTCTTTTATGTCATTTCATTTCCCTTCTTTCCTTCTCTCTTTTCTGTTCCTTTCTTTTATTTTCCTTTCTTTTCGTTTCTTTTATTGTCTTACCTGACTTTCTTTCCATTTCCATTACATTCCTTTTTTCCTATTATTTTCTTTTTCTTTAATTTCCTTTTGTTTCGTTTGCTTTAGTTTCGTTTCCCTTAGCTTCCTCTCATTTTATTCATTTTTTTTATTTCATTTCTTTTCTATTATTTTTTTTCTTACCTTTATTTTCTTTCACTTTTTTTCCTTACCTTTCCTTCCCTTACCTTTCCCTTTCCTACCTTTCCTTTCCTACCGTTTCCTTACTTTACTTTTCTTCTTTCCGTAATTCCTTTAGTTTTCTTTCTTCTCCATTCATTTCCTTTACTTGTTTTTTTTTAGCTTGTCATTACCTTTCTTTCCTTTATTTTTCATTCTTTTTATTTTCATTTATTTTCCGTACCTTCCTCCTCGCTACCTTTTCTTTCCTTTCTTTTTCTCTTCTTTCCATTCTTTGTCTTTCTCTATTTGCCTCTCTTTTCCACTCCTTTACCTACATTACATTTATTTTCTTCCATTCCTTTTTTCTTTTCCATTCCTTTCCTTTCCCTACCTTTATTTGCCTTTGATTTTTCTCTCATATTTTCCGTTACTTACCTTTATTTTCCTTTTATCCATTCCTATCCTTTCCCATTCTTTCTTTTATTTTATACTTTTATTTATTTCATTTTGTGTTATTTTTATGCTTTTTTTTTCAAAACATCATGTCTGAGCAAGCATTTGCTTTTCTGAATACCCACGCACCGATTTTGTTTTTCTAAACACTGTTTGTACCTACGCTCAATAAAGTTGACGGGCTGGCTCATGTTTATTATTGCTGCCAACAAAACAACTCACACTCGGACTCTCCCCAACTGCAATGAATGCAAGCACAATAATGCAAGTGTACCTACATAATATACACACCTAACAGCGGCTCTATAAAGTGAATGCGTGTTTAGCACTTGTAGTGGTTTGACTTTCAACTCATATTATAATTAATTTTTGGTTTGTTGTCGCACACCCTGCTCGGCGAGATCTATCGATACATATCAAATCTTATATACCTTAGAATTGTGGTTATTGCAAAAAAGGGAGAAAACTTTTAAGCATTGCGCATTTATATAAGTTAACACAATATTTTATGAACTTTTACATAAATTCCATTCCCACATTATTTGCTTGCAACGTACAAACCGTCTGCATATTTTGGAGTCTTATTGCAACCAAAAGTGCCACTGCGCTAAACGCGCATCCGATAAATTCATAACTAATGAAACTTAACGCCTTTAGTGAGCGAAACACGCGCAACCATGTCTTCTCTCCCAAAACCAAATATCTTCAAAAGAGCGCTACACGCGCCACCCTTTTTAGCTGACCAAGCATCTTTGGTCACGTAGGCAGGCTCAGGCATAGGTTAGCTTATGAGCTTTAGCGCTAAGAATAATTAGTCTTTTTAAGCCATTGTAATCGACAGGCACATAGTGCCGCTAAAAACTTAGATTGACTCAATAGGCACATAGTGCCGATACGAATAAACGAAACTATATTTAAAAATAAAAATTCGTTTCGTTATTTGGCGCCCAACCAAGGGACGCGGTTGTAAAAGTTAAAATTCCGCGCGTACCATAAAAAAATTAATTTTGGCCCCTTAGTACCGTTTTCGGAAAAAGGAAGGGAAGTGATGTCCCAGCCAGATTAATAAATAATCGAATATTTTGAAAAAAAAAAAATATAAGTGAACATTTAGATCAATAAATAATTGAATATTTTGGCAACAAAAAAATAAGTGAACATTTAGATTAATAAATGATCGAATATTTTGACAAAAAAAAAAGTGAACATTTAGATCGAATATTTTGACAACAAAAAAATAAGTGAACATTTAGATTAATAAATGATCGAATATTTTGACAACAAAAAAATAAGTGAACATTTAGATTAATAAATTATAGGATATTTTGACAACAAAAAAATAAGTGAACATTTAGATTAATAAATTATAGAATATTTTGACAACAAAAAAATAAGTGAACATTTAGATTAATAAATTATAGGATATTTTGACAACAAAAAAATAAGTGAACATTTAGATTAATAAATTATAGAATACTTTGACAACAAAAAAATAAGTGAACATTTAGATTAATAAATTATCGGATATTTTGACAACAAAAAAAAAAAAAAAAAAAAAAAAAAAAAAACAGCAAAGACAACCGAAGAAAGAAAAGAACCACCATCGCAGTGAAGTGGAATAGTGGAAACGAGTAAAGGTAACAAACAACAGCAAAGACAACCGAAGAAAGAAAAAGAACCAACATCGCAGTGAAGTGGAATAGTGGAAACGTGTAAAAGGGTAACAAACAAAAACAACAGTGAACGGAATAGTGGAAGCACGACAAACCCAGACATAATGCTATTAACGATAATGTAAGTTACATATGAAAATTAAGGCTTCTCCAATACGTTGGAAATTTGTGAAACTTCTTTTGATAAAATCACAGTCTTAGTAGTTGCTCTGATTCTAAAAATAAAAATAAAAAAATAAAAGAAAAGAAAAAAAATAAATAAATATAATAAAAAAGTGAACAAAATGTCACAAGACGAACAAATAGCAGAGACTCTTTCGAGGCTGAATTTGCAGACAAGTACTAACCCGTCCACTAACACCTCCTTACCTTCTGTCTTTACTAGTGGCCAGAGAAGAGAGCTTACAAGTTTAATAGCAGAAACAGTTACCGCCATCCTACACCCTAGAGTAGAAGAAGAGGAGGAGCATAGGATAGATTTCAGTAGGAACCCCGATTCTTCAGATCGAATACCCGACGTGGTTAAATGTTTGAGGGAATTTTCGGGAAGACCAGGCGAGTTTAGCTCGTGGAGGAAATCCGTAGATAGGATACTGTTGATGCATGGTCAAAACAGGGATTCGCCAAAGTACTATTCAATTCTTCACACAATTAGACACAAAATTACAGGCGAGGCCGATGCGGCACTCGAGTCGTATCGGACTCCATTAAATTGGAGTAAGATCAAAAAGTGCCTAATGCTTCATTACTCGGATAAAAGAGACGTCAGTACCTTAGAGTACCAAATGACAACCCTTGTCCAACAGGGTAGAACAGTAGAAGAATTCTACCACGAGGTCTACAGGTGTCTCTCTCTCATACTGGACAAGATTGATTGTCTGGAGCTAGGAGAGGAAGCCATGACCGCTATGGCTAATACCTATAGAGAAAAGGCACTAGACACCTTCGTGAGGGGTCTCAATGGGCAACTGCCAAGTTTACTCAGTGTTAGGGAACCAACCAGTTTGCCACAAGCCCTTCACATGTGCCTTAAATTGGATAATATGAATTATCGGACAAGCCACGCTAACAACATTTCCCGTATGATAACTAATCAAAAACCGACAAACCACTCTCAACAACGGACATACCACGCAAAGACGCAAGGACGACCGTTTTATCCAGAGCTTGCCAATTTTGGGCAAGGATCTTTTCCTGGACCGCCACAAAGGTATGGCCCAAACCTTCCCCTACAATATAGACAGAACCTCTTACCACAACCCGTTTCAAATCCGACCCCACAATATCGCCCCTATGGAACACAACAAGGGAATCGCTACGTCACACCGCACAATACGTCTTACGGCAATTTTCAACAGGGCTACAGACCACAACTCCCACCCAAACCCCCAGTCCCAATGGACATTGACAAGTCCATACAAACAAAACAGGTTAACTACCAGAACAGGCTCCAACCCCAAGGATTTCAAAATCCGGGACAACAAAATTTAAACAATGGACAGCGTCAAACATTTAATAAACGCCCACCCTCGCAAACTATACAGCATCCTAATAAAATGCAACGACTCTTTAATACAGAAGCTATAGATCACACTTCAGCATCCAACGCAAACGAGACTATTGAAAATGCCGAGGGATACCACTACGAAGATCCGCAATACCTTGGCTACGAACAAGAAGCAGCACAATTTGAAAACGAACAAACAGACTATGCTACCGACAATATTAATTTTTTAGATTAAAGCCTTCTTCGTTGCCATATTTTCCCTACAGGATGAGGAATGGTAACGAATTGAAATTTTTATTGGACACAGGTTCGAACAAGAATTATGTTAATCCGACTTACATCCGAAACCCTATTCCAAATCAATCATTTTATGCGAATTCAGTTGGAGGACCCGTCAAAATAAGTCACCACGCAAATATCGATATCTTCGGAAATGAAATAGGGAAAATTAAATTTCATATCCTGCCAAATCTAAAAACTTTCGATGCAATTATAGGCAACGACACATTGAAAAATTTAAATGCAATAATCTTTACAAATGAAAATTGTTTCACTCTACTTAACAAATACAAATATCCCATCAAACAGCTCCCAATAAACTCAATTACACATACCACCCTACGGATTGATCACTTGAATCCTGAGGATAATGAAAAACTAAACCAACTTATAAATTCATGTCCGACCCTATTCTCCGAGCCCGACAAGAAATTGACTTTCGTCACTAATGTCAAAGCAGAAATTAGAACAAAAAATGAAAGGCCCATTTATTCAAAAACTTACCCATACCCTATGCCTCTAAAAAAGGAGATTGACCAACAAATTGCTGAATTGTTGAATGATGGCATCATTCGCCCATCGAAGTCCCCATACAATTCTCCTGTGTGGATAGTACCAAAAAAACAGGATGCTTCAGGACAGAAAAAATATAGGATGGTAATTGATTATCGTAAGTTAAACGAAGAAACCATCCCAGATAAATATCCCATTCCGGATATTACTACTATTTTATCCAACTTAGGGAAAAATAAATATTTTTCAACCATTGACCTTAAAAGTGGTTTCCACCAGATTGCACTGAATGAGGCTGACATTGAGAAGACCGCCTTCTCGGTTACAAATGGAAAATTTGAGTTTACACGACTTCCATTTGGCCTAAGGAACGCACCTGCCATTTTTCAGCGCACTTTGGATGATGTCCTTAGAGAACATATTGGCATTCGCTGCTACGTCTACATAGACGATATCATAATATTCAGTAAAACTAAAAAGGAGCATTTCGATAATCTGAAGATTGTTTTCAATACGTTGGAAAAAGCTCGATTAAAAGTCCAATACGACAAATGTGAATTCATTAAAGAAGAAATAGAGTTTCTTGGTATCATTGTCGATCAAAATGGTATTCGCACCACACCAAAAAAAGTAGAAGCAATAACAAATTTCCCGCTTCCTAGGAACGTTCACGATTTGCGCTCATTTTTGGGAATGACTGGACATTATCGCAAATTCATAAAAGCCTACGCGCAAATCACTAAACCGCTCACTGAAATACTGAGAGGGGAACTAGGACGAATTTCCAAAAATCAGTCTAAAAAAACCAAACTGAGTTTGACAGCCGAACAGATCGAAGCTGTTAATCAACTAAAAATGTGCCTCACATCCGAAGATGTTATACTCCATTATCCTGATTTTGAGAAAGCATTCGAGCTTACCACTGACGCCTCCGATTACGCTTTAGGAGCCGTACTCTCCCAAGAAGGTAGACCAATATGCTTCCTTTCAAGAACGTTAAGCAGAGCAGAGGAGAACTTTGCAACTAACGAAAAAGAGATGCTAGCGATAATTTGGGCTTTACAGTCCCTTAGATGCTTCCTTTACGGATCAAAAAAGGTCAAAATATACTCCGATCACCAACCTCTAACTTTCGCTCTCAGCAATAAAAATACAAACGCTAAAATGAAGAGATGGAAAGCTCAGCTGGAGGAATACAACCATGAACTAATTTATAAGCCCGGCAGTTCGAATGTGGTTGCAGATTTCCTTTCACGACCACCAAGTGCAAACGTTAACTCACTCACGGTTCATAGTAGTGATAGTTCACCAGAAAATCTGATACACTCCGTAGAAACCCCAATAAATGTCTTTAAAAACCAACTTTTTATCTCTGAAGGACCGGAGCCTTCATATAAATTCCAAATAATTTTTCCAATGTACCATAGACATCTAATCACAGAAAGACTCCTTTCAGAGGATTCACTGAAATCACTTTTAAAAAAACATCTAAATCCTTCAATAATAAACGGCATTAAAACAACAGAGCCGATCATGCTAAAAATTCAAGCCATTTACCCTATACATTTCGCTAATTACAAAATACGATTCACACAACTAGTTGTTGAGGATGTTGCAAATGCAGACGATCAAGACAGAATTATTATAGAAGAACATAACCGTGCCCATAGAAATGAAAAGGAAAATAAGCTACAGATTTTGGAAAAATGTTATTTCCCCGCTATGGCGAAGAAAATAAGGAAAATAATAAGGTTGTGCAAAATATGCAAAGAAAACAAATATGACCGACACCCAAACAATCCAAAACTCGGCGCTGCACCTATACCCGAATATGCAGGACATACCATTCATATAGACATTTTTTCGACAGACAAACATAAAGTACTTACTGCTATTGACAAATTTTCAAAATTGGTCGTAATAAAAAGTATAGACGGAAAAAGTATCGAAAATATAAAAAAACCATTAAGAGACATAATATTTTACTTCGGAGTACCTAAATGCATGGTTTTTGACAACGAAAAGACATTTAATTCACAACCAATAAAGTTCATGTTAGAAAACGAATTTAACATACAAATTTTTACTGCACCACCGTACAAAAGCGAAGTGAACGGACAAATAGAAAGATTTCACTCAACATTATCCGAAATTATGAGATGCCTTAAACAAGAATACCCAGACAAAAACTTTGAGGACCTATTGCAATGGTCTGTAAACGAATACAATCATACTATCCACTCTGTTACAGGAAAAAAACCAGTTGACATATTTTTCGGCAGACCCTGTCCATCAAATCGCGAAAATCGAGAAGAGACTAGAGCAAACATTTTCGAAAAACTTAAAAAGGCACAAGAACGAGACCTACAATACCATAACAGAAATAAAAAGGACACTATAGACTACAGGCCAGGACAGAAAGTTTTCGTTAGACAAAATAAAAGACTAGGTACCAAACTTTCCAAACGATACAAAGAAGAAATTGTAAAAGAAAATAAGAACTCCACAATATTAACAGAATCAGGGAAAATAGTTCACAAGGACCGCATACGAAACTAACTCGAACATATTTTATTTTTCTTCCTCAGATTTATCTTTTTCCTGAACTTTATTGTAAGTGATGGCTCGGTTGAAGTGTTAGACTACACCCAATCAGAAATCGTTATGATGGAGGAAGGAATTGGCAAAATTCAAACAGGAACCTACCGTATTATCCACATGACAAACATAACGGAATACTCTACAATATTGAGGGAACTGAACAGAAACTTCGTACGAAACATTCCAGCTAACAACCCTCTTTACCCATTTATAACAGACGAAATCAATAGCATTAACATAACAATTAATAACATTTTACCCAAATACAAAAATAAAAGATCACTAAACTTCGTAGGATCTGCATGGAAATGGATAGCTGGCAATCCTGACCATGACGACTTAGTGGCTATCAACAGTAAATTTGAAGAGGTAATCGGAAATAATAACCAACAATTAATAATCAACAAACAAATTTTAGAAAGAATAAACAATATAACAGAAATTAGCAACTCAATAATAAAGTCTCTAGGACATAGTAACGAATTTCAAACCGCCCTAATACTTCAATATAAGTTTAAAATGGACATAATCAGAGATGAGTTAGAAAATATTAAAAGGGCAATTCATTTAACTAAAGCGAACATCATTAACTCAGTTATTATTACCAATCAAGAAGCTCATAGAATAGGTAAAATTTTTATAGAAGAAAATTTGCAATTTGGTTCGTTGGAGGAGTCTTTGAATTTTGCAGACGTTCAGATTGCTGTAAAACAAAACTTACTAATTTATATGATAAAAATACCGAAAACCGGTAAAGAAATTTGCAAATCCATTGTAATTAAGCCTTTAAGTAAAAACGGGACTATTTTAAAGATAAATTTTGAGAAAGTATTGAAATGTAATGAAGAATATTATGGTATAGAAAAAGATTGTAAAATGATAAATGAAATAAAAATCTGCAAACAAACTCAAATTGTTAATTTGGAAAACGAGAATTGTATAAGAAATTTAATAAAGAATAAACCATATAAGTGCACCGTAACGAACACGGAACATGTTAAAAATATTGTCGAAATAAATAGTGGACTAATACTCTTAAATAATTTCGAAGGAAATATTACAACAAATAATAATACTAGAAATTTAAGAGGATCATATTTAATAAGAATCTTTAATGAAACTATAAGAATAAATAACATGAATTTTACAACTTTAGAACAATATAGCCTGAGACCACTGCCTGCTTTAATCCAACATTCAAATTCAAATTCAGAGTTCGAGGAAGTACTATCCTTAAAACTTATGAAAGAGCTTAGTATAAAAAATATTAAAAAAATAAATTCTCTGAATTTTTTAGTGAAATCCAGTTTATTCACTCATTTTGGGCTATTAGCCCTAGTACTTACCATAATTGCAATTTTCAGATGCAAAAAGCGTGCAAAGCCTGAAATAATTATTAGTAAACCAGAATCATTTCAAATGCCAGTAGTCAAAATGACGCAGCATAGAAGTCTTAACGACATCCCATTCTTTTAATTAATCAATCGGGGACGTTTGATATTTCGGAGGGAGGAGTTAACACAATATTTTATGAACTTTTACATAAATTCCATTCCCACATTATTTGCTTGCAACGTACAAACCGTCTGCATATTTTGGAGTCTTATTGTAACCAAAAGTGCCACTGCGCTAAACGCGCATCCGATAAATTCATAACTAATGAAACTTAACGCCTTTAGTGAGCGAAACACGCGCAACCATGTCTTCTCTCCCAAAACCAAATATCTTCAAAAGAGCGCTACACGCGCCACCCTTTTTAGCTGACCAAGCATCTTTGGTCACGTAGGCAGGCTCAGGCATAGGTTAGCTTATGAGCTTTAGCGCTAAGAATAATTAGTCTTTTTAAGCCATTGTAATCGACAGGCACATAGTGCCGCTAAAAACTTAGATTGACTCAATAGGCACATAGTGCCGATACGAATAAACGAAACTATATTTAAAAATAAAAATTCGTTTCGTTATTTTATATAATAGAATAGATACATTTCATTTTTTTATATTTTTTACTTTTTACTTTTTTCATTTTTTTTTTATTTTAATCAATTTTTTTTACTATATTTTATAGTATTATTATTATTATTATCTTGTTCGTGTTATTTATTCTACTTTATTTTATTTTGTCCTCTTATTTTTAGTCTTATATAATTTTTTTTTTTTCATTTTTTTTACTAAATTAATTTTATTTTTTTGAATATAACATTTTTCTATTTTATTTAATTTTTCTTTTGTTGATTTTTTTATTTTATTTTGTTTATTTTATTTTTTTATATTTTTTTATTTTTTTTTATATTTTTTTATATTATTATTTTTAACTTCTTATCATTATTTTTATTTTATTTCCTTTTTTAATTTTATTTTGCTAGTTTATTTCATTTTTCTTTTGCTTTTTTATATATTGTTATTTTTTTAATTTTATTTTTTTATTTTTTTCTTTTATTTATTTATTTTTTTTTAATTTTTTTTATGTTTTTATTTAATTTTTTGTCTTTTTTTTTCTTTTATTTTTTTCTTTGACTTTTTTTAATTTTTTTTTTTTTTTGGCTTATATTATTTAAATTATTTTTATTTTTGTTTTTTTTTTTCTTTTCTTTGATTATAAATTTTTTTTACTATTTTTTTTGTGATGTTTTTAATTTTTTTATTTTAACTTACATATCTAATTTTGTTTTTTTTTTTTATTTTTTTTTATTGTAACTTGCTCTATCCTTTTTGATTTTATTTTACTTTAATTTCTTTTCATTAATTTTTTTTATTATTTTTTTTTTTAATAAAAATTTGCTTTGTACAAAAAATATCAAACGCCGAATTTATGAGAACATAAATTCTCCAAGAACTCTGTGCGTGGGGGGGAATGTGGAAATAAAATTACTGAGCTTTCTTAAAACTAAACCAGTCTTTTGTTAAGCTCACTTAAGCTGTTAATGCACGAATGCACATCATTCATTATCATAAAAATAAATTCTCGAAATTTCATAAAGAGTTTTACTAAATTTTCAAGAATTAAATATAAAAATAGCCACGTTGACAGCACTTATTTGCATATGTATTAGAGTGGTTCACAATTATGGACTTTTTGGAAATTCCAAAACGCTACCCCCAATTATTGTTCCTTATGACAAAAAAAGAGGCTGCTATTTTTTTTTTTTTTTTTTAAGGTGCTTTAGAGGTCGCGCTACTCGTTTTTATAAAAAAAATGAGATGCTTGCAAATTTAACTTAATTTTAACATGTTTAAGTGCAGTAAAAATTTGCGTTTTTGTGTGTTGTTATTCTGTTTTCATTGACGAATATTCCTGCAATTCAAAAGCCTTCTTGGATGAGTAGAAGGGGTTTAACTCCTGAAAGTATGTTTCGAAATTGAAAACGGTGCAACTAAAACGCCTACACTGATCTCATCGCGCATTGGTTTTTTGGATATATTTCGCATCTAGATGGTTTATGACATCGCTGATTATGAATCCGATGTCAGTTTTTTTAAATTCAAAATGGCCGGTCCAATATGGCGGTGATTTTTTTGAAAACTAATTGGATTTTATTGAAACTTGGTACTCGGGGGTTTATGCGTTGTCTGATTACGAATCCGATATCGGTTTTTTTAAATTCAAAATGGTGGATCCAATATGGCGGTGCATTTTTGAAAACTAATTCGACTGTGTGAAACTCGTCACTGATGGATTTATGACATCGATTTATATGAACTAGTATCGCTTGTGATCGAAAATTCGACCAATAAAAACCTTAGAGGGTCGTGGGGTCGCTAGCCCCGTACCCCCATCCTTAAATTTCGGAGACGCCCCTGAAAATATACCGCCTATACCTCAGTTTTTTCAATTTTCGTTCCATCGGTCAAACGGTTCGCTCACAGGAGGTTCCTAAAGGTTTTGATGTGGCGTATTTATTGACATCGGCATAGGAAATGCAAATTTGCAAAACTGGCATCTTATATATTATATATTAATATATATAAAAGAAATATGCACCGATGGAAAGGAAATTGAAAAAACTGACGGCATATTTTCAGGGGCGTCCCCGAAATTTAAGGATGGGGGTACGGGGCTAGCGACCCCTCGACCCTCTAAAGTTTTTATTGGTCGAATTTTCGATCACAAGTGATACTAGTTCATATAAATCGATGTCATAAATCCATAAGTGACGAGTTTCACACAGTCGAATTAGTTTTCAAAAATGCACCGCCATATTGGATCCACCATTTTGAATTTAAAAAAACCGATATCGGATTCGTAATCAGACAACGCATAAACCCCCGAGTACCAAGTTTCAATAAAATCCAATTAGTTTTCAAAAAAAATCACCGCCATATTGGACCGGCCATTTTAAATTTAAAAAAGCTGACATCGGATTCATAATCAGCGATGTCATAAACCATCTAGATGCGAAATATATCCAAAAAATCAATGCGAGATGAGATCAGTGTAGGCGTTTTAGTTGCACCGTTTTCAATTTCGAAACATACTTTCAGGAGTTAAACCCCTTCTACTCATCCAAGAAGGCTTTTGAATTGCAGGAATATTCGTCAATGAAAACAGAATAACAACACACAAAAACGCAAATTTTTACTGCACTTAAACATGTTAAAATTAAGTTAAATTTGCAAGCATCTCATTTTTTTTATAAAAACGAGTAGCGCGACCTCTAAAGCACCTTAAAAAAAAAACAAAAAAATAGCAGCCTCTTTTTTTGTCACAAGAAACCATATTTTGGGGTAGCGTTTTAGATTTTCCAAAAAAAAAAATTTTTGAACCACTCTAATATGTATGTTATTTGTGTCATCTGCTTTCTTGGATTGTCGGATTTTCAGTCGCTCTGTGATGATTGTAAAAATGTAGTTAGTACTTGTATATGAATGAAAGTTTTTCATAAGCTGACTTGACAAGGGAAAATTTTTCAAGTCTCTATTACATATTTAAACACATATGTGCATTTGTATGTTTTGTACTGTGAAACTAAAAACAACAACAGCACTGACTTGGACTGGCTTGCAGCAATTTCAAATATGTACAATTACTGCACATACATTTGTGCATATCTCTGTATGTATGCATGCATGTAATCTCTCATTATGGGAGTTGAGGTTGCATGAGCATCCGTGGAAGTAGCTTTCGTACACTTCATGTTAATTACGTTATCACTCGTGCTGTTGCATCATGAATTTTATTTTCGTGGTTTCTGTTTTAAATAATACAAGCTTAATTTCATTTTTTGCAATGGCTTTTGATTCGCCCATAATTACTTTTGTTATGCGCATGATTAATTTCTTTAACTGGAAACGCTCTTTTGGGTATTTCTTACTGAAATAATGGTCAGTTTTTTTGTTTCTTGTTTTATATTTTATTACATTTGTAGTACATATATGATGAAAGTGCGGCATTGTTAAATGTAAAACGATTTAAATTTACCTCACCAGATTTTAATGTCAAAGCTTTTGTTTTGCTTATATGCCCGGTGTCACATAAAGATGAAATAGCCCTTTGAGTATTTGTCAAGCCAACGGCATGTTTCGATGAAAATTTAATGGTGAACTGCACCAGCTATAGCAGAGCACAGTGAATAATGTCCAACAGGCTCGGTAGCTAGGTTATTTTATGCCAGCGAAAAAGTCATCTCGGTTGTATTACTTTGCAAGGTAATACGGGGCGTATACGCAACATTAATTGCATCTTTAATTCCAGTGACTTTTGTCGTTGCCACATCTCTAGTTTTGCTACCAAAATTTAGAATAAAAAGGTACCAAAATAATGAAATCAGAACAAATGATTTCATGACTAAAATATTGTTGCATATAACCAACTGGGATACAAAACTTTATTTATTGCAGACCTGTTAATAATTTATTACTTATCGGTAATGATTAGCAGTTTCATTGATTATTTTTTGAAAGCCACCTAATGATTGATTACCAATTACTTTCATTTTTTAATGATTATTTTTCAATTGATTAAAAAAAATCAAAAAAATCAAAAAAAAAAAATTGAAAAAAAATCAAGAAATCAAAAATAATCAAAAGTAATTGATTATTTTTGATGTTTCGATTTTTTTTTTTTCAGTCCTGTTGTAGTACATAAATATTAACTTGCACAAACATGCAAATGTATAGGGTGAAGCAAGAAGTTCTTTTATATAAATGCATGTATTCATGCACATAGAAAGTTTAATCAATTTTTCAAACTTTTTTGTACAATATTTCAAACCGTCTACAAAGATTTTCAATTTCTTTTGGTTTCGATTTAAAATCTAAATGAAAAAGCAGTCTACATTTTTTTTTTTGGTTTGCTTGAAAGTAATTGAATTGTGCCCACAAAAACTTCATGTGCGTCATAGCTCAGCGGTAGAGCAGTCGGCTGTCACTCCTCAGCGTTTTCGTTCGAAACCTGCCAGCTGCCACATTTTTTACCATGCTTTTATTAGGTTCACTTGTATGTTTGTTTGTTTGCTTGCTTGCTTGTATGTATGTAACTCTCGTTCGGTTTTAGCCCCAGTGACCCAAAAACCGTAAAATGTCCCTAAAATATGAGTATCAAACGAAAGGGGAACGCCCCAGGATTCAATTGGACTTCGATATATTTCGATAAATTTATCGATAACTGAGTTATCGGTCAAAATATGATTGCCCAAAAACCTAAAAAGTTCCCTAGAATATGGGTATCAAACGAAAGGTGAAGGCCCCAGGTCTCATTTGGACTTCGATAAATTTATCGATAACTGAGTTATCGGTCAAAATATGATTGCCCAAAAACCTTAAAAATTCCCCACAATATGGGTATCAAACGAAAGGGGAAGGCCCCAGGTTTCATTTGGAATTCGATATATTTCGATAAATTGATCGATAACTGAGTTATCGGTCAAAATATAAATGCCCAAAAACCTAAAAAGTTCCCTACAATATGGGTATCAAACGAAAGGTGAAGGCCGCAGGTTTCATTTGGACATCGACATATTTCGATAAATTTATCGATAACTGAGTTATTGTCAAAATCTGCGGCCAAATGCCTTAAAATTCCCTAACAATATGGGTATCAAACGAAAGTGGAAGTCCAGAGGTTTCGTTTGGACTGCTGTATTTTTCGATATATTTATCGATAATTTCCTAGGACATTTGACTAAAAAGTAAAAAATAAATATAGTTTAAAAAACTAAAACTCACGCTTTTAGAGAGTATTGAACTAAAATTTTGAAAATAATTTTAAAAACCCTACACAGTAGTATTGTGGAAAAAGCGTGGTCCGCTTTGTGCCATAATTTTCGTATATCGAGCGCTCGACGCTTTTCCCACATAATGCTAGTTTCTTTACTGCGCTTTCATTAGCTTTACTTGTACATACATTCATATGTATTTTTGCTTGTTTGTATGTAACTCTACTTCAGTCTACCCGATAGTGGCATATGACTGTCACAAAAACCTGGAAATGTGCCTTCAATGTGGGTGTCAAACGATAGGAGGTTGCATTTGGACTTCGATATATTTATCGATAACTAAGTTATCGGTCATAATGCCTACTACCTATATCAAACGAAAGGGAAGGTCCACAGGTTTCTATTATTTAAACCAAGGAATATTTCGATATATTTATCGATAACTGACTTATCGGTCAAAATGAGGTTGTCCAATAATATTGAAAATTGCCTACAATATGGGTATCAAACGAAAGTGGAGGCCCAGAGGTTTCGTTTGCACTGCGCTATACTTCGATATACATACATATATATCGATTACTTCATAACACACTTAACTAAAAAGTAAAAATAAATATAGTTTAAAAAGCGAAAACACGCGCTTTTAAAGAATATTGCACTAAAAAGGTAAAAATAATTTAAATAAAAAACGAAGATTATGGAACAAAGCGGACCACGCTTTTTCAACAATACTACTGTGTAGGGTTTTTAAAATTATTTTCAACTTTTTAGTTCAATGCTCTCTAAAAGCGTGAGTTTTAGTTTTTTTAAACTATATTTATTTTTACTTATGATCTCACCAATCTTGAAAGAATTAATCTAAAATATATACCTAGTATCCAAAATTAATTTTAAATTTTTATCTTTCTATATTTTCAAATATCACTACATGATTGCACTTTAATTGCTACAACCGCATCGCATACAAACCAACCAACAAACAAAAAAATGTTTAACCGTTTAACCATATCATCTTGCGGCATTCAACAAACAATGCAATAATAAACCATATAATGACAACACACAACAACAACAACGACGACGCCGACGACGACGACAATGTTAACAACTTGCAACCTTGCAAAACTACACTAAAAACATCGACGACAACATAACCAACATTGCAACCACCACCGTGGGGGAGAAAATAAATAAAAATCGTACACTATAAATTAGGAGTCGAGAAATATAACTGCATAAAAATCGACTACTTCTCCAAAGAGGGCTACCAACCGGATCCGCACGATTCAACTGCTGCGATACCATGTAAGTTGATATACTGCCATTTTATTTGCTTGTCGTAAGTAACCCGTTGAGTATTTTGTTGTGCAGATATACAGTTTCGTTGGGAGTAGATGTGCGTATTAAAATTGCATAAGTACCCATAGGAAAGGCGTGCTTGTAGCACTTGTGTGCGGTAGTATATAGCATGCAAGGATGGCTGGATGAATGTGTATTGTGTGCAAAAAGTATTTCAAATTTTCAACATGAATAGGCTGGAAATAAAGAGTTCATTACAAGGTTGGCTTTCTATAAAGAAGATTTTAGCTAAAAATTAGCCAAATATATTCAACCAATATTCTGCCAAAGGAAGAGGTTTTAATTTGCAGTTCCCACATCGATTGCTCTCTGTTCTAAAGATATTTCTAATTAGATTGTTCAAACCAGCTATGAAAAAGCTATTTTATCTCGAATTTCCGCAAAAATATTTTTTAGTGGATTGTGGATTGCCACATAATCCCGTTTTACTTATTTTTTGCCATATCCACTATTATCTCGCAAAAACTTGACCTATTTCGATGAACTTTTGAATATATGTAGCTAATACGATTAAATTCAACCTCTCCCAACTAAGCGACGCCACTTTAAAATATATCAGGGTTGCCACCTATTCAATATTTTAAATAATTTTTTTATGTATGCCGATATGGGGTTGCCACATAATCCATTATATTTATTTTTTGGCTTATCCACTATTATCTCGAACAAAATTTACCTATTTCGATAAACTTCTTAGGCCCGGTTTTTCAGTGCAAGTTTAAACCTTAATGCGAGTTTAAACTTAGTTTAAACGGACAATTTGTATGAGATAAACTCTAGTGAACTTTGTCTGTGGTTTAAACTTGCACTGAAAAACCGGGCCTAAATCTTATAACTTTAAACGAGCTAAACTTGTATATTTGTATATCCAGACTATCTCGTGAACCGCTTGACCAATTTGGATGAAATTTTGAATATACATACAAGATAGTATGTTTGTTTCTAATAGTACATTTATACTGCACCAAATTTGGTGAATTTGAATGTGTCATTTCGAACCTGTTTACACTGGCAAATTTGCATTTGGCTTCACCTTCCCTGCAAGAATCTTCGACCAGAATACAAAGCCACCGAAAGAAAATGCACCACCTTGATGTTTTAAACACATGTAGAGTAATAATAAATGAAGAATCAAGAAGGCTGCTCTCTTTTCTTAGTGGAACTGGTCCAATATCATAAAAAAATAGTTGAAATTGTTATTTAGAACTGTGCATAATGCAAAAGTTTTCACACGTTAATTACCCATTAAGGTTCTTGCTGGGCAATTCTAAATGTGGAACACAGGCAGGGTTGCTATTTTGAGGAATTGTGGATTGTATTGTTCAGCGAATGAGGCCAAATGCGATGGAATTCCAAATTTGGAAAATGAAATTTGTATGGAAAAAAGCGCCAAATTTGCAATTTTTCGCCAAATTTACCGAATTTGGTGCGGTGTAATGGCGCTTTAAGACTATCCACTTGGAGGTTGCCAGTTGGGGCGGGTTACAGGTTTGCCACCTATCTCAATTTTTTTTTAATTTTGTAGCAAAATATGCCAATATGGGTATCAAATGGAAGGTATTTTCGTCGACATACCAACTAAAGTATTTTCAAGTAGGGTAGCCGCCTAGGGTTACCATTTTACCATATTGTATTTGTATTGTATATTTTTGTATAATTTTGGGACTATTTTGAGATCATTTTGGGTCCAATTTTGGATTAATTTCGAACAATTTTGGGGTAATTTTCGGATCACTTTTGAGTCATTTTGGGAACATTTGAGGGTCTTTTTGGGGTCGTTTTGGGACTATTTAAGGATTATTTGGGGAACATTTTTGGATAATTTTGGAATCATTTTAGGCTACATTTAAGGGTGTTTTTGGGGTCATTTAGGAATCATTTTTGGAACATTTTGGCATAATTTTAGGGTTATTTTGGGGTCGTTTCGGGATCATTTTTGGATCATTTTGGCATAATTTTAGGGTTATTTTGGGGTCGTTTCGGGATCATTTTCGTATCATTTTGGGAATATTTAAGGGACTTTTTGGGTATCATTTTAGGATTATTTTGAGTCATTTTGGGTAAGTAAAGTTAGCGCTAAATTGATAGCACCGAGCAAGCTCGGTCACCCAGGTAGTACAGATCATACGATTAATTTCGAACTCTCCCAATTAAACAGTGCCACTACAAAAAATTTCAGGGTTGCCACCTGTTTTAAATTTAAAAAAAATTAGTAATATATGTATACCGATATGGGTATCAAACGAAAGGTATTTACTACGTATTTCAACAAAAGTATTTATATGTAGAGCTACCACCTAGGGTTGTCAACTTATCCCTTTATATATATTTATTTATTTTTTATCCACGCTATCATACTGAAAACAACTTGACCTGTTGGGATGAAGTTCTGAATATAGCTAATAGGCTTCTTTTCAAGCTTCTCCACTTAAGCGGTGCCACGAGTTTTTAATCTGGTTGCCACCTGTTTGAAAATTAAATAATTCGAATATCAAGCAAAAGCTGTTTTAAGTCGAATTTTCAAAAGAAAATGTCTTGATATTATTTTCATCCAGGATGGCCAACTAATCCCAATATATATATTTTTTTGCATTAAACAAAGTACTCATAAACATTTTTCACAGTTTTCAACTATTTCAAAAAATATCCATTTACTTTTCACACAGAATGTAAAAATCGCAACGTATAAGTACTTTTGATTTCTCTTGCTTTCTACTGCACACATGGCGGGATGCATGAATGGCATCGCGTACGAAACAGTGTGACTTGCGTGTCCTTGTCATTTGAGTTTGCCTGTTAAAAATCGCTCTGGTCTAGAGTTACCAGCAAATTTATTAGATTTTTATTGTGTGTTGCTTTGTAGTGGTTGCTTTTCCATAAGCGTTTTGTGGGATTCCTTCTATCTTACTGTTTAAATATTTAAAACTTTGAGCTCATGGGTTTTATTAAATCGCGAAGAAATTTTATATCTTGTAAGCTCTGTGAAGTGTTGTGGTTAACTTGGAGTGTATTCGAAAGTTTACGGTTATAGATATCGAGCTATGTATTTGAATACGCATTGAACTAGTAGAAAAAAGGAAATTCTAAGACTTCTACCTAGGTGTTGCCACTAATGACACTTTATCGGGGTGTTGCCAACTATCTCTTTTATTTAACGATATGAGAAGTAGTTTTTCGTCGTAACTCAACAAAAAAAAAAAATTAGGTAGGTTTGCCACCTAGAGATGCCACTTAATCCTATTATACATTTTTTTCTAAATATATGTATGTAGGTAATATGATTAATTTCAAGCTTTTCTATTTAGGTGTTTCCACTTAAAAGTTTTACAGTGAAACCCACTTAAGTACTCATCCGCTAAAGTGCCTAACCCGCTTAAGTACCCAACATTTTTGTGCACTCTGCTTTTTAGGAGAAATGGGAGGAAAATCCCCCCCTTAAGTAACTCCCCGCTTTTTTACCCAACCCGCTTAGGTGATTTTATTTCTCGTGCGCCAATTTCCATTCGACATATAATTTTCCCCTCTTAAGTACCTACTTAGTACTTTTATATTTTGAAGCTCAGTGGTAGCACTAAAAAATCAATATTTGATTTTGCTTACATTACTAAGTTTTCGAGAATCGATGGTTGTGAAAGTGAATTTAAGGTGAAAATGGACACATATATATGTATTAATATAACTACATATCATTTTTCATATCTTCCCTTAAGTATCCGAATGAAGGTACTTAAGAGGGTTCTTTTAACTGCACAACCCACTTTAATACCCCAAAACGCTGAACATTTTGCTCGGGGTACTTAAGCAGGTTTTGCTGCACCTGGGTTGCCACATATTTTACTTCGTATCTCAACAACAGATATTTCTAGGTATTTTACCTTGTATTTCAACAATTTTTTTATTTTTTATCTCTTTATATTTATTTATTGGCATATCCAATATTATCTTTAAAACAAATTGGCCTGTTGATCTGAACTTCTGAGTGTAGGTAATAGCTTAGCTTTAAGCTGCCCACTTAATCGTTGCCACTATATGTTGACAAGGTTGCCACCTAATTCAAATTGTGTAAAATTGTCTGAGATCATATTACCATCAAACGCAATTTATTTTACGTTATATTTCAGGTTATTAGTTTTCAACACTGTCGCCCATGTTATTTCAACATGAAGCTCATGTTGAATAACTTCGCTTCGTGCTAAATTAACATGAATTCCTGTAAAATTAATATGAATCTCATGTTGAAAAACTTGACTTTGTGTCAAATTAACATGACTTCCTGTTAAGTTAACATAACTTTCTTTTAAAACCTTGTGTCTTCCTGTTAGAACAACACTATCTACCTCATTATCTCATGCATATCTAACAGATACTTTGTGTTAAATTAACATTACTTACTTTTAAAACAGCCATAACCACGTAGTAACTCTTTTGGCTCGCTTTGGCTCTACAACAACAATATTTTGTGGCTCCCAAAATCACTGTTTTTTTTGTCTTAGTTAGTTCAATAATTCTTTGGAGTATTTTTTGTAATTCCAGGAAGGGTGTTGTTGTAGAAAGTATGACATTGTTGTTGTATGCCTCAGCAGATTGAAACCCCTGGCTAACCCTGTTTTAAAACATAAAGACATAAGTGCCTTGATGTTAAAACAACGCTATCTGCCGCATTATATCATGCAAATTTAACAGGATTTTTCTTGTTAGTTTAACATGGTTTATGTTGAAACAAATTATTCTGTGTGTAGGGTTGCCAACCATTATATATTTTTGCATATAAATACATATTTCTAAAACGCGATGAGACATTTCTTTACAGAGTTGCGATATCATATTGGGAAAATGAAAGGCCGAAAAATTTCTTTGATCGGTCGCCACGGTTCTAATACCTAAAGAAATCTATCTAAGTTCATTCATGCTTCGGTGACTCTAAAAGCTCATTGACACAGGTCGATTTTCGGGTCGATTTTTTGTTGTTCCACCGTGTAAATAGCAATTTGATCGACCTACACCTTTTATTTAAAGATGGTAAGCAGTGGAACAACAAAAGTCTACCAGAAAGTCGACCCGCGTTAATCAGCCTTAACAAGCTTCACTTCAGCTCTTAAGTCAATTTGATAATTTTTGGTACAACGCTTGAGTACAACAACCAGAGAATTAGAAGCATTCTATTCTCATAATAAGATATCGGCTGCAACCGAACTTAGATTTCCTTACTTCTTTAACTTAGGTTTCCTCACCTGTTTAATTTAGAATTATTGATCTATGTATGTATATGAGCCGTTTAAATCACAAGGGGTAAAGTCCAGTTTTCTTTTTTTTAGTTAGGCATGACGCTAAGAAGGGAAAATGTGTTCTGTATAACACGCTAACGGTGTAACTCCAAGCTCCCATAGAAACCGAATAAATAGCATAACTATCTTGTGAAATCAAGGATACCCCCTATTTGTTGACAACACAAAACCTGGAATATCTCAGTTCGATAAAAGGTGGACTTATACCACTTGTGCTTTCAAGGGCTCATATCGGAATTGGCTGATATTTATTAATTAAAATTTTAATATGGAAACAAAATTTCTAATACTAGACATACATAAAATATATGTATAAGACGATTAATTGTCTAAAAATATTTTAATCCTTACCCAAAATAGCCAAAATTTAAATTTATATCATGGTCAATGATATCTTGCATAGCTACAACATCCAAAGACTTTCACAAGTACAACTAAATATAATAGCTATATTAAAAGGCTGTAGAACATGCACACTTTTACACATGAATACCCACACATATAAACATACTCACACACATGTCCCTACTCATATGGACTCAAACGAGCTTTATAAATAGTATTTCTTTGTTGTACGTGCAAGCTACTGCTGGTCATATTAGTTGGTCATCGCTCTATTTTGGGGTTACCCAAGTGTATGAGTAATAGCACCATAGGGTGCTGGTAGCAGACACTTGATTGTCATGCCATTCAATACCTACAGACCTATATACCTATGTATAAATATAGATACTAGCGTAAGTGTATAATATATTAAATTTTTCAGCTTTATAGCAAAATATAGAAAATCATGGTAATTAGAGCGGAAGTGTCAATATTCTTCAATGAGCACACATGCACTCAAAAAGATACTAAATGGAGGTATATTGATGTAGTATAAATATGTTGGCAAGTTTGTAGCCGTGTGAAGGATGAGCCTTGTGGACCAACATTGAGAACGTACACGTGGCCACTAGTGGCTTTCACGCTTTTTATTTTTTTCTATGCCCCACATGAAGTGATTTTTATGTTCACATACACATTTACATAGTTGGATATATGTAGTTAAGTTAAGTAGGATTTCGTACAATAGCCCAAAGTCCATTAGATTGTTAACCAGTTGGTACACACATAGATACCTACATATATGTATACGATTTTCACCATGCACGTGAGAAGTCTTCTGAAATGTGCTGCTGTCCGTTCTTTCATTTAATTTAATTTCACAAAAAGCCGGAAAACAAAAACGAGGTTGGATATAACAGCTATAAAACCTTAGGCGATACATATGTACAATGTACTATTAACGAGAGTTAAAGAAGAAAATAATAAATGTACATTAAAGCAACTCCCTAAAAAGTTTTTTTGATTTTTCGGCGTACGCTTTAATTTGAGGCTCGGTATACTGGTATATCATCAAGAGATTTTGAGCCGAGCTTGCCCTCCAAATTTTCGAACCCAGCAGCTTAATGGGTGGTTGCAACGATGTGTTTTTTTACTCCAAAAAAAAAGTAAGGAAGTCTAACTTCGGGTAAACCGAACCTTAAATACCCAGCATTGGTTTTCATATGATTTTCGAAATATTCCATTCCGGAAGTGGGCGTGGTTGGGAAGCGATTTCGTCCAATTACATCAGGTATACTCCGTATTATGCTAGTATACCTTGTACCAATTTCATCGTTTTACTGTAATTAGTTTAAAAGTTACGACCAGTCAAATTTTCAAAAATGCCTCCCTGAAAAGTGGGCCGTGCCACGCCTACTTTGAAAAATTTATCAAAAAATCATAATTGAATGATTTGGGGGTTTTATCTTACCAAACTATATCATTTTAGCCATTTCCGTTACCGAATTATATCAATTTAGGTGATTTTCGAAGCTTTCGATGTCGAAAGTGGGAGTGGTTGCAAAGCGATTTTATCCTATATCATCAGGTATACTCCCAACGATGCTAGTATGCTTTGTGCCAAATTTCATCGTTCTACCCTAATCAGTTTAAAACTTACAACCAGTCGAATTTTCAAATATGCCCCCCTTAGTTTAAAAGTAGAATAGTTTGCGAGATATTATGAAATTTCAGTTTTTGAGATAAGTTAAAATTATGTATATAAAAAGTATTTAAAAGTTGATAGTTTTCACCTTTTTTGTTTAATTTTATGCTTCCCAGAGAAGGAACCAACCAAAGTCGCCTATGATAGCTTATCCCCGAAGTCCCTGGCATAGCAGTTGGTCGAAAAAAAATTGAAAATTTGGATAAAGAAAAAATTTTTTTCATAATACTCAATCACCTTAATGTCGATTTTAGTTATTTTTGCATTGGTTAAAATGATAATTCATCTTCCCAAAATGAAATCAAATGTCATAAAAATCGAGAAGGTAATAGCGTAAATATTGACAGATCAGTAATTCCGCTTTTTCCTTATCTCCAAAACTGAAATTTCAAGGTATCTTGAAAACTATTTTACGTTCAATTCAAATGTTTACATATTCTGAATCAGTATAAAATTCTACTTAGGAATCAGCGATCAAATGTCGAGAATATGGAAATTTTTGAAAATTTGTCGGGTAATAATAGAAAGTTTTTGATTGAGGACTTTCAATAAAACGTGGCTTATAAAGTCAAGGGCACATCACAATGTTGTGCTGGCGATCTAAAAATGTTCGTAATTAAATTACCTATAACATAGGAAGGCTAACTTTTTTCGTCCATAGACTTTTTTCTTTTTAAAGTGGTTAAATCTGACAATTTTCTTCAAAATTTTTTTAACTTTTTTAGCATAGTGGCCAAACTACTGAAGATACTTATAGAGATATGAAGGCGAAAAATGTTTATGGGAGTTAGTATAACATGTAATTCAACAGTTTGAATAGAAAAAATGAAAAATGCAAATTATTTACGTAGTAGTGTTTTGTAAAAATGGGAGTTTTCATATTTTCACCGATATCTCGGAAACTAGATCTGCCACAGGAAAATGGCAGTTATATTCGAAATTAGGAGAAAAATTTACTCTAGGAAAGGTATATTTTATTCTTGCTAACTAAAGTTGATCAAAATTTGTTGAGTAGTGTAATTGATGGCAAATGCAAGACCGGAAATCCTGCTAGACCATTTGAATTCAACAAATTTTTTTTCTAAATTTGATTGCCAAAAGCAATTGTAAAAAAAATTGAGTTTCTACTTGTTTGTTTGTATATATACATACAATGTACATACTTTTAGTATGTGACTATTAAATTAATAATAAATGATCGAAAGTTGCGTGTTTACCACATCTAAAATTTATGAACAAAATTTTTGAATAAATTTTTCAACACTTGCTTTAATTTAGTTTTTGATTACTTACCACTATATGTATAATACGTTTACTTGGTTAAAGAGTGGGTGTGGCACCGCCCACTTGTAAGGGAGGCATTTTTGAAAATTTGGCTTGTCGTAACATTTAAACTGATTACGATAGAACTATAGAAATTGACACAAAGCATACTAGTATCGTTGGGAGTATACCTGATTAAATGGGATAAAATTTCTCTCCAACCACGCCCACTTTCGATATCGAAAGTTTCGAAAATCACCTAAATTTATATAATTCGGTAAAGGAAATGGCTAAAATGCTATAGTTTGGTAGGATGAACCCCCTAGTCATTTTATTATGAGTTTTTGATAAATTTTTAAAGTAGGCGTGGCACCGCCCACTTTTCAAGGAGTCATATTTGAAAATTTCACGGGTCATAACTTTTAAACTGATTACGGTAGACCCATGAAATTGGTACAAGGTATACCTGATGTAATTGGACGAAATCGCTTCCCAACCACGCCCACTTCCGAAATGGAATATTTCGAAAATCATATAAAAACCAGTGCTGGGTATTTAATGGTCGGTTTACTTGAACTTATGCCATGGATATACACACGGAGATTATCTCCAATAAATCTTCTTTAATCAGATCCAAATTTTACCCTGATACACACAAAATTGAAGATTAACAGCATTGAGAATTACTACTTTGGTTGTTATTGCACCATATTCTTACCTACCTCAGCGACATCTAGTTGTCGAAAGTCGGATCTTACCAACCAGCGCGACGCCTATCTGTCAGCTACCCTTAAAGCTTTCGGCAGAATCAGTCCGCCAATACGTCAGCTGCGTCACGTACGTCAATTTTAGAGCAATTTCTACTTTGACGTATCCGTCTTATCTGGCGTTACGCATACAAACATCCGCAGTCTACTTTGCTGTCAGTTATTTCGACGTACGTGACGTACGTCACGGATTGATTCTGCTGAACGCTTTAACTTCGTAGTGTTTCTTGGTGTTGTTGTCTATTTATGTACAGAGTGTTGCCAGTGCAAATCTTTTAAAACTGCTCAAATCTTCTTAATTTTTGGGAGTTTATAATGAAGATTATGCTCAAGTTAACTCCCAAAAGCGCAGTTAATTCGGAATTTGCGCGAATGTATCAGCCGTATTAGACTTCCTTACTTGTTTTTGAATTCATTTCGTTTTATTATTATCTTTTATTGTATGTGTGAGGGTATTTTTTCAACATAAATGCATACAAAATTCTGCTACATCAAAATGACTTTTATCACAAAAATATATGACTTACTAATATTTTTATGAATTTTTTAAGATGATTAATAAATTTATAACTACAATTTTACAGACACTGTCACCAAGTCATGTCCATTCTTTTTGGCATCCGGCATTTTTCTACTAATCAGCTTTATCGTCTTCCTAGTGCCAACTTGCTCGCATCAGAATAACTTATATTACTTTAGTGCGGGTATAATGTTTATTGTGTCAGGTGAGTTTAATATATATTTAGGCATATTTTAATTGTAAAATATTTACATATATCTACATACTTACTTATACATTTTTGGGATGTTACGAAAGAGATTTTAATGAAAGTGTAGTCTTAACCGGATGTTTTAAATTCGACTTATTGGAAACTTTAAGTTATTGGAAAATTTAAGTCGGAACTGGGTAGGAAAGAAACTTAGTTGTTTTTTTTTTGTATGTTGGCTCTAGAACCGAAATCGATATGATAAGCTCTAACATTTTGGAATCGCAATCGTAGCTTAGTTACATCCCAAATACCAATGAGTCTAATATGTAAAACTAGTAACATCCTATATTTGATTTCCTTATAGGTTTATTAATGCTCATCGGACTAATCGCTTACATATCAATTTTGAAGGCTGAAATTGGTTCGAAGTTGCGTTCAAGATCCAGTTTACAACCGGCACTATTCAAAGTTACCTACGGTCAAAGTTTCTTTCTATTCGTTATCGGCTTTATAACCACAGAGTTTGTAGGACTTTTGAATATTTTTCTTTTCATCAGTTTACAAGAAAGCGGATATCATAATGTGAGTACTTGTCAATAACAATTTTAAATAGTTAGTTAGATTTGGAAACTTTCCATCAGTTTTGTGATGATATATCAACGTGCCATAAGAAAACTAACACTTTCAGTTTTGGTCTGAGGAAAACTAACACTTTCAGTTTGGGTCTGACGAAAACTAACACTTTCGTGTTAAGTGTTAGTTTTCTTACAGAATTTTAAAAGTGTTAGTTTTCGTAAAAAATTCAAAAAGTGTTAGTTTTGGTATGGCACGTCGATATGATATTTACATCACGATTTAAAGGCAATATTACAAAACTGATGTATGCTGCCATTCATGTCTCGCAGGTTCTTTTATTGTATTTTTTTTTTTCACAATATGCAAATTATATTTACATATATCATTTTACTAGTCATTCTTATTGTTAATATAACTGACTGGATCTGAAATCGGTCTCCGCTTGGTCCTTCGGTGGGGGTGGCAGGCTCCCTCTGCTCCTGCTTTTTATTAAAAACAGAATGTTTTTTTTGTCTAAGCGGAGGATGGGCGGAGGCCGCGGGGCTCAACGTGAATCTCTCAAGCATTGTTGTTGTTGTTGTTGTTGTTAACAGCAAAAACCCTCCCTCATGAACCCGGTACGGTACCGTAGCGTACTGCCCAACTGGGGTGGTAGCGATTTGGTATGACCAGTGGAACCTTCTAGGTCATGTCGTCCTAAACCGCAGGGGTAAATCTACCTTCTCTTAATGGTCAAGAGTTGCGTCTTTCTAAAAGTGCAAAATACCTTGGCGTCCGTTTTCCAACTGAGTTGAACTGGAAGCTGAATCTATATGTAGATACATATGTACAAAAACATTAGGCAGTGAGTGGGGTCTGAGTTCAGACCTCACAGCATGGATATACAAAGCAGCTATTCGGTCGATCTGAGCCTACGAGGCAATAATGTGCTGGAATGCATTCGAGGTCAACTACATCAGCAAAATGCTGTGCAAACCGAACCGAACTTCCTGTGGTGCGATCACACCGGTTTTTGATCATGCTCTTTATCAAGTAAACAGCCTCGACGGTTTCACTTGGGCCTGAAGTTTAGACTCGGGAAAGAGGGGTCACTGACTTGTTCCTCTGAATGTTCGCGACTCCTATAAGAAAACTTTAACGGATCACATCTGTCTCAGGACAGTTTTTGGTATAAAATTGAAGAATCTACTCAGAAATTCGGCATTTCACATTTTACGGATGGAACCAACATGACCTGTGAAGTAGGAGCGGACAAGTGTGCAGGCCATGCCCCTATCTATGCCTCTCCCAGGCTCAGCAAGTGTAGTTCAAAAATCTACGCTATGTATGAGGAATCCATTTTATTACTGTTTCCACACAGAGAGCTCTTAGCACCGATTACTTCGATCCTGATTGGTCAGTGCAGGGAATAGACCTTGGACCTGGCAAGTAGACATATCGTTTCTCTAATATGGGTGCCAGGGCATTGTACTATGATGAGCTGGTACCACGAGAATCGGTTCTTCATGCCTCAGAGGCGAAGGAGGTCATCACTCCTTGAGACTTATCGAGGATCGAGACTCTCATCATTAACTTTGCTAAGGTAATGACAGGTGAAAGCGTTTGCAGTCCTGCAGAGTGTCAAGGAGTCCCTATAATATTCCACCCTTCTGAAGGTGAATAGAAGATTCCTTTTTCCTACTCTGCGGTGCTTCTTAGAAGAAGAGAAATAGGAAGAAGAAGGGTAACGTCTGTCGGATATGCTAGTACTTAGTAGATAAAGAGTCATGTTGCTTTTTATATTCAGAAAAACGAGTGAAACTTTTAGTTTATAATTGAAATCCTCAAATGAAAACTTTCCCAAACGATCTACTCAGTTTCGATGACATGTCACAACACTGGCATCCGTTTCCTTTCCATTGCAATATCCTCATTTCTCACATGTAAACAATTTTATTACGCAACTTACATTCATTTTTTCACTCTTTTACCGGTTTTGCAGCGTCTGCCCTGCTTCAATATTACCAATTTACAGGAAAAGCTGAAAGAGGGCGAAACTTCGCACAGTCACACCTACAAAAGTTACAAACATTCAATATCCTCAGCAGCCGTTGCGCCCATTGTTCGCAAACCACAACAACGCCCTCGACTAAGCAACAACATTAACCATCATCAGGTGCGCAATGATTGTCTAACGCCTCCCACACACGAAATGGAATTGGATAGCAAAAAACTGTTACAACACATGCCCGGCTATGTGCCATGTCGCAGGCACCCAAATGCAGCGGAAGCGTTTGTCAACAATGAACTAGAACGGAGGTGGGATATCGTTTTTTTTTTTGTGGTTGTTGTGTTTTTTTGTAACTTCATCATAGCTTCACCATAACTCATTCATATTTTTTTCCTCCTCTGTCTTTGTTCTAATCCAGATATTACTTTGCTAAAACGCAGCAGCCGAAATGTAACTTACATTCCAGGAATTTTGCCAAATCTCTTAATGAACTTTACACTGACTCAACGCACGGTCTAGCACCACCACCTCCATCCACCATTAAAATGGGCAGTTCACAAACACTGCCTCGCATGCCTCAGCAAAATGTACGTTTTGGCGACTCTACAACCGATTTTGCACCGCTCACTCGCAGCGTCTCAACCACAACAGACATTTTCCCCAACAACAACTTTGCTGCCAGACATGCAACACCGCATAATGAGCATAAAAGTCATCGCAACATGGCGACAAATACACGACGACCTCTTGACCCAGCAACCCAAAGCGAAAGCGAACGCGAACGTGGCGGCGGTGATGAAAGTGAAAATGAAAGTAATCAGCAGCAGCGACGACGACGACAAGAATTGGTCGACAGTCAGTCTGATAGTTTTTACGATGACGATGATGACGGGCCGCCACAACGTTTGTGTGGTTTGAAGCGTGGAATACGTAAGACAAAGGATGAACTTTTTCAGGAGTTTTGTAAACGCGCTGGAATGCGCCCAAAACCGAAAAATATTTACTTCATTGCCAGTGAAGAAGATGCATTGGCGGCATCCGACAATGAAATACAGCGACGTCGTCAATACAAGAACACAAGTCGTTTTGGCGATGGACAGAGAAATGATAATGGACGCAGAGACTTTGGCAGAGGGAATGATGATGAAGATGATGAAAGAAATGGACAAGATGACGACGAAGGAGAAGGCGGATTCTCACAGGCACAAGATGATGAGGAACGCATTTATGTTATTCAAGGTAGGTGTTTGTTAATAATTATTAAGATAAATTTAATTGGGTAGGACAAATTGAAATGTAGCATAGGACTTATGTTCAATAGTTCATCTAACGGTTCTTCATGTCTAGATGCCCTGCTTTAGCAAGAGCAAGGCGAACTTACTCAGACAAGGCTAAAACTATGTTTGCCCCAGAACAGTCTTCGATACGAACTGAAAGACTATACGTTCTTCATGGAGGATTGCAAAGCAGAGGAATTCACAAAGAGACTCGACATTTCATTTTCCACCGACGGATCGAAAATGGTCGATCGGGCATTTTCGCAACACTCCCGGCCTTGTTCCTATCTATCCATCCAAACTCAGCGAGTGCATTCAATCCGATATTTACACTTTTCATGTGTGCGGGCAATCTCCGACATCAAGATTAGTTGGTCAGTTTATGGGTTGGACCATAAGCATGGAAAGCGATATATCGTTTCTCTAATTTGGGTGCCGGGGCATAGTAGCATGCAGGGAAGTAGGAAGACCCACGTTATGGCTCGGCCTTTGATGGCACAGATGAGAAGGAGGTCCTCGTGACCCTAGAAATTTTTAAAAGACATATTTCTCAGTACTAGCTTAGCGAGCCTAATAATCTTTGGAAACGTATGATGCACAATCTTCGGCCCTTCTCAAAGTAAAGGCCCTTTCAGATAATTTGCTGTGTCCACTGCCGGAACAGAATGAAATGTCTAGGGAAGCCCTTCATCGGAAGCCTCTCGACACTTGCAATGGACAATCCTCTTACTCTGTGTTTTGGAGATCCCCTCCAATAGGCAATTCTTTTAAGTTAAGACTGGTGGTTCTACATGATTGTAGCAATCGCTTCGTAAGTGTACTGTGCGATATCGACGCCTTTATCTATAATTCTATTCAAGCCACAAACAAAATGTCTAAGGTGTCGAATGTCGAAATTTCGGAACCATCATCATTAAAAGAAAGGTTTTGTCCGATCATCAGTACTATTTTCATTAGGCAGGACCTCGATGCGGGGTTCTAAAATAGTTTAAGTTGTGCAAAAACGCCGTTGATTCCAGGAAAGACACCTATCTCGGTGAATATATACTGAAAGCCTCCATGAGCCCTTAAGCTTATTATGTCGGAGTGCTCTGCCGAGCCTCCATCTCTTTTAGACCTTATCCTAGGTAACACGCGAGCTGATTATAGCTCTTACACCCAAAAAAACTCACATTGATAAAAGAAACAACCTTGTCTGCTGGCCTGCCAAAACACTGCATTCAGAACCGCTACGGGGTGTGTCTTCATGTCTCCTATTCCTCATTTACACCATGAGGCGGAAATGCTTCCAGTTAAGGAGCACAATGAAATGCTGAGCAATCAGTACCTGTTACATTTTTGCAAGCCGCAGCATTCTAATAGGCAACTGTTCGAGCTAGCACCGCCTCCTAAGACCGTAAGGACACATTTAGGTACACATTTCGATGACATCCGGCACCTTGCAACAACGCCGTTTGATCCAGAGGTACATATGTGAGCCCTGAAGCACAACCATGATACGTCTGTTGCCTACAATCTTGGGCTCTATCTGGTGAACACCGTTCTGCTTACTTCAACTCCTCGCATTACTGTAGAGGAACGTCATCTCGCTTGAGAGACAAGGATCACTCTGGTTCAAAATCTTACTTATCCAGACTGAACCCCGACGTGCCGTATGAATGTCCGGTATGTGGCTCGTCTCCTCATAACACCAACCACCTATTCACTTGCTCTGCGGAGCCCCAACTGCTAGTTTTCTAGGGCTCCCTTAAGAAGACATTGATGACAATTAAGGCTAAGGAGAAGTTCACGTTGGGCAGGGCTACATTCCGCTATAATGATATGATTTTTTTTTCATAATGACCAGACTTTAGTTCTCAGTTGTCTACTCAATCCGATATGAAATTTCTTGACAAGAGCGATTCTTCGTTAGGTCTCTCTTTGGTTACACCAAAGCTGCTCCATCTTGTCTTACTTTTCCATTCGCTGTAGGTCTAAGGCTCAGGACTAAATTAAATACATCGCACGACAGATAACCGTCCGGGAAAGTCCTACGAAGCTCTTTCGGAGCTGATGGCAATTCCCACGTTATTTATAATATGTTTAAGGAGGGTGGACCGTGCACGGCCGTGTGTAGAAGTCCACGCAAGTGAAGAAAGTTTCTGACCGCCATTCAAGTGGGAATGGCCAGAGCGATTCGGTGGTGAACTGATGTGAGAGGACGACAACCTGACAAGGCCACTCCGACCTAATCGGTTTAAGGGCGTTTTAAGAATGAACCTTCAAAGATCTATGTTAATCTAAGGTAAACACTCACAACCCTCTTCTTTTTTTTTAGATAATCCTCAATACATGGCCAATCCAACATTTCACAACATGCGCCGTTCCTCCATGACTGTTGGTCCGACACAGGCACGTAAACAAATTTCGAATCTCTCGCTAGCAACATTATATCCACCGGAAAAGCCCAACCAAAAGTCTGCATACGATATCGAGCGCAGCGATTCAGCAATTGAAATATGGCCACCACCGCCCAGCTTCAGCAACGGAGAAGCTTATTACGCCGCCGCCGCCAAAAGTGCCTATTGTGGTTCACAAAATCGTCTACACCAAGATTACCAATCCCACGTTCCAATCTATCAGAGCCGCACACTACCACGATCATTCTTGAAGAGCAACAACAACTCACAGAATAGCATTGGATCGGGCTCGTTGCATGCTAGCGCTTCCGCACTGCACAACACTTATAGCAGCAGCCAAAATCGACTGACCAATCTAATGCTGCACCAGCAACAACACCAGCACCAGCACCAGCAACAACAACTACAGTTACAACAACAAAATCTGTATTTGTCACAATCACATGCTGCTGGCGGCATTTATAATTCAGCTTTAACATTGCATAAATCCAATGACGAACTAGCTACGGGTCAAGCAAGTAGCAACTTTGGCGAGCGCCGTCAACAACGTCCACACAGTTCAACCGTCCACAATTTGAATAATGATAGTCGTTTACAACAACAACAACCAGCGATACATTGGCCTGCCGCAATACCATCCTCTCCATCCGGTTATACGTCTAATTACCAACAAATGCAACAACTTACAGCACCCGCAACGCGTCCACACCCAAAGGCGCCTCATCTGGCGCACACACTTTTGACACGCTCATTCAGCAGCAACACAAGTGGAGGCGCGGACAGTGGCATCGGCAGTGGCGGTGGCGGGAGTAGTGTAATCAGTGTACCCCAAAAATTTCAACGCGCCTATGCCTTTGACGAACAGCGTCGACCGAGCGCTTTGCTGGGTGAAGCTTTCGACACGGACGAGCTACAACTCGAGAGGCGACGTTCACATGCCAGTATCTACAGTGGGATGTCATTGTTGGGTGTTGTTGGTGGTGGAGGCTCGCATGGTACTGGAATCATTAGCAATGGCAATGCAGACCACTACGATTTGATTAATGGTACTGCGGTTTGAGTGGAGTCATAATACATCAGCGCTGCTGGGCAGTAAAGAAAGTAGCCGTTTTGAGTTAACTATCCGCGGCAGCATGCTTCGAAAGGGATATGACTGCTAGTGGCGATTTTTTGTGTAGCGCGCGATATGAAAATTGATGACTGTCGATTATCAAGGATTGTTACGTCCTACGACCTATCCTATCATTCACACGTATAAACCATCCCCAAAAGAGGCCAAATGGCCAACATAGCGTAATTAAAATGGAAACTATGAACATGAAGTTGCACTGCCAGTTTAGAAGCGAAGAGCAAACGAGTTGTAGGTAGGTAGGTATAGGTCATACTCGTAAGCCGCTAAATAGAAACTATTTTGTATTTTCGAATACTACAAATTCGGTTGAGTGGACTACAAACGGACTCGTATTTAGTTCATAAGTAATTGCACTGATTTAAACAATGTACCGTAAAATTTGGATGTATGTATGCACTAAGAAAAATAAATGGAAAACTAGACTAAATAAAATAAAATAAAAAAGTTGAATTTCCTTAACCTTTATGTGCCCGGTTTACTACATTTGTAGTAAATTGTGAAAAAAAGTGAGATAAAAAAAAATTTTCCGAAACAACAATGCCTGAATTTTTTAGTAGCTTCCTGATTATCAAACCAAAGTCAATTAACTATTATTTGCCTGACCTCTAGACCCTACTTGAAAAAAACAGCATCTTGCGGCTGGCTTACTACATTTGTACTAACCATATAAAATGTATGCAAAATAGTATTTTATAGTTGACTTCAGCTTGTCGCAACACGATTTTTTATAACTGTCGCTTCGCATAGCTTACCGAAGTACGTTTGTGTGTGTGTATGTGTAAATTAGAACAATCGTACTATATTTGGCATGTTTGCTTAGGTGTGTTTTAGCATTCAAGAAAATCAGTCTTGTATCCATTGTGCTGGATGCAACAAGTGTAAGGAAGCAATAAATTTACAAATAGACATATATCAGTTGTGGAAAAACAAGTATAGACATGTTAAAGCGTGTTCAAATTCAGGAACGGCGAGTTGTTAAGCGGTAAGTTTAGATACATACATATATATTTCCTTTGCCAAAAATGCTAAAAGGAACAGTTAACTATCAGTCTAAGGTACGAAAAACTTCATGATCATGTGCAAAACATATTGCGCGAGCTTGATGAGGAGGAAGAGCATTTCAATTTGGAGGATGATTGCAATGCCGGCAATGATGAGAGTTCCGACCCAAACGATATTGGCGCTGGTCGTTTGATTGGTATCAATACAGAAGAATCCGACGCTGAAAATGAATTAATTATTGAAGAGGACGACATTCGCAATGATGAGCAAGAAGAGGGTACAATATTCCAAGCAGATTTCGAGGATGATTTTGATTCAGGCGAACCGCCCATTACCCAACGACATGATGCGTTGATCGCTAAAGATCAAACTGCATGGCTTAAGAACTTTCCTAGCCAAGCTGTTCGCGTAAGTAGCCATAATGTATTTCGGAGTACTGTTGTGGGTCCAACTCGGGCTACCCAGGGTCTAATTGACAAATTCTAGTAGATACGAATGAAAAAGCACGAAAAGCCTATGAGACTTGGAACGAGAAAAACTGCACTGGAAATAAAAGAATCTGGGAGAAATTAACCTTAATTGAAGTAAGAGCATTTATAGGTCTTGAGCTTATCTAAGCAGCTTTTTATGCCAGCAATTGAACAATTGAACAGCGCTCTCAAGTTCCCCGGATGCTGGGATTCCATCAAACACGTAAAGCTATCGAAATGGCACTGAATCGATCACTTTCTGCTACATCTAATGTTGATTCATCTATTTTACCTGATATATCCAACGATAAACAAACAAAATATTCTGTACCTTGTCAATACTGTGAAATAGGAAGTCGTAACAACACACGAAAAATCTGTAGTTGGTGTAAAAAAGCACATGCCGAAACATATATTTTGGGAAAATGCTGTTCAACTCCTGAAAATTAAAACATTTTTTGTATTAAAACTATCACCTGAATTCAATATTTTTAAATAAAAAGTACAAGTATTCAGTACACGTGAAAGAATAAGATGTATTCGAGAATGGTTTAGATTCACAATTTCTTACATCCGGGAAGTGGACCAGGGAACCGATCAATTCGAAAATATTTTATACATGGTGCGTTTTCCTTCAAATTCGGTATGCGGTTAGAATTATGCCTAAATTAACAGGGGCCAATACGAATAGGATATAGAGGAATAGGGGCGAGGTAGAAGGAAAGAGGTGAATGAAGAGAAAAAGAGAGGGAGATAGTGTGAAGGCGAAGAAGGATAGAAAGGAGAGTTGTGAAAGGGGTTTGTAAACTTCGGTGAGGTGTAAACCCTAAGTGGCAACTCTGCCTGAAATTGTCATATTTGGAATGCGGCTGAAAATACTTTTCATTTGATACCCATATTGGCATATCTAGCTCTACATTAAAAAAAAATGGGATAGGTGGCAACCCTGTAAACCGCACTAAGTGGCAACACCCATGAATTCTGCTCGGCCTGACTATTACAATTTGTGTAATGTTAGCTAGGTCCTAGAACTTCACCTCCTATTTGATTCGCACAGCTAAACATCGTGGTGAAAATCGTCTACGCCTGAAAGTCGGCTACAATTTCTATTTCCGTTGCATAATTTCCGTTGCATCATCAGCCATTTTCTCAAATTTTACCATGAATCAAAACTTCATATCGCCGCCTAAGAAGTTAACTTCAAAAATTTACTTTAGTACTAAATAGCAAGAAAGGAAAGGGAAATTAAAGGTAATAAATAGGAGCCAGTTGTTGTTGTTAACAATGCTTCGCCCTGCCTAGAGTGTATGATCATTCCGAAGATCTTCATCAAGCTTTTCTTACGGGAGGCCAAGGAAACGTGCAGTTTCAAAAGGGTTAGACCAGAGAGACAGAGGGGTTAGAAGAGTAGGTTGAATTGAACAGTTAAAGAAATTTAAATTGTCATGGGGGCACATACCACATGCAGGATATTTGTCAGATATAGTGCTACTGAGTCTGGTTAAGTAAGAGTTTAACCTGTTACAGTATCAATACCGAAGCTGGGCCATATTGACACTAGTTACCTTGGTAAGGTGCATTCTGCTTCAGCAACATCGGGTGAAAGACTGTTTAAAACAGGGTTCACAGGTCGAGATCTGACAAAGGTATCAACCGACTAAGTGTTTATGTCGGTTAGAGCCCGCTTATGATTCCGCAGATCAAACGGCAAGGTAATATGATGCCGACTCTCGTCATAATACTTAAGGATATGTCTCTTGGGGGGCGAATCTGTGTCCAAAAGATGACGGTTTGGATGTCCTGGCTTATGGCAGTTCAGAAGAAATTGCCTGCTAAGCATTTCCGCGTACTCTCTTACATTGAGCAGTTTTACCTCTTGATGTAGATGAGACTCAGAAGACATGAGGAGACATCCCGTAGCAGTTCTGATAGCAGTATTTTGGCAGACTTGTAACTTCGTGCAGTTGGTGGTATGCACGTTAGGCGACCATATGGGTGCAGCATAGTCAAAGATTGGTCGGCCAATGGGCTTATATGTATGTAGGTAGCAACGTTTCTTTATCTGTTCCCCAAGTACTGCCGGCAAGTGGCTTGAGGATCTTGTTGCGACCTCGTACATTTGAGACCATTGCAGACACATTTCCAAGTATTATCCAAAGTCACCCCCAATAACTTTAAGTGGCTGACAGTTGGTAGCTTAGTGCCATCAACGTAAATGTTTAACTCGTTTCTCACTTGGTGCGTCCATGCAGTAAAGGGTGTCACCGTAGATTGAGTCGGTGATATTGTCAGATCTCGCTCAGTAAAAACCCTGGAAAAGTCGCAGAGGTAACTGTTGATTTTCGTACAGAGTTCATCAGTGAGGGGGCCTTTCCCCGTCGCCATTATTGTACAGTCGTCGGCATACGAAACTATGGTGCGGGATAAGAGTTCAGAATATGCCCGAGGTAAGCATACCGGTCGTAAGAGGCGACTAATATGCACATAGGTAATGGCATGCTAACTCGACGGTTGATCTACGGATATGATGCCTCCCACCTCTCATTACCCATCTTTTCCTTCCTCATGGATGGAGAGATGATATGACTTAGAAGGTTCCACTGGTCATACCAAATTGCTAGCACGACAGTCGGGCAGTACCGCAAGCGAGTACCGCAGCGTACCGGGCTCATATCCGGCCCAGGACTGTCAATTTCGGCATCACTCCCCAAAACCTTCGGAGAGTCTTTTTGCTGTTAACAACAACAACATGGTGATGCCCTCTGGTGGTGGGGGCATAGAAGTTAAACAGTGTCAGGGATAGGACACTACCCTGTGGCACCCCCTGTCTAAAAAATTTGGGTTTAGATGTAGCGTTTCTAAAGTTTACCGACGCCTGCCGTCCGTTCAGATAATTAGCGGTCCACCTCCTTAACCCATCAGGGAGTTGTGTCTCAAGAAGATCTTGAAGAGCGTGGAATAAGTAACTGTATCAAAGCCTTTTGACAAGTCAAGTGCCACTAGCCACTGGGGTGTAAGAGTAGGTCGCCGCCCTGTTGGTGCACCCTGGGTAACGCTAAATGACCTACTACCGCTAAATGCTGTACCATCGTGCCGAAACGACCCCGGCCATTTTCTTATATCGACCCGGCCAAGAGCAATACACTCGGGGTGACCCCGTCTGACATTTAGGCAGGGCTACACCTCGTTACAACACCAAAACAACAACAGCACAGTCCTATATATCTTTTTTCAGCAGACACTGCATATCCATATCCGGGGTTCGGCCCAACGCCCACCCGTAACAACAGAATATCTTGCAGCCCTGCTGCCAGGGATGATGATAGTTTCGGAATGGGACAAAGCAAACTAAACAGGGTTATATTGAAAGTGGCGGTCCTAGGTTGAGGTAAAACCCCGGATGGTTCCACTGACTTAACGTTAAATGACCTACATGGCCTACACGACTAGTTTCTTGTATTGGCGGTTCTGCGAGAACGGTACCAGTACTTGTGCTGTACCCATCGTGCCGAAACGACCCGGGCCGTTTTCTTATATCGACCCGGCCAAGAGCAATACACTTGGGTGACCCTGTCTGACATTTAGGCAGGGCTACACCTCGCTACAACAACAACAACAACATATCCTGGGTTTTCTGTCCTGAGAAGAGACTGCTGAGGGAACCTATAGGTAACAGTACTGAAGTCCACCGAACTATCCGGGGTGAATGTCGATCAGCTGGGCTCAACGAGAGCATACACAGAACGTTGAGTGCCCATAATCAATTATCAAAAAAAACAAGAATAGCCAGCGTTCTTTGATTAGCTTGGTGAAAGCCGGTTAAGCGTATCAGCGCTAATTAAAAAAGAGAAAGAAGAGGATTAAAATCCGGACAGGGTTCACCTAACTCAACTAACTAGGGTCTATCAGTGTTTGTTTGTTTGAGTAGCTACTAGGCAACGAGCAGCCAGTCAGCGGCTGCTTGTAAAAGGGTCGGATATTACAGTTGTATACCCTACAGCTTAAGCTTCGAAATATAAATTTTCTCAAACTATTATTTAATATTTTTGCTTATTTATATTTGGTCATTTGTAATTTTTTACAAATAATTTGTATAGAATTTTATAAAATTAAATTTGTAATTTAAAATTTATAAGAATTATTTAAAAAATCTTAAACTATATTTAAATTTTATCATTCGTTTAAAGGGGTAATTCTACCGGGTTTTCAAAACTCTCTGCATTCAATTTTAATGAAAACTTTTGTGCTTGATTTACAAATTTAGGACTGTTCGCGCTGAGTATTGAATTGATATTTTTGTACTTTTAGACCTTCCTTTTACTCCCAAAAATCGCTGCCACTATCACTATGCCTTGCACGATCCGCTGCACCACCACCTGCACCTCCACCACTTGCTGACATGCGTAACACACTGCTTGTTGAGGAATTCGACACAGATACTTCTTCATTCACGAGCGTTTTTACTATATCTTGTAGCTTTGCGCCAGCACCCATTGGTTCATGCTCTTCCTCATATTCTTCTTCATTTTCTTCTTCCTCGTCAGCCTCAGCCACCAGTTCATCCAACTCGATTTCCTCATCAACAGCTTCAATCATACCAGCTATTTCGATGGATGACTCACTCACAATTTCTTTCAAGTTATCTTTGAGGGCAACCGAAAATGTTGTAGAAGAGATTGTCGTGGGTAATTTCTCTAGCGCTGTTGCTGAGTTAGCTGCGGCTGTTATATTATATTGTGGTAGTGTTGCTGCTGTTGCTGATTGGTCAGTTTTTGGAAAATTGTTTAAGGAGTGTTCAGTCTGCTTATGAGATTTTGGTGAGTCAGCTGGCTCCTCTTCTTTAGTTTGTTTGACATTTTTTCCTGTTTTTACATTAACTAGACACTTTGTAGATGTACTAGGGGTTTCCTCATTTATAACTTCAGTATTCTGAGCTGCGTTCTTTTGTTGACGATTTGTTTTTATTGTTGGCGCTTTTTCTTTACTACTTTGTGGACTCTTTGGTTTTCCTCGGGGGATCGGTTTTTTCTCTATTTTTAGATTCGCCTGAGTCCATTTCCCTCTCGCCCCTTCACTCGTTGGGGCTCCAGTAAAAAGTCTATGCATTCGTTCCATAGTTTCCATTAAGGTTGTATTACACTGCAAGAAAAAATGTGTAGGTAGTTTTAAAACAGTCTTTTATTTTCTTATTAAACAAGCTCAAAGTCTAGAAAATTGGGGGTCCTCTTGGGAAACTTTTCCAAAAACTGGGCTTTCTAATTTTTAATAACAGTCTAATTCTAGCATACATAGCGTTAGGCGTTTAGAATAATCCCGAGGTAGGCTTACCGGTCGCAACGGCGACTAATATGCACATAGGTAATGACGTGCTAACTCATTGATCTACGGATATGATGCCTCTCACCTCTCATTACCCAGCTTCTCCTTCCTTGCGGATGGAGGGATGACATGGCCTAGAAGGTTCCACTGGGCATGTCAAATTGCTCTTGATACAGTCGGACAGTACCGCAAAGGAGACCCGCAGCGTACCGGATTCATATCCGGCCAAGGACTGTCTATTTCGACATCACTCTCCAAAACCTTCAGGGAGTTTTTTCGTCGTCTACAACAACAAAAACAACAACAACAGAATACATAGGTCGTTTTTGAGTAAAATACACAATCTAGACCCCAGAGCATAAAATTATGCTTACATTACTCACCTGTGGATTTATTTTTATTGTAGTTTTCGCTGCATAAACATCTTGAAAACCTGTGCCCTCAGCACTTTCGCTCCAGCCGCAATTTAACGAACCTTTTTTATTTTGTATGTGTATGCTTTGTTCTCTATTCGCCTCAGTACCATCTACATGGCACCCACTTCCGATGCTACTATTACTACTACTACTTTTACTGCAATCGCTCATACTTTGATTTTCTTCAGTTATCTGTTTATCTTGAAAATCATCGTCATCGTCACTGCTTGAAAATGAGGTGTCAGAGTCTACATCTTTCAATAACGCATGCCGTATCTGCACGCCATTACTACTACTACTCGCGCCATTATCAGCCGTAGCAGCTTCAACAGTAGCTAGCATTGTTGTCTTTTGACCAATTACTATTGAAGTCGTTGCGTCTGAGAATGGTGCTTGCGCTGGTAGTGATTGTGTTATGTCCTTTCTTAGCTCATTAGTAGTTTTTGTAGCAACCAAGTTGTGTTTATTTCTAGTCATACTTTTCTCTCGCTTCAAAATTGATTTTTGCGGTATAATTTGTGGTGTATTCGGTAGAACTGTGCAACGTTTTTCAAGTGGTGCACCGTTACTTCTTGCGCTTAACGCATTTGTATAGGCGGTGTTGTGTTCAATTCCAGTTACAGGCAGTGAGGACAAGGGAATTGTCGCTAATGGTGAGGGAAGCCCTGTAATTGCCGCTACTTCTTCATTTAACTGATATGAGCTAGCATCACTTGAGAGCAAGTTAATATGCGATTCAAATCTGCCAAAATTGCGATTGTAAAAATATGGCTCAACTTGTGACAGACAAATCGCGCCTTCACCATCATCATCACTTCCCATTTTGGTGCCATTCCTTCGTTGCACTTTGAAGAATTTTGTTTTTGCATCTAAAATTGCATTTCGATATTCGAAGTTTGGGTTCTTATTTTCTTGATCCATCAAATCGGTCGGCTTTGGTTTTATTGTCACTTTGGTAGGTTTCCTTAATTTGTTCGCATGCTTTTCTTTTCCGGCTTTCAGTGCAGTTGGCTTCTGTATATTTTTCAAAATTTCGTGATGATTCATTGCAAGTGCGGGTGGTGGTTTTTTGTGATTTTCCGAAAGGCTAGATACAACTTCACGCATGGTATCGGCCTGTATACGCTGACGCTCTAGATAATTGCGGAAGTTCATTTCTAACTGATTGCTCTCATTTTCCAGTTCTTGAATTCGCATTCTGTGGGAAAGAAAAAATTACGATGAAAATCAATCAATATTGATATAAGGCAGTCTGGACGGCGCAAAAAGAAACACCTATCTGAGCGGCTGACTATCGTGAGAGCATGTAAATTTATAAAAACAAACAAGCCACACTTTACTTAAAAAATCTAGTGGGGAAGTGTATCATGGTATCCTTGCTTGAAATGGTGCAACGCCGGTTCGACAACTGGACGTAACAAAGTAATGTTGGAGGCTTCGATAGCACCTTCCTCAAGCGGGAGGTAGCTGTTATGGATTCAATTACTCACCTAGCTTCGTAGACAATCTGATCTACATTACGTTCTTGCTTAGTAATACTTTGTACCATTTTTTGTAATTGCTTCTGTGTATTCACCACATCCTTCATCACAGGATCGCGGGTTTTCGTAACAAAAAACGGTATTTCTTTAGTACGGCCAGAAGAAGCTTCCGTTGGGCTCTGTCTAGGATCCTTAAAAAAAAAGGGTTGAGTGCAATATTTAAATTGAGAAAGCTGAGTAAAAAGTCAACTGATTACAGAATATTTTTAAAACGCTCTACTTTAAAAACGGTCGCAATAACTTGATTCAAGAACATTACCAAAATGACTTTCAAAATACATTTTGAACTGAGAACAAATTTTGAAATAGAGCTTTTTTAAGAAAAGTTTTTGATTTAGGATTATTTAATAATTACCATTTCTTTAACAACTATACGCACTAACGCTTCGGCCATTTCTGTTTGCATATTAGCATCTGAAATAACTTCTGCCTCTGCAGTAGCTTTCGGTGCATCTACCTCTTTAGCACCTAGCTTATGGACTTGTTGAATCTGGTGCAATAATTCTGAATGTCGTAATTCAAATTCTTCTAATTGATGGCCAATACTTTCGTTAAGCTTTTGTGCTTCTTTGGAAAAATCAGTTACTGGAAGACGTGTGATATGCTGTAGGTGGAAAGGAGTTATGGTTCAAATATATTAGTTTTTAACAGCTTGGATTTCAAAGTTTAACCTCCATTAGCTTCTCTTTATACTGTATTCTTAATAACTCTTTTTGGTGATTCAATTTTTCTTCAGACTCTTTCCTCAAAAGTTCACGTTGTTTGTTCAGCGCTTTTTGCAGTGACGATTCAATCTAAAAGAGAGATATATTATTGAAATAATCGATTTGGAAACCATACAAAACACAGTAGCTACCTACCCGATCTAAGAACTTCTGGCCATTCTTTGTATGTCTCATCTCGTGCACCCAATCCATGTATGTTTTTTCTTCAACAGCCTTCTTTTGTTCACCAGCTGCGGCACGTCGATATGAGAGATCCACCTGTACTGCCGCCTGTGCTTTTATAGGTTTTGCTGGCTGCTGATGGGAAGCAATAAGTTCACGCGAAACTGATTTGAAATTCTCTAGACATTTGGTGAATTGTGTTGCCAATGAATCGATTGCGGAAACAACTGCACCGACTTGCTTGCTCTTTCGTTTTGTACGGGTCATATGCTTCAGCTGATCCATAATACGTTCCAGACTGCGATTTAATTTCTCGTATCGGCGAGTGCGTACGGATTTCGAAATTTTTGTACTTGGCATGCTTGAGCGTTTGCTGCGTAAATCTTCAAATTCTTCAGACATTTCTTTGACTTTATTCGACAATATCAATAGGTACTTGTTGAGGTATCTTATATTTCCACTGGGTATTTCAGTTTTGGAGCGCCGGGTTGAACCCTCTGACCTAGGGTTTGGCTCAGCATTTATTTGTGTGGTTTGTGTACCTTCCGTTACGACTCCTGACTTTATGGAGGCCATTTTCTTGATACACGCCTCCTTTTGCTTTATCAGATGCCTTAACAGCAGCAACAACAATGAAACATTTTTATTGCATTCATATTTTTTGATCATACTCCCTTTGAATGCCGGCTCATATGATGATTTACCAAAGATTGCTTCTAAAATTTCTTTAATTTCCTCAGCTGTGAAACGAAAGTGCTGCGCGCTTTCAAAATCTGGAAGTGTGTTACGAAATGGGACCTCTGTGCAGAATACTGATAACGAAAAGTGGCAATTTTGTGCATAGAGAAACTCAGCGACGAGCGTATTGAGCGCCAAAACCAGTGGCGATAAGGTCAGTCGTTGTGTGGAGCCACCAGCTGTAGTTGTAGACGTTTGCGCCAAAATTTGCCGGCCTAAAATAGTATAAATTCAAAATTAACGAACAATTTACAACCACTCATGTTGAACTTCCGCCGCAATGCAAGCAATAAACTTGTGCACTGCATTGCCGACTACAATGTTATCGATAGCAATCAACAAATTGCCATGGCAATGCGCTGCATGCAAACGTAAACAAAAATGCGTAAACAAAGCGAAAAGCATGAATGAATTTGGCAATGGCATCTATTTTCAACAGCATTTCCACGATTTATATTTTTCCTCTGACTCACCTAGCGCCGTTTTATTAAAATTTAATATAAGATCAGTGCGTAGCTTTGCTTGTAGCGCTCTAGCGACATCGTCACGTTCCATCCAATCGCGAAAATGCTTCTCAAATTCTTTATCTGGTATTTTGGTTAAATCAGTCAAGTTTACTTTCATATCCATCTCCGCGTTTGCATTTGCCATTTTGATGTTGTTAACACAAATAGTTTTGCCTTTTTGTTTATAAGTTTCGAATGATTAGCACAATTACGTTTTTGGAATTTTGGTGTCCACTTTTATACAATTTAAATTTGTACAGAGGTTTAAATAATTTTTGCAACAACCGCCACTATTTTTGACCATCCGCTTTCAAAACCATTGCCGCCTATCGTTTTTCGATGTCAAATGTCAGGGAACTAAAAAAACAACAGAAACAACGTTGACTTTTCTGGGTGCGTTCAGCGGTGTAGCTGCTACCCATCCAACCATATGCACAAATGCTAGTTGGAAAGCGTAAAACTTACTGAATTGTGTTCGCAGGAATATTGTTGTTGTCAATAAACTCGAATTAAGGCATCGAGCCCTGTGAATCCCGAGCCTACCGCGCCATTTTTCGTGTCAAAATCTCAGGAAAATATATATATTTTAATCACGGGCTTTCGGGATCCCAGAATTTGAAAAAAATGCCACGAAAATGCTGAAAGGCGTCCAAACGCGTTTAGGCTGGTTTTCATTAGGTCAAAATGACTGACCTCAAAAACTGACTCATAAAAACTCTCACCATAGAAATTTGGTGGCATATGTGTTTTCATTACGTCTCTAAAACTGACATGAAATCGATGAAGCGGTGCATCGTCAAATTTTCGGGTCAGTCGATTGCAAACCTGTTTTCATCACTGATGTCAATCGCGAAGTAAATTTGTTTGACAGCTGATCAGCTGATACATTGTGGCAAACAAAAAATTAATTAAAAACGCGCTAAATAATATCCGCAAAAATATATGGGTAATTGTATACTTTAGCTGTCAACTTCTAATAAATTAGCTAAAATTATGGGAGGGGCCTCTAAAGACGGGGTTTGGCCTCAGGATCAGGAATCCGGAAGCGTTTTTTTCAATATTTTGCTTCTCTGAAGAGATATTTCCATTTTTTTTAAGTGCGGCCGAAGGCCGCCAACTCAAAAAGGTGTTCTGCACAGAAATACCCTGGATTCCGCCCCAATTTTGGTATCGAACCCGGGACAATTTTCGTTTTTCTGACAATAACTTTTCACTGAAACAAAAAATCGCTTCCGAATTCGTGATCTTGAGGCCAACCCCCGAAGGGGGCTTTCCATAATTTTAGCTAATTTATTAGCAGTTGACAGCTAAAGTAGACAATTACCAAAGAAACAAATTGCAATAGCTTCTGCGACGTTGTGCTTTGTGACAACGTTGAGGGAATGGACGCGGAAGAGGGGCCAGCTAAGAAAGAAGAAGCAACCCACATAGGCCGAGTCTACGGAGAATAGTGTGGGTTCTACGCTACTCTTCCCTCGTTTCCTCCATGTTGATTATCAAAAAACATTAAAAAGTATTGGAATAATTAATAAATTACATTTTTACAAATTTTACAAAACTTTTAATTTGGGATGCTTCGTTCGACGAATGACACCAATTTGCCAACATGTTGGCAAATCTATTTTGTTGTCAATCGTCGCCAACTGCGCTGTCATACTGAAGTTTTACCGTTTTCACATGCTTGTCATTTTATATGACAATGAGTCGTCAAAACTGACTGCAAACGCAATTGACACCATATGCCAGCCTGTTTTCATTAGTATGCCACCATTTGATGTCATATTTTGACCTAATGAAAACCAGCCCTTAAAAGAAATTACTCGATAGCTATCTTTTTTCAACTAAGGTGGTAACATCAAAATACAACCCGATAAACAGCCGTTTTCTGTTTTGTTGCGTAGAAAATTCATTTGCTTTTGACAAATCGTTCGAAAAAAATAAAAACAACGTAAAAAAATAAACAAAAGGGGAAAAGTATATGAAATTTGTGAAATACAAAGAAAAATTGTTCAATTCACGTCCAACAGTCGTATGGAAATTGCCGGCTTCGCTTTTACACATTTTTCTGCATAATTTTGCAACGTCATGTCTCATATAGACAATATAATTATACAGGTTAGGGCACGACTGCAGCAATTGGGTGTCAAATTGTGGGAAGAACCATACTATTACACGGATATTGGAAGCGTAGAGTCCGAAATTGATGTGGGTAGCTTTTTATGAAAATTATAAATAAGTTTTGTTGTTGTTGTTTGTACCCGCTGGCTGTCTTATTTTTGTTAATTCATACGTGCTTTCAGCGCCTCGCCCAAGATTTCAGCTCAAATTTAAGTTTAAGCGTATCAAATTGTAAACTAGCCTTGACCGAGTTGCAGGATGGTGCTTTACGGAAGTTGGCTGCGCGCAAGGAATATAGTGAGACAGGTAAGGTAAATGCCTTTGCCGCGACAACATATTTTGTTACATCCTTTTTGTCTTTCTTGAATTCAGGTCTGGCTACATTTAGCGTGAGGCGTATCAATAACCAAGAAGGCACACAAAATGTACTGGAAGTCAAATGCGATTTAAATGCGTTAGGCTCAGAATTGCAAAAGGTTATTGCCGAAAAACTGCAATTGAATGACCCAAATCGGGTGAAATGCATATCCTCAGGAAAAATTATTGTTACAGACAGAACACTAGATTCGCAAGGTAGCTATAGCTCATTGAAACCCATGCGGTTGATGAAAATATAACCTTTGCATTTCATTTGACCCTAGGAATTAAAAACAATCAGCAGTTGATGGTTATTGTAAGTGACGTTGACCGCGCTAATACAAATTCCGAAGAAGCAATGTACGATCGCATAAGAAAAATTAAAATGGATGTAGAGGCTATAGTGGACTCTGAGAGACAATTATTTGAGGTTGGTCGACGAATAACTGGGACGAAATTCTATTAATATTAAAAACTTATTTTTGGACATTATACTAAATTTTTAACTAGGAACAAGTTCAAAAAAAGGAAAATCGATTTTTAACAAGTTCTAATATAAAAAATTTTTACCATTTTAATGTTTTTTATCGGTACAGATGGAAGATCAAGAAGGCAATCCAGTGTTCTTACCACCAAATGAAAATCGTGCTTTGCTAATGGCAATGGGCTATTGTGAGAAGGCACGCGCAGCTATGAAGAGACAACACTACGACGAGGCTTTGATTTTACTACTTGAGGCTGATGAAAAATTCACCACATGCAATTCTAAGTTTCTGGAATCGGTGGACAACTATGCATTGATAAATCTCGATATAGTTTGGTGTTATTTATGTCTAAAAGTATGCCATTTCTACTAAGGAAGCAAATGCATAAATATGAACTATTTATTTAATTATTAATTATTTTATATTAATTTTTCTTTCTACCTAGAACGTTACACAATTACCTGATGCTCAGCGCCGCTTAGAGATATGTGAGCAAAGCTTTCGTCGTAGTTATGGTGAAAATATGAATCGTTTGATAGCACTCAAAGGCAATGCTTGTCCAGAGCGTGCACTACTTATGCGTTTACATTTGCTACAAGGTGTAGTACTCTTCCATCAGAATAGACGCGATGAGGCATATGAGAGGCTAGAGGTAGCTTCCAACGAGCTACGTGAATTAAAAGTAGATGATGCAGCTGTAGAATCACTTGTTGAAATGGGCTATGAACCATTTGAGGCACGTTTGGGTTTACGGGCATGCAATGGTAATTTGGAACAAGCAATCAACTATATACACGAACGTAGAGAAAAGAAACGTGAAGCACGTTCGCGCTCACGTAAGGAGCGTAAAGTAAATACAAAACTATCACGTACAAACAATGACAAAGATTGGGTTAATCCACGTAGTGTATGCACACTTATGGAGATGGGCTTCCCGCATGAGCTTGTCGTTGTGGCGCTTAGGCAAACTGATAACGATGTACCGCGTGCAGTAAGTGTGCAGAAGTTGAAATTTAAATACCCGTAAGATTTTGATACTAAAGTTTCGCTTTTCTTTATCTCATTTAGTTGGATTTATTGCAAACCAAAAGCGCTGAGTTAACACAAAATTTGCCACCAAAGGAATCAAGCATTGAAAATGATTTGTTAGAGCAGGTAGTTAGCTTGCTCATAATCATTTTTTTAATTTTAATTATAATTATTGTTTTTTATTTAAAGTTAAAACAACTAGGCTTCAGCGAAGACTTAGTGCGCGTTGCACTTGAAACAACTCAGAACAATATGGACAAAGCGCTCGATTTTTTAGTAAAGTCATTTGGTAATGAAGACGATTTACTACAGCAAATGAATCGTATGGCCGAAACTGCCGCAACCATGGTGGGCATTGATGGACCCTCTACCTCCAGTGGTATCAGTTCTCTCGTTAGCATGGCCATGAGTAAAGTTAACAATGAAATGGAATCTCTAAAAGCTTATGAACGCTTCAATGAAGATGTTACTTCCAATGAACAGGACTACCTTGATTTACCATTATTACAAGAGGAGCAAATACTTGCTGAATATAAACGTTTTTTGGAACAATGATTAATATTATTATGACAACTATCGATTAGTTTGTGGTATCTTGTTTGTATTTTTGTACAGATGAATTGTGTATTATGTCTTAAGTACATTAAAAAAATGGCATTCGTTAAACTACCAAATGTAAGTAGTATTGACTAATAAACAAATGCTTTGGGTGACTAGAAATGCAAAAGTACTATGTATATTGTACATTGGCCGCAGCGAAATCCGTTAGGGTGCATACATATGTATGTATGCATTCAAAGCATATTTCTAATGAAATGAAGTAATTATTTTATCTTGTTTATTGACCTTTGCCTGTTTTGTGGAAACGTTGCATGCCAAAAGCATAGACAAAAAAATATTGAACTTTTAGTAATTGTGACTCATTATATGTATTGAAGTCTATCATACTTTCAGCCTATATGCGAAAAAATTATCATATCATATTTCAGAACGGCGAAAAAAAGACTTGAAACCCTAATATCAATTTTTAGAGGTACAATATCACTGCTAGTTTATAAATCTTATGACTATCTCGTTTTTGCTTTTAACCCGACAAATCTTTGGGGTAAAAAAAATTCAGTTGTATATGGGTCATTCCATTGTAGAAATCAAAGATTGCAAATTAAAAAATGCCTTTATTCTTAACAGTGAAAAATTTCGAATCGATACCAGATATATATTTGAAGGACATTATTTTCGACCGTAGTGACCATTAGACGACTGTGGCGAATGTGACCTTATCATCATCATCATCTATTGCCTATCAGTCATTCCTTTTTAGCGATAACTAACGCCAATTGGAAACCCCAAGGGAGCTCTAGTCATCCTCCACCTGTTGTTTCCATCTCAGTCGAGGCCATCCCCGTTCTCTGCTGCCAAATTCGGGTGACGATAGGAAAACCTTCTGGGCTAAAGCTACTTTTTCTATAAACGGTGACTTGGCTGTCAAGGCGGATGTGCACCGATTCTTTCTTTAATGACAGCAGATACTTCGTCTTGTCCTCGTTGACCCACTTTTATCGCTTCCTTGTCCAGTCCAGAGAAGGCAGCGCTTACGGCGCGGTTGTTAAGGCCAATGACATCAATATCATCGGTATACACCAGCAATTGCACGCTCTTGTAAAAGATTGTACCATTACGGTTTAGCTCTGCTGCTCGAAATATCTTCTCCAGCATCAGGTTGAAGAAATCGCACGAAAGGGAGTCGCCCTGTCTGAAGCCTCGTTTGGTATCAAATGGCTCGGAAAGGTCCATCCCGATTCTGACGGAGCTGTTGGTATTGCTCAACGTCAGTTGGCAAATCCGTATAAGCTTTGCAGGGAAGTTAAATTCAGACATGGCGGCATAGAGGAAACTCCATTTTGCGCTATCAAAAGCGGCTTTAAAATCGACAAAGAGATGGTGTGTGTCGATTCTTTCTTCATGGGTCTTTTCCAGGATTTGGCGTATCGTGAAAATCTAGTCGATGGTAGACTTACCAGGTCTAAAGCCACACTGATAAGGTCCAATCAGTTTGTCTACGAAGGGCTTCAGTCTTCACACAATACGCAAGAAAGAACCTTACATGCGATATTAAGAAAACTGATTTCGCCGTAGTTGGTGCGGTTAGCGGGATCATCTTTCTTGTGGATTGAGCAGAGCACACTTAAATTCCAATCCGGAGACATGCACTCATCTGACCATATTTCGCATAAGAGCTGATGCATGCTTTTTACCAGCTCTTCCCCTCCGTGTTTGAACAGCTCGGCGGGTAGTCCGTCTTTTCCAGGCGCTTTGTTGTTTTTGAGCCGGGATATAGCTATCCTCACTTCATCATAGTCAGGTGGTGGGATGACTTCTCCATCGTCAGGAATTGAGGTATCGGGTTCGACGTCTCCCTCGCAATTTAGCAGTGAGGAGAAGTGCTCCCTCCATAATTTAAGTACACTCTGTACGTCGGAGGCCAGGTCGCCATTATTGTCCTTACAGGAATTTGCACCGGTCTTAAAACTTTCCGTCATCCGCCGGAACTTTTCATAGAATTTTCGGGCATCATTCCTGACAGCCATCATCTCAAGCTCCACACACTCGCGCTATACACCGTGGGTTGCGCCCGTTCGCAACGTCTCCCTGTATGCAACGCCCTCTTTGTCCGAGGCATTACTGCATTCCTCATTGTACCAGTTGTTCTTGCGGGCTCGCTGGATCCCTATAGTGGCCTCAGCGGCAGTACGTAATGAATGCGAGATATGCTTCCATTGCTCGGTTACATCGTTAGCTCGAGAGTAGCTCTCCGAGAGCAGGTATGAGAGTCGACTGAGAAAAAAAATCCGATGGGTCGTTATATTTGAAAAATTGCATTACCGGAGCCTTTGCGCTCGATATTGGACTAACTTCCTGTGTGGCTGGGTTCTTTAAATTTTTACTGTCAATAGTATAGGTGGCGATTTGGCTGGTATTTACATAAAAAGTATATTACTGGCTAAAGAATTTCGCTGGCTCGAGGTCCATGTTTTCGCAAAAGCCAATAAAAACCTTACTTTATTATTGGCCAGCAATATTTGTAAGTTAAGGTCATTAAAGCAATATTTTTATATTACTGCCTATTAAAGAATTTGTTTCTAAAAAAAAAATTGACTCGCTAGGTGGCGCTAGAGTCGGGAAATAAACGTATTTGCGGCTTAACAGGTGGACATACTTTAGGATTCTAAGCCAATTCTCATCCAGTGGTAAATGTAAGGATATTACGCTAACATTTCACATAACAGTCGTTAATCTTTTCCAACTCGGAGAACAAAAGAATTCTGCCTTTATCGATGTTAACAATTTAGCAAATTTAAAAGAGCTTATATAATTGATTGACATTAATTTGTAACAACCAGAAAATCTCCAGAATAAAGTACAAAAGTTAATACGAGTAATTGTTGCTATTGTTTGTCACTTAATTTAAAATTTTTTCCGGGTACACGAAAGCGTGTTTTCAAGAAAAAACATTTAACGCCCACTTCACGCTGTCAGGAATAAGAAAATACATATTGTGGCTTTACTGGTATTTAGGTATCAAGTAGGTACTGGTGCTACTAGTGATGCAGCTTAATACGCTATAATTACTATTGTAGGCGTATATTAGTTTTCGAAATTCTGTCGTGCTATATAATTTTGCAGAATATTTCCGATATCGATGAATGCTAATTAATTTGAGAACACGCGAAATTTTAAGGTCGCTTGCGTAACTTCCCTAAATAAAGGTACATGCATTAGACTGTGCCAAATACAATTGTTTTGTATCTCTTTTTGAAAATTATATTGATAATAATGGTATTTATTTAACCTGGTATGTACGCAATAATTGCGAAGTTACAAAGTTGCCACTACCGTTAAATTAGTGCCCAATCTCAAAGCATACTAGGCTAGCTTGTCATTTCTCGAAAGCATGGCTCGGAATTTTTCGTTTCATTTGTGGACTTTTTCAGGATATGTTCCGAAACTTGTCGGAACCATTCTGGACTTTTCTTGGATCATTTCCGAATGGTTTTCGGAACTATTTTGGGCCCATTTCGGGACTTTTTGGGGATAATTTCAGTACTTTTTCGGGATACCCTTGGTCCAGACTTTTTTGGGATCATTTCTCAACTTTTTTTTATGGAATTTTCAGGGACCATTTCTGTATTACAGTTTTCGGGACCACTTTTCCCAAACCAGCCCTGAAAAAGTCCCAAAATTTTTCCTAAAATCCTTCCGTAATGGTCTCAAAAAATCCCGAAATGATCCCGAAAATGTCCCGAAATGATCCCAAAAAAGTCCGAATCATATCCCTAAAAAGTACTGAAATTATCAAAAAAAAGGTCCCGAAACAATTCCAAAACAGTCCCGAAAATCATCACGAAATAATCCCATCAAAGTCCAGAAATGATCCCTAAAAAATGCATACATGATCCCAAATTAGCCCCAAAAAACCATACCTTAATGATCCCAAAAAAGTCCGAAACATATCCCGAAAAAATACTGAAATTTTTCTAAAAAAAGTCCAAAAAAAGTTCCAAAATAGTCCCGAAAACCATCACAAAAAAGTTCAGAAACTATTGCTAAAAGTTCCGAAACTAACCAAATAAACTTAGATGCTCCGAAGGTTGTGACTTTTTACAGTTTTTATGAAAAAATTCAGTCGTTGAGAGCCAATAGGGTTCCGGACCATAAAATGATTTTAGAGCACCTTGCTTTGCTTTTTCGTTGCCGTCATGCACTTCATACCCTGGGACCCAACCTAACAAAACTTTGTTTTTGGCTCCCAGATCATTAGGGACTGCGACGCACTCATCAACAAGCTTCGAAGTTGTACTGTAAGACACGTAGGGCGGTCTGACTGTCCGACATAATGTAGATTCGCTTAGGGGATAGTCTTGTACGGAAACATACTCCGCCACATATTTCTATTTCATGGATTTACGCTAGATTGTGGGTATTTACATATTGGTACCGATTTTTTGTAATTCGGTCCGTAGATACCAGCTCCCGTTTTACCATCTTCCAGCTTCGATCCATCCGTATACCTCATCTCCGAATCGGATTCAGCATAAGGGTTCCCTATGTCCCAGAACACTCGATCTACGATTGAAACTTTAAGTTTCGCATAATCCTGAGCAAAGGAATTATTGCTTCACTTACTTGCAATATAGGACTATTTATAAAATTCTTGACTATCTTCATATGTCCTGTCATATTTCCGATTTTTAGACCGAAAATGTTTTGAAATCTTAATGCAGCAAGTTTGGCCACCTTCTCTATCAGAATAGGAAAAGGAGGTATTTTTACAAGAGCACTTAAATCATCAGCAGGATGCGTTTTCATTGCACCTGTTATACCGACACAGACTAGCCGATGCAGCTTACTTAACTTAGTTGCCGCTGTTCTTTGAGCAGTCTTAGGCCACCAGTTGGCTTCACAACTGTATTAAATGACCAGTAAATCATTTTGGGAGACTACCCTCATGATTTCCCATAAAGTCTAGTGTAGGTGAAAAAAGCCCTCGTTGCTTTATTTATGGTTGCCTCCAAATGAGCATTCCACGTGAAGATTTTGTGCAATGTTTGTTGGTGTTAGTTAGTCGGACGTTTTGGACTCGAAGCGGCAAATATGAAGAAGAATACTCTGTCGCTGAAATGTATTGCTTTAATTCCTATTATTGTTTCTTTTCACGCTTCGAATTCTAGGTATGAAACTGTCAAATTTCATTTGTTTTTGTTTTTGTTGAAACTTATTATATTCTAATTGAGATGTTTTTTAACATTTTCCGATTAATAATGGCTTTAGGTTTGAAGCTCAGCCATGTATGAAGTAAAGTTTTTTTTGGAACAATTCTATGAAAAAAAAAAAAAATGTTGATTAATGCTGTTAGCTACTCTTTGTATTACAAACCATATTTTGTTGCTGTAACTTGGACCTTAGTTTAGGCCCTCAACATCAGTCAGACAACATAGCAGCTGTTAAAAAGACAATGAAATCAATTGCAGAACTTTTGTACCAAAGACCAAATATCAAAATAGAAAACAAACAAAAAATTTCGCAATTTAAAACTATGAGTAGTTATAATAACGTTGGCTTTGTGGGGGGGAATGTGCTAAGTGCAATTTTATGAAAATTGAGATAACAATTCAGGAACCCAAAATATATCATTTACCAAAAAGTACAAGTTTAGAAGTAACCTAACATTATATCGACGACCGAATCCTATTTTAAAACTTGTTTGAATTGCCCTTTTTTTAGAGTGGATTTTCAATAACGCCTTACTTATAAATTTTGTCTCAAGATCGCCCTATTTTCAAAAACGACCCAATCTCGATGAAAAATCAATAGATAGGTTGAAACAAATTGTGAAATAGGGTGATCTTTCACTCAGCAGTCGATATGTAATGTACATAATTGCAAACTTTTAAGATCCTATGATGATTTATGTCTCATGGAAGCATCACAGGTCCGATTCGGGCCCCTAACCTAGGAAACGTCAGCTACGTTGAAATATTCTTCTTTTAGTCGGTTACCCAGATGATATTGCCGAAGTCATCAAAGCCCACAGAAGACGGACACAGAAAGCTGAGGCTATGATATGCACAAAAGAGTGACTTGACTTGAGTGGCCTCCAGCTGGCAGCAATAAAAAGCTGGCCTGATATTTCTAACAATAAAGGATACAGAAGTTTGTTTCGAAAAGTACTTCGAATCCCTAAACTCAAACAAAGTAGTCGACAAAGCATCGTCACTTTGTCGGTTGATGGCAAAAATCGGAGAACCAGCAGAAGATATTAGATATCCTGTACATTGTACTATATGACTTCGAGCTATAGCCAGTAACACTTAAGTTCAAAAACGGAAGTAATCTCACAATAACTGTACTGCGAGTTTCTGCTCTCAGGATAACATCCGCTTATGGATCGTATCAGGACCACTTATGCAGAGTACATTTCATAAGATCCTTCGTCAGGAAGTTTGCGAGGAAACGTTTAAACTTTGGCAAGGCCCTGGTAAACTGAACTTCGATACAGGTTAATTGATAACAGGTTAACTACTAATGCACGGTTTTTCAGTGCAACTTTAAATTACGGATAAGGTTGACTATAGTTTATCTTATATAACATCTCGGTAAAGACCCAGATCAGAGACCCGGCATGCACCATGCATGTCTAAATTTTACTTCTTTATAAATATTGAGAAATACCCCTTTAGGCAAACCGATTCACTACTCCCAATTAGAGAGGCCCTCATAAATAGGAGAAAAAGTAGGTCTAACCTCAATACAGGTACACGATGAAGTTTTTGAAGCCTTAAAAAAGAGTCGGCTCTGTTCTTTCGGAGCAACGGCACTGTAGACAGTTACAACTGATGGAACTGTGAAGAGGTTCATACATTTAGAACCAGAGATAACCGAGCAAATATGTATTATCGGACTTGAAATTCCGCAGAGTCACCGGTAGATATTTCGAACGGGAAGTAATGTCCACCCTCTTCACGAACTCTGAACACGCTCTGCGGCACAGGTTAGGTTAGGTTCAAGTGGCTGCCGCAGAGGCACACTTAGGCCAGTATTGAAAGGCCCGTTGTGATACCACCAAAACTAGGTAAATTAGTCCCGGGACCAGGCCATATAGAAATTCCATGAGTTGGTGGGATTATTTCCTAGATGCCTACCTGATTTATTGAAGAAAATTTCAGGATGAGTTACCTTAAGCTCAGACGCTCCGGCTCAGTAAATAATTACCGCCCAATGTCATAAACTCCCGAGTAAGGATGTTGATTAAGATTTGATTACACGGCAAAGAAGGATTATGACGAAGAGGTATCAGTATCTCGCCCTCAATACTCCATATCTAAGAAGGTTTCACCCATCTAGCCACAGCTGATGAATAGGACCTGTTAAAATTCGGTAGGCATAAAAAACTGGGAAAAATAAATGTATGATATAAAACATATGCACTACCTATCTTACTTGGCTCGCTTTGCAGTAGCTAATGTGGTACCAAAAAAAATATTGATTTTGTCGGAATCGTTCTTTTTTCTTTTTGAGATATACGCATGAAGAATCCACAATTTGCTAATCTGTCTTATCAACAGCTATAAATTAACAAACTCACCATGAAAGATCGTGCAGTTTTAGCGTCACAAAGTTGTCGACATTGTTGACATTTAGTACATACTCAAAAACAGTCAAACAGCTAAACAACGATGAGCTGCATATACTCGTACTCTCTGTACACCGCCCACCAATACTATTACAACAACAAGTCTGACTTGAAGCCACTACAAGGTGGAGTAGTTGTTGCAATTTAAATGCCGGCAATATGCTATTCTCACAAAACATACACTGGTGCATGTATGCAAGTCAACAAACGGGTTTAAGCCCACATTTGTCTAGAATAGCAGTTGCAACAACAACCACATGGCACGTTTGTACATTGAGCAACAATACGAAGCTTAACGAGAATAGAAAATAAAAAAACAAGTGAAAAGCACAACCGTGATAATGATGATCAACGATGACGATGATCTGTCACAATCGATCGATTTGAATATGCCGAATAAGGAAATGGGTAAGGGGTGGGTATGTACGCAATAACAGAGCCGGCGAAAAGCTAAACAGAGCTCGCTACATATGGAATATGTGCTGTTCGAGTAGTTTGAGCTTTACTAAGCCAAGTTGATGATTTTCCAAGCGCCAAAGCGTAGCTTAGTTCAATCGCGGCAACTTGTGGCGGTGGACGCGCAAAGCGGAAGAAATAATCAAGCAATACTGGTGAAACGTGTGTTTAATTAATATATGAATAGGTAGTTTGAATTGATTTAAAGTTAGTCGGAGTGAAAATAGATTTTTGAATATTTTTCTATGGAAAAAAATTTAAATTTTCGTGATTTTTTTTGCAACTTAAAAAGTTGTACTCGCTAGTCGTAAGGAGCTTTTTATGTTTTGTGATTCTATGACAACTATTGAATAATTCTTGCTGATTTTTTTCGGTTTTAATTTTTGTTGTTGTGATTGTGCAATAATAATTTCGCAATATCTACTAAATTAAAAAAAATAAATAAAAATATATAAAAAAAAAATTTTACGCAATTAATGATTTAAACTGATTTCAATTGCTTAAAAAGCGAATTTCAGTGCGTGGCTAGCTTGCTCCAAGTACTTAAGAGCTTAACACACCGTGTGAAACATTGAACACCAAAAAAGCGCCGGAAAGGCAAGTGCAACTTAGTGTCATAATCAATCGTTGTTTACGTTTCGAGCTACGGTGCAGAGAGCTTAGAAAAAAAATTTTGTTAAAAAAATCAAACAAAAAAATTAAGCTGAGAACCTGAAAAACTAAAAAACGGATAGCAAAAATAAATTGAAATTAGGCTGTGCAAATTGATCATGGATTTAGTGTGAATGCAAGTCTTTTTTACACGCCTATTTAATCGTTGGTGCAGTGCGTTGCAGAAAAGCAAAAGTTTTGTTTTTGGTAAACAACTTTTTTATATAATAAAAGCAGGTATATATTTTCTCAATTTCCTTTTCGAACGCTATTTTCAGTTATATTCGTATGTATGTCAATAGGGGGATTCCTGAAACCTTATAAGTTTACGAAATGCGTAAATTTATACATTTATCAGCTCAGTTAGATGAACGCCCTATATACATTTATGTGTATTTGATGTCAAGCAAAAACTTTTTATTTCGAAATTGTCATAAAAAAACAAAAAATTTCAGTACAAATGCATTAAAAAAATTGCATGTCGAACGGCGTCATTGAATTGGATGCATTTACGAACTCTTTTACATACAAAAACAAAATCGACGCGGAAGTTTATCAAATTTGTGTAAACTTCGTTCCATACACATTTTGACAGTTTATTTACACACTTGATACATTTATACGTTTAAACGCCTCATAAGGTGTTCATAAGTTTGATGAATCCCCCTAATATTTTTAGCACACTTTAGTTATTTTGCTTCTCATACATTTTTTTTTATATTTTAATTATCGTAGTGTTTTATTGTTGTTTGTTTTATTTATGCTTAGCTTTTATTACATTATTTACATACATTTTGTAACGCATCACACGTTCGAAGCCAATAAGCATGGGCGGTTAACGTTGTTTGTCTGCTAGGTATGTGCAGTACAGTGGAACAATACCGAATAATCTTATCATTCCTTAATAACACTACTCGACAAAAAAAATCTTTTCACCTGATTCTGAATATCACATCCATTTTTCTGTGGTAGATATAGTTTCCGAGATATCAGTGAAAATATAAAAATTCCCAATTTTTCAAATTACTACTTCATATAGGTACATAAAAAAATTGGATTTTCCATTTTTTCGATTTAAACTGTTGAATTATACATTATACTAACTCCCATAAATTTTTTTTGCCTTTATCTCTATGAGTATCTTCATTAGTTTGGCCACTAAGCCATAAAACGTTCAAAAAATTTAAAAAAATTCCAAATTTTTTACAAAATTAAATATGAAACACTTTGAAATCTGAAAAAGTCTAAGAACGAAAAAAGTTAGCCTTCTTATACCAAATGCGATTCAATTAGGAAAATTTTAAGCATACTAGTACAACATTGTGATGTGCGCTTGACTTCATAAGTTCTGTTATATTGGTTCCCGAAATTTCCATATCCTCGACATTTGATCCATAATTTCTATGTATGTATGTAGAATTTTCTGCTGATTCCGAAAATGTAATCATACGATTTAAGATTAGATTAGTTTCCGAGATATTTTGAAGCTTCTGTCAATATTTACTAAAGTTGATCAAAATTTGAAGCATGATCGGGAATAATGGGTCAATTGCATAAAGCTTTGTTAATCTCGCCTGACATTTGCAACCTTAAAACTTGGCGCTCAACTTCAGAGGTATGCTACAATGAACGCTTTGACGCTTCTCTTTTATACATTTGTTTTCGTTATTTTTTTTCTTTGCATTGAGAGTATTTTGGTAAATTTATTAATTTAATAGAGAAAAAATTAATTAATTATTATTTCCTCCTAATTTGAATTCTTAAATTAAAGCAAAGTCGTCAACATCTGATTGTCAAAGCAAGCTAAATTTGAGAGTTTGCCAAATTTCAACCTTGCTTCAACTTTGAGGTCTAAATATGTATATTGAACTTTTCTGTCAAAATCAAAGTTCGAAATTCCTTATTTCAAGGAAAAATGTCCCTTATTTGGCTCCAAAAACATGGCTTCCTTAACATAAGTAAAATATTTTACTCAGCAGAAAATCTCTTACTTATATTGAGAAAATTAAGGTGTTCTAAATTCGATTCTCGGTGTAGCAATATCACTTTTTTTCAAATTTTTTTATATAACAAAGTAAACAATATTTTTTTTTCAGAGCTCTTATATTGACTTCACCGAGAATCGAAAGCAGGTGTCTTGAACGCTCAACCCAGGTGTCTACAATAACGCCATCGTATATTTATGCTTGCACCACACTTAAGTGAGAGAAATTTCTCACGTTGGCTTGTTGACTGTTGAACGCAGATCTCAACCATTATGCCATCGTGTACTTACATATGTTTGTCTGCGTCTAATTGCAGCTTTGTTCTGTGACAGTAACGACAGTACCTTCACTGTAGAATTGAATATGTTAAGGATATTATTACTTGTATTGAGGAAATTTTTACTTATATTGAGGAAATTATTACTTGTATTGAGGAAATTTAGTTCTCAAAGTTAAGGACAACATTAAATTAAATTGAGGAAAAAACAGGATATTTTTTTCTTATATTAAGTAAATCGAAATAAGCAAACTGGTTCGTTGTTTCAAGGAAATGATTTTTTCTGAGTGTTTGTCATTTCATAAAACGAAGTTTTATGCGATTCGGAACATTGAATCGTCATCTGTACCAATAACTTCAGTTTTACGTGATATAGTCAATGGCATACCGTACCACTGTGCAGATTACCGTCATTTATAGCATAGAAAAAGTGAAACCGGATTTATTACTGGTGTAACTATTCAGTGTTAAAAGAGAGTGAACAAGTGTGCCACCAGGGCTGCAAACCACTCCAGAAAATGATTCAATTGCAGTGGCTAGAAACTTAGCTACTTGAGCTGTCGTACAGTGGGGGGGCTCTTGAAAATTATGTTTCAATATTCATTTTAGGCAGGTCGTAATTTGAAAAAAATTATTTTTTTTTTTAAATATGCAAGGTTCAGTGAATTGGGATGTATCGGAATTCTATTTTTAATACTTTTAGTTCACATTTTCAAATTTTCCTTCCTGTATGTTCGATTTCACTTCGTTTTTTCTAGCTTTCTTTGAATTTTTGTTTTCAACCAAATCATCCGTTCTTAACCAAAAAAAGAGACTGCTCGATTCAAAACTGGTTGGCCTAAAAATCGGTTTGCAGCTTTTATCGAAGCGACATAGCTCTATTGCAGCTTAACACTTTTACTACTTTTTCTATAGCATTTCCCCACACGCCTCAGACTCATGTACTGTCTCTTGTCAGCTTTTTTCACCCCTAGGATTAAAGATATTTTGACAGCGATCCCAAAAAAAAAAATTTTTTTTGCCACGCCCCTCCGATGGGCTATTTACTTTTTTTGACACTACGTCGCCATTTTAAGTCCGATTTTAATGAGCCATACACCGTTGTTCATGGCTTGGAAGCCGCCACAATTCTTACCTTAATCATTTTTTACTCCGAGTTCAAATTCTAGTAGTGACTGTCGGTATCTCGTTTCACATCATCACATCACATCATATGATTAAACCGCTTTAAAATCAGTCTATGAACAAAAAAAGTAAGCCCTCCTATTTTGTATGAAATTTAATTACAAAAATTTTCAGCCTACCAGTGCAACCATGTGATGTGCTCTTGAATCTATAAGCTCTGTTATATTGAAACTCCTCAATCAAAAATTTTCTGTTTTTACCCAAGAAATTTTCGAAATTTCCACATGTATTACTGCGAAGCTGTTAAGGCCCAATTATATAAAACTTTGTGAAATTTTGACAGATGCGCATATCGTTTTTGAGCATTTTTCGCTTTACGTTCCACAAACTTTGTATGAAAGTGGATCCTACAAAATTTTATGTTATCCGGTATCTTGTCAAAACATTCTCTTTTTTATTATTGCAATTAGCATTTGTTGTTCTCCACTGTTAACTAGATATGCCTGTTTTGTTGTTTCATAACAATTATAAAAATATATGTATTATATTACCTATTTTATGTATTATTAGTGATGTAGCAAAAAATGATAATAATTATAGGAAATTTATTTTCATAATCCATAAGATATTGAAAAATAACAATGGGGAAGTGCTAATGAAATGTGTACTACCTATACAAAGACAACAGACAACTGACACTTGGTAATCAATCAAAACGTATGGCAATGACAATGTTTTTTCAATGGCTAAGAACAGCAGTAATATGTTGCGCTAATCAGAATGCCATGTAATTGACCGTAACTACGTGAGGTGGTAACATTAGCATTAGCAACATTTATTTATTTTATTTTATGCTTAAAGCCAGATGAGCAGGTGCTGATAACAAGCTAATTCTCAAATCAATTAAGGTACATTAATAATTACTCAAATAAACTTGATCTATGGTCGTTTTGGCATTAGATGGAATGTTTTTGGTTATAGTTTTTGATAAGACAACTAGTTATGTTTAAAAATATGAAATGAAATGCCAACTAATGCTGTGTAATGCAATGGATACACACACGGAGATTATCTCCAATAAATATTCTTTAATCAGATCCAAATTTTACCCTGATACACACAAAAATGAAGATTAACAGCATTGAGAATTACTACTTTGGTTGTTATCGCACTATATTCTTACCTACCTCAGCGACATCTAGTTGTCGAAAGTCGGATCTTAGAAACCAGCGCGACGCCTATCTCTCAGCTACCCTTAATTTCCTAGTGTTTCTTGGTGTTGTTGTCTATTTATGTACAGAGTGTTGCCAGTGCAAATTTTTTGAAACTGCTCAAATCTCCTTAATTTTTGGGAGTTTATAATGAAGATTATGCTCAAGTTAACTCCCAAAAGCGCAGTTAATTCGGAATTTGCGCTAATGTATCAGCCGTATAAGAATAAAATGAAATTTGATGTTGCCCGATTATGATGGGCAAAAAATAAAAATACAAATTTTGTTTGTTTTAAGTAATTTTTATATAATTAAAATATTGTTTTTATTATTTTTATATTTACGAACGTTGATAATTTCGTGGACTTGTGACTAGTCGAATAATTTTTATCAAAATTATTCCTGCGAGTTTTGGCGAAAATACGTTGAGAAATGCTACAAACAATACCAACTACGATGATTGCAATTTCGATCTTGTTGAAGGATCTTGTCAAACCGCTTTGTATTGTAGCATAGAAATTTTTCCTCACCTTTACTGTGACAATCCCCACCTTTACTGTGAGGAAAAATGTCTAAGCAACAATACAAAGCGGTTTGACAAGATCCTTCAACAAGATAGAAAATGCAATCATCGTAGTTGGTATTATTTGTAGCATTTTTCAACTTGTTTTCGCCAAAACAAAAAAAAATTTCATAGAAATTATTAGATTGGTCAAAAGTCCACAAAATTTTCAAATTATTTTGTCGAAAACAATAGTGTAGATAAATGTTTCAGACCATAATATCAATTTTTTTAAGGTTGCTAGTTTATATATTTAAAGAGTGATCTCACGATTAGTGAAACTAAACTTGGTATGTAAATAAAGAATGTGCTAATTTCTTTCTTTAAAATCGTGTTTTAAAAATTTACTGCCGTAATTGCATTTTTTATGACTATTTTTGCATATTGTTTTGTGCTTCACCAAACTACACGAAAACAATTAACAAAAAATAGATAGTCTTGCATTACAGTTAGAAGTCGTGTCATTTTCCGTTATTCATCTGTATACGAGTATATCAGGCTAATTAGAAAATACTAACATATATAAGTTTCGTTAATAGAGTCTATTAAGAAAGAAAAAAGTTTACTGTACCTACTTTTAAATGACAGCTCTGGACGACTGATCCATAAAAAGTTTTTGAAATATTTAAATAATCGAAACATAGATAATACATAATAGTCACAATTGGGCATAGGTACCTATAATGTTTCGTTCTAAACTCATTTTGTGAGTTATTGACCCAAATTGGAACAATAATTTCACTACACATTATACGAAATTATTTTAATACGCTGCTGAAAACAATTAGGGTATAAAAAAAAAACATACAATATCACAACATCTGAAACGATTGGCCAAACCAGAACATCAGATTTCGACGGATTCCAACTACAGTAATGTACAGGGTTGCCGAAAATGGACATTTCGGACCAATTCTGATCCGATAAATTTATTTTGGGCCGTTGGGCGCCTAATTAAAATTTTGGGCCGTTTCGTAAGCGGACACAATTTGTTTATCTAGTAACTACAAATTGCTACATCTGTTCAGTGTGAAGTTTTTTTTTAATATGTATCTATGTAGAAATACTTATGTACCGGATCGACGGGGGTGGTTTTCAGGTTCAATCTCTCCCCTTAGGAATCCAAAAAGTTATACTTTTCACAGTAATACAGCAAAAAATATATTAAAAATTACTCAAGGAATATAGTAAAAATGAGACAAAAGTACACGGAGGGAAATCTATGGATGCAACATCCATAATTATTGATATCACATTAAATAAAAATTGATAATTCTGTCCCATCAATGAATATGGATTTTTCATCAATGCTTTTTTGATAAATCACTATTGAAATGGTATCCATATAAACTAATGATAAATTCTAAATAGTTTAAAAAAACAAAATTTTATATAAGTTAACATCTGGTTTCAGTAAGATTCGAACCCTGCTCCTCTGGCACGTTAGCCCAGTATTCTACCATTCGGCTACGGCATTTTATAAAATTTTTAGAAAAATGTTCAATCATAAGAAATTCAAAAAATTTTGAAATTAAAAAAAAAAGCTCGAACAAGTTGTAATATTGTTAGAAAATCCATAGTAAAAATTGTTGAACTATTATGATTATGCGTCCCAGAAAAATTTACATTTCGTCCATATATATTAATACGCTGTCTCTACCATTATTACTATGCAGTAAATATGGATATGGATATACCGACAATAGAAATTCATATCACGACCATAGATATGGACATGCCGTTCAAATATATTAGTATTCTATCCATAAATATAAAAAATAGTATATCATATCGAAATGGTTGACATGTCATTTTACTTTTTATTGGGAGCAAATAATATTTGATAACTCGCTCATTCTAAATTAATATTGCATCAAACTCGTCGCTATCAATAGCGATATTGTCACAACATTCAATGCATTTCTCTCAGTGTACAGTAAAAACGAAACCAACATTTAATAAAACGTTACAAAGTAAAAATTACATCAAAAATTTGGTGAAAGTACATAAAACATATAGTAAAAATTACTAAAAAAAAAAATAGTAAAAATTACACAAAAAAAGATAGTTAAATTTATACAAAGAATATAGTAAAAAATTTACAAAAAAAAAAAATTGTAAAAATATAGTAAAAATTACTGAAAAAAAAAATATAGTAAAAATTACACAAAAAAGATAGTAAAACTTACAAAAATCTAGTAAAATATGACACAAAAAAATATTTAAAAATTACCAAAAAATATAGTCAAAATTACACAAAAAATGTATAAGAAAATAATCCATAAATATAGTAAAAATTACACAAAATATATAGTTATAAAAAATACACAGAAATATAGTAAATTACGCATAAAATATAGTAAAAGATACTTGATACCTTGAAAAGAAAAAACAACCTTAAAGGGCGAGTTTTAAGAATAAAAAATGTCACCGGGAAAAAAAATTGAAAACACTTCCAAAAGTCCTGGATCCGCCACTGGTACCTACCTCCATGTATGTAAAAAAAAATTTGTTACTTTGATGACCCATTAAAAAAGAAAAATTATAATCCTTCGAGCCGGATTTGAACCAGCGACCTATGGATATCTACTTTTCGCATCTTATACAATCTACAGTCCACCGCTCTACCAACTGAGCTATCGAAGGTGTTGTCGTTGGGCTGGCAAAAAGCATACTTCAATGCTGCGCGTATCACCAAAAAAAAGTCGGCCGTACCTCACCTCATATGAAGTGTTTTTGAAAAACATTTAAAAAAAAAATTTTTTTTCTGTCAACCCTAGATGTCGAACAATTGCATTTTTCTTCATATCTCGGCATTTACTATCGGATTTTAAAGTGTGATAGACCATTTTTTTTGTCTCAGGGAGTGGGTTTTTCCTAAAAAAAAGCTCATTGAGCTCATGCGTTTCGTTGTGGTACTTACCCACCATATCTCAGTTTCTATCACCCTAATGTAACGACCTAATGTGAGTTAAAGATTTAGGATTTTTTACGGTAAGAAATTAAACTCATATCCAGTTGATTGTTAAAAAAAGTTTTTGGGCATTTTTTTTCGAATTTGATCCGATTTGGTTTTTTATTTTTAGTGGCAACCCTGGTCATGTACAAGAACCGATTTAGGTTTTACCCGGCTAAGGGCTGATTTTTTAGTGTAAATGACGTATTTGATGTGAACTTAAAAATTAAAGGGTGGTGAGGCTCTCAAGACTATTATTTCAGTACATTTCATGAGTTCCTTTCTTTGTTATATCAAAATCTTGAATAAAATGCATAACTGGAAGCCGCTCTAATTTGCAAACAAAAAAATTTTATGTAGAAAAATGTATTGATTATTTTTTTTTACATATTTTCCAAAATTTTGATTTTGGCACTTTCATGCTTCTGGCAAGCAAGCGACGGTATGTGCATACATACCATTGTTTATTGCTATACATACATATATATGATACAGTGATGCATACTCACTTACATACAGATGTGTGTATGTATTATCACGATCGCTTTTGTCAGTATCTGAAATCTTATCAAATCGTCGCTTAGCTGCAATACCGTAAAGTGGCTGTTGGAGCGATTTATGTTTGTTTCATTATTTCATTTTGCGCGCAGCATTGAAGTATGCTTTTTGCCAGCCAAACGACAAGACCTTCGATAGCTCAGTTGGTAGAGCGGTGGACTGTAGATTGTATAAAATGCGAAAAGTAGAAATCCATAGGTCGCTGGTTCAAATCCGGCTCGAAGGATTACAATTTTTTTTTGTGATCACATTTTTTTTTTTTTAATTTTAATGGGTAATCAAAGTAACTATTTTTTTTTTAACAATTAAAAATTTAACAATTTGTACATAGCAAGAAAAACATAAATTTTCTATGCACAAAAAAGGGATGAACGTTTTGAAGCTTGTTTTTCAAGTCATAAAATTCACTTTAACAAGATTTTTATTTAAATTTATCGCCGGTATTTTGATTTTATGATAATTACGTGAATAGCTTTGTATGTAATAAACTGTTTGTGTACAGATTTATTTGACTACCTGACATTTGTGAATATGTATATGCGAAAAGGTGTAATTAGCACTTCAGCAGATAAACAATTTCTAAGAGAAATGAGTGAAATACGTAATCTGTATGCACGTGTGACACTGAACTTGAAAAGTGTATGCTTGTGCGAATATAGATGTTTGCATGGAGGTAAATAAGTATTGGACTAGGGCGAATTTTTTTTTTTTTTTTTTTTTTTTTTTTTTTAATTATGTTTTTGTTTCAGAATGCCGAAAAAGAAGTTACTGTAAAAGTTACAGCTCATTATATTAATTTCTAGAGTATTTTGTGGTGAAAGATTTAGGTGCATGTACATTAGACTGTGCCAAAAAAAAAATGTTTTTTTTTTTTTTTTTTCAAAAATTATATTTTCGCAGGGGGAGATCTGAATGCCTAATATTTGTCAACCGATAAATTTCGAAAGTATGTACTTCTAAAATAAAATCTTAAATTTTAATTTCTAGTTGAGGTGTGAACTTTTAGAGATCATAAAATTTTAGTACTATGTAAAGATCAAGTTTCGGAAACTACAAGTCTATAAATTTAAATTTATTAACAAAACAAGTTTGGTTTAGAATTCAAACGATCAGCAATTTTTTTACACTTATTTTGCGAACCGTAAATATTTACACCACAAATAACAAATAAATATGTATTTACTAAAAAATATTCAATTTGTATGCCGATAGTTCAAGAAAGCCAATTTTTTGAGTAATCAATCACTCAAGGCATGCGCCTACTAATCAACTAGCCAGACAAGTGGTAAGCTACTCTCTTTCCTCTGACTGCTTACTCGCGCTCGCGCTATGAAAAGTGAATTTAGTTGTTTATTATGATTTTCGTTTTCGTTAATATTTTTATTTTCGATGCTTCACTTTCCGCTTTGCGTTAATTTTTGAGTAATTTTATAAATTTGTTGGCATGATAACTTCAACATTTTTCTCTGTTTTCATAAGTTAGCATACTTAAGAGTCAGTTACATAAAGCTTTATTTTGACTTTACCTCAAACTTTAAGTTTGACAGAAAAGTTCAGTATACGTATTTAAATGAAGCATGGCAAATTGGAGACCTCAAAGTTGAAGCAAGATTAAAATTTGGCAAACTCTCAAATTTTGCTTGCTTTGACAATCAGATGTTGATGACTTTGCTTTAATTAAAGTATAAAAAGTTGGAGGAAATAGTAATTAATTCATTTTTTCTCTATTAAATTAATAAATTAACCAAAACACTCTGTATACAAAGAAATAAATAACGAAAACAAATGTATAAAAGAGAAGCGTCAAGGCGTTCATTGTAGCATACCTCTGAAGTTGGACGCAAAGTTTTGAGGTAGCAAACGTCAGGCGAGGTTAACAAAGCTTTATGTATTCGACCCTTTAGTCATCACACAACAAAACCGATGTTGACTGAGGGTATGATGGTGAGTTTGCATAGACGCGTCACTCTCGACTTTGGCTTCCGTATGCTAATTGTTATGCGTGATCGCAATTTTTATTTGTTTTGACTCTATATTTGTGTTATTTCAATTTTGTATTGAATTACTATTTCTTTGTTGTGGTAATGCATTTATGAGCTTTTAAATGTGTGTATATGCACATTAATGCATTCATAGATGTTTCTTATCTTGGCTTATGCACTTTATGATGCATGAAGAATTTATTTAATATAAATTTGTCTAAAGGAATATCAACTGTGTACGCACTGGGATTTTCCACCAAAATAATTTGTTGATATTATTTTTTATGAATAAAAAACTGTTAGGGACAAACTATTCTTTACGTACATGTACTAAACTTAATCCAAAAGTTGCCCATATTTTCTTGCGTGAGTTTACGTTTTGAATAACAATTTTTACAGGTTTCTCATACCTATATAAGGGATGGAAGAAAAAGGAGAGGAAGGGAAGGGGAAAGGAAGGGAAAGGAAAGGAAAGGAAGGGAAAGGAAGGGAAAGGAAAGGATAGGAAAGGAAAGGAAAGGAAAGGAAAGGAAAGGAAAGGATGGAAAATGAAAGAAAAAAGAGAGGAATGGAAAGGAAAGGGAAGAAAAGAAAATTAAGGAAAATTAAATTAAAGAAATGAAAATTAAAGGTGAGGGATGGAAAGGAAAAAAGCAAATTAAAGGAATGGTAAGGTGAGGAAAGGAAAGGCGGTGAAAGGGAAGGCAAGGAAAGAAAAGAAAAGTTAGGGAGAGGAAAGGAAACGAAATTGAAGGAAATTAAAGTAAAGAAAAGGAAAGTAAAAGAGAGGAAAGGATGAAAAATGAAAGAAAAAAATAGAGGAATGGAAAGGAAAGGAAAGGAAAATTAAGGAAAGGAATGAAAATTAAATTAATGGACTGGAAATTAAAGGTAAGGAATGGAAAGGAAAAAAGCAAATTAAAGGAATGGTCAAGTGAGGAAAGGAAGGGCGAGGAAGGAAAAGGCTAGAAAAGTTAGGGAAAGGAATGGAAAAGAAAGAAAAATAATAGTAGAAAAGGTAAAGAAAGGAAAGTAGGAGGAAAGGAATGGGGTAATTTTGGGATCATTTCGTGGGTCATATTAGGGTAATTTGATATCATATTGAGGTAATTTCGTGGTCAATTTGTTATTATTTTGAGGTCATATCGAAATAATTTTGGTGTCATATTGCGGTAATATTGAGATCATTTTAGGGTCGTGTTGGGGTAATTTTGGGTTCATGTTGCGATCATTTTGGGGTCATTTTAGGATCACTCGGGGGTGATTTTGGGGTCACTTTGGGGTGATTTTAGGATCATTTCGGGGTCATATTATGATCCCTTTGCAGACTTCACAAAGATAGAAAAAATAAAAAAAATGTGTGTTGTTGTTTTGACGGTAATTCGATGAATAAGCAGCATTATTTTATAGGAAGGAAATATGCCTAAAAATAATAATTTAATTAATATTTTGTACGGATACACAAGTTTACACATCAAACGGCACGAGTACTTGGTATTTTATTATTTTATAAAGTTATTTCTTATTCGCTATTGAAATTTTCCATTCCTCGTAATAAGACTTATCTATCTGCGAACTACCCTAAGAAAATTTCATTGGAATCAAATCTACTCGCTTAACGGGAGCTAACTAAGGCTCCTGACTCTTCTCCCTTCGCCAGATATTTCTATCGTAAGTGCAGGACTATTGAACAACACCAATTGGCGACCCATACTCACGTTGGCGTCTGACCATCTCCCAATAGTCATTACCATCGAACGACCGACGGACTTTATAACACCTGAGCATGGTACATACATCAACTTTACCAAGGCGGACTGGGACAGTTTTCAGACATATACGGACGAATCCTTGGCTGCTCTATCCATTCCTACGGACGTACGCAAAGGCGAACGAGACTTCCGCAACATCATTGACTTGGCCTCTAGACGCTTCATTCCTGCGGGTCGAATATCTCGAATAAGACCAAATTTCCCCGCGGAGGCAGCGGCCATGGCTAGAGAAAGAGATGAAGTGCGAAGTCTCAATCCCGCAGACCCCCGTATAAGGGATCTCAACGCGGAAATTCGTAGGTTGGTCGATAAACACAAACTGGCCAAATGGAAACAACACCTAGAGCAATGCAACCTCTCTGACGGTGTTGGCAAATTATGGACTACGGTCAAAGCTCTATCTAATCCAACACAACACAAGGATAAAGTAGATATTACTTTCGGTGACAGGGTGAAGAAGGACCCTAGGGGATGTGCGAACTCCTTCTGTAGACAATTTGTACTACATTCCCCACCCGATAGAGCTAAACGTAGAACCATGCGACAGGCGCGTAAATACAAAAACCAAAACACGCCCATTGTCATCACTGCCTCAGAGGTCAAGGAAGCCATCAGACAGGCTAAGCCCTCAAAATCCATCGGCCCCGACGGCATTGCCATGAAGATGCTGAAACATCTAGGCCAGGAGGGACACAAATACTTAGCGGCTCTATTCAATCTTTCACTGAACACTTTCGTCATTCCTGAAATATGGAAAAAGGCGAGAGTGGTTCCATTATTAAAACCTAGAAAGCCGGCAAACATAGGCGATTCATATCGCCCTATATCACTTTTGTCGCCGGTAGTGAAGACGCTAGAGTCCATTTTGCTCCCGTATTACACCGCAAATCTGCACCTGGCTAATCATCAACATGGCTTCCGTAAGCTGCACAGCACCACCACCGCACTCAATGCCATTACAACGCAAATAAATAGCGGTCTAAATCAAAACCAACCAAATCACAGGACTGTGTTAGTGGCACTTGACTTGTCGAAAGCTTTTGACACAGTCAACCATGCCACTCTCATACAAGATCTATTAGAAACACAAATACCTGATGGGTTAAAGAGATGGACCGCTAATTACTTGAATGGGCGGCAGGCGTCGGTCAACTTTAGAAACGCAACATCAAAACCAAGACGAATTAGACAGGGGGTGCCACAGGGTGGTGTCCTATCCCCGACACTGTTTAATTTCTATCTATCGAAGATGCCCCCACCACCAGAGGGTGTCTCCGTCGTTTCTTATGCTGACGACTGTACAATAATGGCGACGGGGAAGGGCCCCTATACTGATGAACTCTGTAATAAAATCAACGGTTACCTCTGCGACCTTTCCAGGTTTTTCACAGAGCGAGATCTGACGATATCTCCGACTAAATCAACGGCGACGCTTTTTACGACGTGGACGCAACAGGTGAGAAATGAATTAGACATTTTCGTTGACGGCACTAAGCTACCAACTGTCAGCCACCCAAAGTTATTAGGGATGACATTGGATAATACTTTCTCATTTGCTGGTCATGTGTCTGCAATGGTCTCAAAGGTACGTGGTCGCAACAAGATCCTCAAGTCACTTGCCGGCAGTACTTGGGGAAAAGACAAAGAAACGTTGTTGACTACATATAAGGCCATTGGCCGACCAGTCTTTGACTATGCCGCACCCATATGGTCGCCTAATGTACATAACACCAACTGGACGAAGTTACAAGTCTGCCAAAATACTGCCATCAGAACTGCTACGGGATGTCTCCTCATGTCTTCCGAGTCTCACCTCCATCAGGAGGCAAAACTGCTCAATGTAAAAGAGCATGCGGAAATGCTGAGCAAGCAATTCCTTCTGAACTGCCACAAGCCAGCACATCCAAACCGTCATCTTTTGGACATAGATCCGCCCCCGAGAGACATAAGGAAACATCTCCGTAAACATTATGATGAGATCCGGCATCATATTACCTTGCCGTTTGATCTGCAGAATCATAAGCGGGCTCTAACCGACATCCACACCGAGTCGGTAGATACTTTTGTCGGATCTCTACCTGTGAACCCCGTTCTGAACAGTCCTCCACCGGATATTGCTGAAGAAGAACGCACCTTACCAAGGGAGACAAGAGTTACCCTGGCACAGCTTAGGTCTGGATATAGTGTAAGGTTAAACTCCTACTTGTCCAGACTTAATGACACAATCTCAAACACATGCCCTGCATGTGGTAGGACCCCCCATGATACTCTACATCTCTTCAATTGTTCATTTGAACCTACTCTTCTAACCCCTCTGTCCCTCTGGACAAACCCTGTTGAAACTGCACGTTTCCTTGGACTCCCCTTAGAAGAGCTTGATGAAGATCTTCGGAATGATCATACACTCTAGACAGGGCAATGCATTGTTAACAACAACAACAACAACAACTCTTCTCCCTTTTTCAAAAATGTATCAGTACTGTGCAGCGTTAAATTACTGAAATGATAGCCGCCAAAAATCAAAAGACTTAAGCGAGCAACTTGAATGTGCTAGTACACATACATACATACTCATATTAGGCGGAAGCAGTTAGAATGCCCTCGGAAAATTTTCGATATTTTGCAAAAAAAAAAATAAGAAAAGATATTATTATAAAAAAAAAAAAAATGCCAAATAACACGCGAAGTTTATCTACTTATGACAAATCACGTTTCCCAAAAACACATCCATATAAATATACGTAGAAAATTTGTACGTATAAGTAAGCGTTTTACTAGTATTGCATTTATAGATTGTCGCTGAGAAAGATGCTAGGTAAATAACATTCTATCATTCTATTTGATGTCGAAATCTTTCGCTGTTTTATTTATACGTGAGAAATATGTATATGCATATGTGTATGAATGTAGCTATGCACATTTATTGTCTTGCATGCAACTAATATCAAGTAGATGCAATTGAATAGAACAAACCATACAAAAAAAATTAGAAAATATCAAAGTTGAATGAAAATTGCTTTAGCTTGCACGTCACGAAGTTGAAAATACTGTAAATAGAAACCACAAACATTTTGTTGCTAGTTAAACACATATTGAAATTACTAATATGGGTACGACAGTGCAATTTTTCAAAGTAACTGTAAAGTTAGTAATAACGTAGGTAGATACACAATTTTTTTTTACTTCATCAAGTCAAAGTTCAACAACTAAAGAAGTCAGGTAAATCCATGTACTACATAGGTGTATACATAATTATTGTGAGTTTGTTGCTATACCTTTCTATATAGAAGAAGACGTAAAATGTCATCGTCATAAGAGATATACACGGTTGAAAATTTGAGGGTAAATTTTAAACTTTTTTGGACTGCATACATATATGTACGTAGGACCAAATCAAATTTTGTTTCAAATGTAATCTAGACCAGTTTTCAAGAAAATTGGCTAAATGAATGGTGTTTGAATTTTAAATTTATGATTGGTGTTTGAATTTTAAACCAGAAATGTCTTAACATTTTTTTAAGAAAAAATAAAATTTTTTGTCTGTTGACTGGGATTCGAACCACAGCGTTATGCCCGTCTGCTCTACCACTTAGCTACATCGCACACATACATGTTGTAGGCAAAATTCAATATTGAATAAGCTTTCAAAAATAAATGAAAATAAAACAAAAATTGTATACCGAAAGTTTTAATTTTGAACCGAAAAGTTTAGATTTCAAACCAAAAAGTTTTAATTTTAGACCACGTTTTCGTTTAGATCTTAAATCGAAACCAGAAGAAATTGAAAATCTTTGTATGTAGGTATTTGAAAGGTTTAAAATATTAAAAAAAAAAAGTGAAAAAATAGCTTAAACTTTAGACGGGTTTAAAATTTAGGCTAATTTTTTTAACCGTGTAGATAAGTAGATAAATACATACATACATTCTACATTAGTTAACACTTTTACATATATATTTTTTAAAGCACATTACAGTCTAAAAGAATCTGTTTTTGGTACGTGAGAATTAGAATTATTAAAACTTGAAATAAAAATAGCGAAATCTTGATTATTTGTTAGCTAATTATTATTCGTATAAAAAAGATTGCAAAATTTTAAATATGTTTCCCACAATTTTTTTTTTTTTTTCATCTTCTTAGTATGTAGATCTTCTACTCGTAGTTCAACCTTATACGTTTTTACGATAAGCTAAATTTGTTGAGGCATAACAAGTTAAGCGATTTTATGATCAATTATTTATAAAATTATCAATTAATAATTAAACCGTTTAAGTTATACTACATTTACACTGCGCCACATAATTTGTAAGTTTTTATGTACATATGAAGAACAAATAAAAATCATTCAAATCATTCATTATTCATTGGCGCTTTTTATCATACAAATCTCACTTTCCAAATCCTCAAATTTGACCTAATTTGAAGAACAAAATCATTAAAATTTTCCAATTCTACCAGAAATAGATTGAAGCCTTCTTGACTCTAACTTTATTTCTGTCTTTCATGCATTTTCTTGTGATGGATTTGTGTCCTCACAGAGCATTCTTGCAGGGAAGGTGAAGCCAAATGTGACGCATTTGATGCAGTGTAAATGTTGTATTAGACTTAATAGACATTTATATTTATTCATAAAATATAGCCTAGCCAATGTTACAGCTAAAGAACAGTGCCAGTTATTTTTCCATGCCTGACCGCCTCTTTCGATGAAAGATTGCTCTCACAGTGTATATATGGTAGCCACAATTGGGTATACTACATACATACATACGCACATATACATAGATGTGCTCAAGTTGAATGGCAAATATGGTTAAATAAATTTTGTCAATAATAAATGTTAATAACTAAATTTTGCGAAAACTACAATGCATATAGGAACATACAACAAAAGTAGTCAAGGTTGGCTAATGACTTTTCTATCTTTGGTGCAATAAAGTATTTACTTAAATTTTGGATAAGTATATATTTGGTGGATATGAGAATAGGTTTTAAACTATTTTTCATATCCCTAGGTGATTAGGGTCTTGAAGCCAAATGTGGACCAGTTTTGACCCTAAAATGAACTTCTTAGGTATGGGTATCAAATAAAAGGGTCAATAAGAGTTTTAAGCGGAATATTTTTTCAAGTTCCATGAAGGAACGAGTTTCCGGGATATTGACCAAAGTGTAGACAAGGTGTAACCCTAGAAAGTGTTTGGACAATATGGAAACCAAATGAAAGATGTTGATGAGGGTTCTAAGTCCCATTTTCGAACCCGTTTGGCAAATATCAATAAAAATGTGGACCAGGTGTGACCTTAGGAATTGTTTGTACGATATGGGTATGAAATGAAAGGTGTTGATAAGAGTTTTAGCAGAGAATTTCTCTTAGTTCCATATGCGAACCTGATTCCGAGAAAGAAAGGCGTTGATGACGGTTCTAACAGGGTGGGGTTCTTAGTTCCACATGCAAAGGCGGGTCCGACATATTGACCTAAGTGTGGACCAGGTGTGACTCAGAGGATGTTTGCACGATATGGATATGAAATAAAAGGTGTTTGCGGGGCTCTTATCAGGGAGGGGTTCTAAGTCCAGTTTAAGAACTCGTTTCCAAACAAATATCGACCAAAATGTGGCCAAGTGTGGATCGAAAAAGTTTTGTATCAAATGAAAGGTGTTGGTGAGTATTTTAAAAGGGTGTAGTTTCCTGTCCCAAGTATGAATCCGTTTCCGAAATATCGATCAAAATGTGGACAAGGTGTGACCCTAGAAAGTGTTTTGATAATATGGCTACCAAATGAAAGATGTTGATGAGGGTTTTAACAGGGTGTGGTTCTGAGTTCGATGCGAACCGCACAGAGTTCACCTATAATCAAAGAGATCGACGTCTAAAAAAGCTTTTTGGCCGGGGAGAGCGAGTGGGGACAAATTTGAAGAAATTTGTGCTAGGAAATCTTCTAGATTTTAGCTTGAATTTCTTCTCAAATTTATTGAAAAGGAAATCGGCTAAAAACAAGGAGTTAGCTTCTTATTTATGAATTTTTTATGTACTTTTGTCAAGAGTTAGAAGAAATCTGCTTGTTTTTATGAGAAAACCTGTTTAAAGTAAATTAATGAGAACATCCTCTTATTTTCACTAGATTCATATTGAATTTATTGAAAAGGAAAACTATATATTTTTAGAAGATCCCTTATTAATTCAAATTCAGGTATGCCTTCTTCGAATGTGTAATTCGACGCTACCTAGCACAAGCACACGATAGCATCATGGTAGAGATCTCCGTTCAGCAGTTAATAATTCTTAGTTCGATTCGCGGGGAAGGCAATAAGGCAAGTGGACATGTGGTGAGGTAAAAAGAACAAAGGTGTAATTAGACGTTGTCAAGTTAAGTATACGATGGCATGGTAGTGTAGATTAGACTAGACTGACTAGATATCTGGGTTGAGCGTTCATTTTTTTTTTTTTTTAATTTGAAATATTAAAAAGAAAATCTTCTTAATATTATGTGATTATCTACACAGTTTTATTAAAAAGAGACACCCAGTCATAATAAGACGGGCATCTTATTGGAAAAATATCATAGGGAAATCCTTCTGATTTAGAGGGCATTTTATGTGACTTTTTGCTCTGTGCGGGATCCGAGTTATTATCTTAATCTTGATCCTAAAGTCGAAAAGCTTAGTATCCGAAATGTAACATCTTCTAACTTAATAAGGTTGATTGCCTTTCCCGCGGCTCGAAACACGTACATATGTTCATATATAGTTCCAATCTCTAGGTAACATAATAACATACATCCAGCTTCTTGGATGTCTGCTAATCAAATAAGGTTAAGCCAAATAGATCAGGTTGATAACTACCAAAACCTTCATAAGGATTGGGAAGAATCTCTCTAAGCCCGAATGAAACTGATGTTAGATAGAAATAGACCAGCAGAGCTAAAACTCACAGATGAAAAGTGCCACTAGAGAATATATTGGCCTTAACATTATTATTTTCCTAACACATATTTATACGGGTGTTATATCAGTATTAAATATATCGCTCGTTCCATTGTAAACAGATGTATTTAAAAATTTGAATTTTTTGGGAAAACAAGTTCAAACTTTTATTTTTTTCATAGAGCTTCTTTATAAAAATTAAATTCAAAGGCATCCATGGACGCCATTTTCGTACTTTTGACCATTTTGCAATTAAGAGGACAATCTCGTCAGTCGGTTATTTATGGTTATCATAAAATCCCGAAAAACGAAAATTTTTATTTACATCTCTTTACTTTGGAACGGGCGATATGCAGTGTTACAGTGTTAGCTATTGTTAGAACCAATAGCCAGACACATATAATTATTTTTTAAAATAAACTATATTATAGTTAAGCATATAATGAACTTTCCGCTAGGCTGATTTTACCATCAACGCAATCTGATAATATCAGACAAAATGTTTAATGTTGGTTCACTAATGGAATAACAAAAAAAAAATTAATAATAAGAAACAAGAATCATAAAGTATACAATAATTGCGAATATAAAGAGATGGTTCGAGTTTGTATATATTATTTGTAAGATTGTACGGTTCATAGTTTAAACGTAAGATAGGTTTTTAACTTAAGAGGAGTTAACTGATTATATTAATTTTTATCACTGAGCGAGTATGCAGATTTTTGTATAAAAAAAACAACAGAAAACTAACAGCTGTAATAAATAATTATAATTCTTCTGAATTAAAAAAATATTCGCAAAGTCACTATCCGTACGTATTTCTTACTTGGTTCATTCTCAATTAAAAAAAATTTAAATAATAGTAATTGGTAAAAACAATTGATAGTAATAATTTAATCTTGTTACAGCATTACTATTGTTTTTAATGATGTAATATTTATAATAACGTCTTGTCTGTTTTGACATGAGATTAACGACTATGATGACTTGCAGAAAATCATAAATTTTTTTTCCTGCTACCACAAACAGATTTTACCCTTTGCTCATTATTGTTTTTGCGTTTGAAAATAAGTATTTATTTATCAATCTTGTAAAAGTAAACAGATTCTTCTCAATATCTACAGGTAAATGTAGTTAAACTTGTGCAAAATTCTTTGGGATTCTTAGCAGACTTGTTGACCTTCAAACAACTAACTTCAGTTGACTTAACGTCGTATCGCACGTCTGTTGTTAACAATGTGTTAAGAAAACAAGAAATTTTGATGCTAATCTTGCTGAAAAGGGGAAAGCATTTTTAAGATTCAGGTTTTAAAGTAAAATAAAAAAAATAAAAAAAAATAACAACGATTATCATCTCATGTAAAACTTGTTTACATACAGTTGACTAGAATTAATGACGTCGTGAAAAATTTACGCGTGTTTGCGAAAGTAAAGTTGTTGTATGAGAATGAAAAAAGATGATAGCAAAATTTTGTAAGGCTGGGTTTATATACACAGAGCCAACAATGCCTAATAAAATAGAACAAAAGTACTAAGATATCTCTATAGATTTTCTTCAAGAAGATGTGCTTCTTATTATTGTAGAGACAGTCTTTTTAATTTTATTAAGAAGATTTTCTTTTTAATATTTTAAATGAAAAATAAAATGATATCGCCCTCACCGAGAATCGAACTTACAATTTTCGGAATGATAAACCCAGCTGTTAACCATCAGGCCATCGCTCACTTTTGATTGTCAGCTTCTAATTACCGATATGTGTAGAGCTGTTAATGTTTCAAAGGAAAATCTTATAAATATATTTAAGAAGATTTCTTTTTAACATTTCTAATTAGGAAAAAAAGAGAGAGAATCGAACTTAAAATTTTTCGATTGCTAAACCCAGCTGCTAACCATCCGGCCATCGTATACTAATAATTGCCAGCGTCTAACTACACCTTTGTACTAAATGTATAGTTTTTTAATAAGAATTTCTTCTTAGAACCAAAAAGATTTCCGTACAGTTTTTTCTTCGTTTGCACCGTTGCGACTACCCCTTTGCCCAAAAGCTGATCATGAAGACAATCTTATTAATTTTATTAGGCATTTTTGGCTCTGTGTAAATTGACCAAAAAGTATGGGAAATTGTTAGGCACAACTGAACAAAATAATTTAATGATATTTTGTTTTTATAAAATGATTGGCGCATAATCATAGTCAAATTAAAGTATACCTTAAATAAAATTAGAGCATACCTCAAAGAAAAGTATACTCCATCTTATTCATAGTCGAGTTAAATTGACTTTTTTAGTTAGAGCCATTGCTAAAGTTAGAGCGGCGAATAGCTGTCACTAAAGCCGCTGCTAAATACATATACTGAGGTTGAGAAAATCTCTCATATATACCATTTTGTTCTTTAGATTTTGCTAAAATTTGGTATAAATGATAAATAATAATCTTACTTAAAAAAAATGCTTTTATTTTTCATACTGTGCCATTTTTTGCACAAACAAATAGAAAAAAAACGACTCCGCCAAATATATTTTTTGCTCATGCCCGCGCTTATTCATCATAAACATAAACTCCTAACAGTCCTATTTGGCTCAATGGCTCAATGGTATATGACTAACGGAATAGTCATTTATGACACATGAAGGAGTCATTAATGACTCATAAAAGAGCCAATTATGACTTATGAAAGAGACATTTATGACTCATGAAAGAGTCATTTATGACTCATGAAAGAGTCATTTATGACTCATGAAAGAGTCATTTATGACTCATGAAAGAGTCATTTATGACTCATGATAAGGTCATTTATGACTCATGTAAGAGTCATTTATGATTCATTGAGGAGTCATTTATGGCTTATGGAAGAGTCATTTATAACTTTTGGTAGAGTCATTTACTATTCATGGAAGAGTCATTCATTACTCAAGGAAACGTCATTTATAACTTATGGAAGTCATTTATGGCTCATTTTGTATTATTTAATTTTGTTTAATTTAATTATTATAATTAATAATTTTTGTAATATTTTATTTCATCTCATTTCATTTTATTTTTTATTACTTTGTTATTCTACCTTATTTTATGCTATTTAACATGCATATTCGCAATTTTTTTGTTTCTTGAACGTCCAAACACATGCTTTACAGCAATTTATTAAAAATTAATTATTTAAAAACAAAAATTAAATATTAAATAAAAATAAAAAATCAAAGAAATTGCCAAGAGTCGAACTCGAACCTCCCGCTTACTACCGCGACGTCTTAACCGCTAGTCTACTGGGGCGCACTGCATTACCATTTTTATATAGAACTGCGTTACCATTGCTACTCGGTAGAGCATGGCGCTAAACTGACTATGATATACTTAAAAAAGAAGTGCACTTCATTTTTTTTAGTATTACTCTTACTAAAGTGTACACTAACTCAAGGACTATGATTATGCGCCATTATTTTTGGTTAAAATTCTTTGGATTTTTTTTGTAAAAATTTTTGCTTTAAAATTTATTTTTAAATGTATCTTCTAATGCTCCAGAGTAAATTTTTGCACAGAAGAAACCCACTTAAGATATTCCGCTTAGAAAATATTGGTCTACCATATGAGTGACAGATATTTCAACTGTCTGTTGATTGATCGTTATCAAAAAAGATGTCATCATTTCAATTTAAACTGCAATTTAAATAAATTACTAATGCGAAATGTGTTATACTCCATTATTATAATCGGAGCAAATATTTTTTCTTCCAGTAATTTTAGTATGCAAATGAACCAGTTTATTTTTGCTTTTAATGGATTTTTGTTATATCAGAACATTAAATTTTGTTTGAGTTTGCTAACACATCACGTTCGTCTCGATAATGACTCTAATGATGAGTTAACACACGTACTGGAACTCACTGTTATACCCTATAGGAAAAATCTCTTCTAACGAAGCAAAAGAATAACTATTTTTCTGGTCAAAGATAAAGAGGAGCCAAAGTTCATCGCCGTAACTCGTCTTACATAGATAATGCCTCAAAACGATCTATATATGTACATATATAAATTGAAGTCGCAATAAATGTATTTAAACACTACTCTACTGATTTTGTTTATATTTCCTCAACGTGTGGAGATATATGAAGGTTATATTTAGGTAAAACTTATTTGATACCCGATACTCGGTTTTGGAGATATCGTGAAAAATATAGAACCGTAAAACCGTCAAATATTTTTTAGAGCGAATTTGGTAATGCGTTAACATTAACACTTCCCTACCGATCATCTTGAAATTTTAGCAGCATACTGTTATATAAACGGAGAATGGTTTGAAAAAAAAAAAACAAACTGTCGATATCCGATAACCGGTTATGGATATATACATAAAAGTAAAACCCGAATAATCCTCAAATATTTATTTTAAATATGTTAAGTTGAGGAAATTCTTTATCGATTTTGTTGAAATTCTAACAGGATGGAGATGTGTATACATATATGTTAAGTATATCACGGTAAACAAATTTTAATACCCGAAACTCGGTTTTTGAGATATCGTTCAAAATGTGAAATATTGTTTGTCCACTTCTACTGGTGAAGCAGTGAGAGATAGATGAAAACACACAAAGGTAATATTGGAGGGCGTCCAAGTAATCGAACTTTGAATGAATTCTATACTTGTATGTGTAGTTTTATCCAAATCTATCAATATATGTACGAAGAATAATAAAATGCAACACCCAAGTGTTTTTCTTATTCCATATTATAAGTGATATAACGACGAACGAGCGTAGGCACAACTTCGTGCGTGCACATCTTTAGCTTTGGTGCGTGAATATAAACTCAAAGTGCACAATGTGCAGTTTTTGGCCGCCGTGGGTGTAAATTAAGACTAATATTAACGGTACAATACAAAGACAGTTTAAAGTCTTACATAACAAGTTGTAAAAGAAATTTGAAATACTTCAATTAAAAATTTCTAGCCGATACATTCATGCCGCACGAGGATATAACGGTTTTTTCTAAGCCAAGTGTTTTTGTTAAATCAATAGTTTGATGAATAATTATATGCTCTGCTCTCATAAATGGGTATATGATGTTAGAGCTCCCTAATTAGTATTCATTTTATTCTCCCCCTTTATATTTATGTCACTCTGACACCGATTAAAAGACCGTTTCCTTAGCGCCATGTATTATGCATTTTCCTCTATAATTTTTTTTTTCAAGTACAAATTTCAGTTATTTACTAGTTGATACGAGCACAAGTGTATACCAAACGGAATAAGTTAATAGTATTTAACCATGATTTCCATTGAAACTTCAAGCAAAGAAATTGTTTTGATTTGTAAATAAATTAATTTGTCATAATCTATTAAAATAATTTTTATAATCAACAACGTTCTTCATAAATTCTATTCTAAATAATTAAATAAAATTGAGTGTAATGACAGTGACTGTTAGTTGTATGCGACAATTAAGAAATTACATTTCTAAGTGGTTTTATTTAAAAAAAAGTGTTTTATCCAGAATGATCTTAGTACTTATAATCTCTTTTTAATAACTGGTTGGTATTTTTTTATAAGGTTCCATACATGCTTTAATGTATTGAAACTACCTTATAAAATGAATTTATTCTCTCAAAGTAAAAATGTATTGCAATTCACTGAAACGGTTTAGTTTCAGTTAGAACATGTTCGAAATGTGAACTAAAATTCTTGGTCTTAATCGCATATCTATTTGTTTATAGCTTACATTGTTTCAAGGGACAGTGCCACTAGGCGCATGAGTGACATCTACTAAGCTAGAGGTGTGTATTTCGCTAACGAAATAGTTTAATTTGACGCATTTAGTTCATTGAATAAGCAACCTAAAAATCGTTTGGACAAAATATGTCAAAATAAGAATTGTAGTTTGGCATAAGATACCATCTAGTACACATATTTCAAAAGTGATCAAAATCACCCTGGTCAATCGCGAGAAATTAAACAAAAACTTTGGGATATCGAAACGATTTTCATAGCTATACCCAACTTTGAAAATATGTAGTTCGCAGCTCGGAAAATTCTGAAGTACTTATTTCTGTTTAATCGCCGTGAGCCATCTCAACCAAAAAATTTAGTACAAAACTAAGCACAATTTGAAAAAAAAAAAAAAAAAATATTTTTTTAATCATGCTGTTGTTATTGTTGTTGGTAGCAGAAAAAAACTCCCCAAAAGTCAAGGGCTCTGTTCTGCAAGAGATGTGTGAAGTGTGGGGTGAGCGTCCCTAAGTCACCAGTGACCATTCAACGAGATGTCTACTCTTTGTGTATGCCTTAGGGTGGTCCTTATAATCAAATGTACAACTTTTTCCAGTCTCACCCCTGTTCTATGTAGTTTGTGAGCAGAAGTCCTCCGACTATCTGCTTTTTGTACACCTACAAATAAGAGGACTTCGAGTCCATGTCACAATTTAAATAAATATATTTCTCAAATAAGTGAATTAGCAGATTTTTTTAAAATTTACAATGCAAATTTTTTTCAACTTTGATTTACGTGCACCCAATTTGAACAAGTTCCCTACCGAAAATTTCTTATGCATACTACTACATAAACAATCTGTTTGGTCAGTGACAACTCATTGACTGGTATGGTCACTCACACATTGGAATGCAACCCTACACGTACACAAATGTTTGCATACGATGCTTCACCTTCGCCTTCGCCTTCGAAATCTTATCACAATCCTGATGCTTCATAAATTCAGACCGGAGTATCCACAATGAGTAGTCACTGACCAACTAGCTGTCCGGTAGGGTTGCTACTTACTTACACCTTGTTATAGTACATTTACACTGCACCAAATTTGGAGAATTCAAATGAACCAGTTTGACACCGTTTGGCAAATTTGCATTTGGCTTCACTTTCACTGCAAGAATTCTCCACCAGGACAAAACACCACCGAAGGAAAATGCACCACCGTGATGTTTTAAACACCTTAGAGTAATGATAAAAGAAGAGTCAAGAAGGCTTTTATCTTTTCCTGGTAGAATTGGCCCATTTTCTTAAAAAAAAGTTGAAATTGTTATTTACAGCTGTGTATAGTGCAAAAGTTTTCACACGTCAATAACCCATGTTCTTGCTGGGCAATCCTTAGTGTGGAACGCCCGCAGGGTGAGGACTTATGGATTGTATTGTTCGGCAAATGAGGTCAAATGTAATGGAATTCCAGATTTGGAAAACGAGATTTGTGTGAAAAAAGCACCGAATTTGCAATTTTTCGCCAAATTTACCAAATTTGGGCGGTGTAAATGTACTATTAAACAGATATGCATCTTGTTACTTTAAAGTGAAATGATGATGATTAATGATATTTCTTGTTAAATTTCTTTTACGATTTGTATTAAAACGAAACTGCAACCCCTCTCCACATAGTGGTTTGTAGGAAAGTATGACCCGTAATCATAGTCGTTGCTTAACACGCGCATTATAATATCTTCACTAAACTTAAAAAGAAATTGAAAATTTTGGTCAATCATAGTCATGCTAAACAAACATATTAGCTGAAAATAAATTTAACAGGGATCCCTCATAAAAAAATTAAATTAAACATAAACCCCTCATGAAAAGAAATTAAGTTGGTTGGTGGTATGAAGAATTTTTTTTACTTTGGCAGGATCACCCTGTATCAGCTAACATAGCATATCTGTGTGACAAACCATTGCACATTTGTGCTAATAACCGACAGAGGGCAAACATATATACTGTCACCCGCACAACCATAGACACACACCGCTTTATTAAAATGATAAAATGGAATTTTCTTCATTTTAATTTTAAAACTCCATATTAGACATATATATATATTTTATGTTGACTATGACAGACCTAGAACGATGTTTATGTTAGAATCATGTTAAAGTAGATTAAACTCTATTCTAATTCGACTATGACTACGGTCCTATGTCTTTAGTGCTGTAATAAAAAAGAAACGCTAAATCGGTTTAAGTTCTTATTCAATGAACTTGTCGGCTAATGAATCATGGTTTTTGCTTACACGTGTAATTAAATTAAATAATAATCCAATTTTACACAGTTCAGTTGAAGATAAATATAAAAACTTGTTTGCCTAACAATTCTACATGCATTTTTCTCTCTTTCACAGTATATCTCGTTTTCAGCACTTTCTTTAGTAAAAATAAGAGTACATCTAAAAAGCGACAGACACGATATTTATAAAAATGATTATGACGATGATGATGATAATATTAATTATTATGTTGATATTATTTATTTTAATGATAATGTTGATAATGGGCATGATGCTCTTGATGATAATGATGATGGTCATGATGATACTGATGATAGTAACGGTTATAACGAAAGGGAAAATAATCAAAATCATTAAAATGGTGTTCGTAATGGCAATTAGAATGCAAAATATAACAACAAGGACATCAAATATATCAACAACAATTACAGCGACAATTTTTAAATGGAACGATATGCAACAGCAACAAGAAAATGAAACCAAAAAGAAAAGCGACAATACAACCAAAGCAGGGGTTTCGACTATATATCGATGCTTGAAATCATTAAGAAATAAATAGAAACAAAACACAAAATTTTACACTTTTTAAATCTAAGCCGAAATAAATAAATGTGTTTTTTTTTTTTGCACGCTTTCTGTGTAGAACGTATCTACTGTGCAAAAACGAGAGTTGGGTGTAAGTGAGTTGCTCCTGACCCCATTTACTACTTTTTTCTAAAACATATTTTCATTGTGTTTTGTTGTTGTGTGCATTTGTTTTTATCTCTGATATAATAAAATTTGATCGAAAAAAAAACAAAAACAAAAAGACACGTTAGAGCAGAAACATCTGCCAATTGTCATAATATGTATATAATGTTTTCGTTTTATTACTCTTGTTATTAAAGCTAATATACACGTGCTTACGCTTTGTAAATCTATTTAATCTGATCAACTCTTTTACAAACGTATTAATTGACTAACAAAAGCGGAACGAGCCGCTACATTAATAACAGATTTATTTTTAATACACATAGTTTGTTTTTTTTTGCTTTTTTTTGCTTTTTTAGAGAGAGTGTTTAATAGCGTCAAGTAACAGTGAGAATTGGCGGATATGTACATTAGCCCGGATCGGTCCCCATACAAAAAAAAAAGTTTTTCCAGTCCACCCCTAGGATTAAAGATCTTTTGAAGGCGATCCCAAAAAATTTTTTTTTTTTTGTTGCCACGCCGCCCCGATGTGCTATTTACTTTTTTTGACACTACGTCGCCATTTTAAGTCCGATTTTAATGAGCCGTACACCGTTCTTCATGGCTTGGAAGCCGCCACAATTCTTACCTTAATCATTTTTTACTCCGAGTTCAAATTCTAGTTGTTGTTGTTGTTGTAGCGAGGTGTAGCCCTGCATAAATGTCAGACAGGGTCACCCCGAGTGTATTACTCTTGGCCGGGTCGATATAAGAAAACGGCCCGGGTCGTTTCGGAACGATGGGTACAGCACAAGTACTGGTACCGTTCTCGTAGAACCGGCAATACAAGAAACTAGCCATGTAGGCTATGTATGTAGGTCATTTAGCGTTACCCAGGGTGCACCAACTGGGAGGCGACCTACTTTTACTTTTTTCTAGTAGTGACTGTCGGTATTTCGTTTCACATCATATGATGTGATGTGATGATGAATTCGATTTCCTTCAAAAATATGTTCAGGGGAATGGTATTTTACAACAATGGTTTGTCGTTTTTATACCAAATTGGAGGTTAAGTAAAATCTAAACTAGCGATGATAGACCTCCAGACTTTAATTTAAAAATCTGAAAAAATTACAGTAATTTTTTTCACCTTTCTTAAAAAGAAAATCAATATAATTTTTGAAAAAACCAAATTTTTTTTTGGCCCAGTCTAATGTAGATATATATGAGCTTGGCTATAGTTTTCAAATAGTTTGAACTGGTAGGATCTCGATTTACATGTGCGAAAAATGTTGTTAAACAAAGATTGATTTTGATGTGAAAGACAAAAATAGTCGACTAATTAGTTAGTCATTTTTAATTAAATGGCTGAATGTTATCAGTTGTGAATATAAGGGACAAATTACAAAGCGGTAAAATATATAATTTATTACGTTATTAGTTGCGTATTTATTTACTATTTTTATACCCAGCATATTACCACTAGTGTAAGGGTATTATTGTCCATATAACGGTACTAAGTTACGGCACAAAATAATCGAGATAGCTATAGAATTCCATCTATGAAAGTTCTTAGGTTGAAAAGAGGAGTTGATTAGGGCATGCCCGTCTTTCCGTGTACACGATAACCTGAGTAAAAATTGAGATACATGAATGAAATATTTTATACAGGTTACTTTCTGGCCCTGGTAGTGATCCCGAGCTATATAAAAAATTTAACATGTAAATGCAACAAAAATTTTAAATTGACCGTGATCCGGAGCGATATAGCAAACGGGATATCCCCTTAAGAGAGAAAGTTTAGTCTCTTTAAAGGAGTGAAGCGTAGCCACTGGACATAACTAGAGGATATATTTAATATCAAACTCTTAAGAAAAAGTAACCAAAACAAGTACGAAGTAACAACGTAACCAAATCAAATAAAGGCAACCAAATTTGGTTAAAAGTAACCAAAACGGAAACTCTGCTTATAAAATAACCTCTAACGAGATTTGTGCCGAGCTACTCTTCCAACTTTTAGTGTGCTGCTTTGATTGTTTTTCTACAAAGTAAATGAGTTTTTGCTGAGAAGCTTTTCATGGCAGAAATAATCCTGGAGAGTTTGGCAAACTACTGCCGAGGGCGATCCGGTTTAGAAAAATTGCAATAAAATCTGCTTGTGCTTGTCTGCTATGAATCGCAGGTAGTAAAGCGCTATTGTATGATAAAGAGAAACGTTCAAGCTTCCAGAGTAATGTACTTTGATTCAAATATAGCTTTTATTTACAGAGTTACAGAGCTCCAAAAAGTAGGTAATTTGAGCTTTAAGCGGATAGAACTAAGCCTAAAATAAAAATTGTAAGAGTAAATAAATATTCTACGGAAGAATCTTTCGGAACCCTCATACTCAAAAGATTGGTTTGACTCAATCACAGGTTGTCTTCCGGTAAGAGTTTTGGCGGCCGGGCTGATGTTAAGTCGGTGACAAACAAGTCCGTAAATGTGAAAATTTACCCTGCTCTGAGTGACCCAATTTTTTATGCTGCCAGTTTTCACTCTAATAAATTTATGTTTACTTGATGTCAGAAAAATACTTTTTATTTTGAAATTCCCATTAAAAAAGTAATTTACACTGAACCAAAAAAGTTCACCTACGCGCTGCAGGAACCAGACAAGCCGACATATGTTTCGATGATACTGGAGTTACATCTCTTCAAGGACTTTTCTTCCCGGCATTGTGAGAGTCGAACTCACAACACTGTAGTGACTTGTATGCTAGAGGGTCTAGCACCTTGGGCCACTACCCAGCTTGAAGGTAAACCCTTCTCAGTGTCCATTTATGCATATATTTATACTTCCATATAGAACATTTCTTTAATTTCAATGCTAACTTATATGAAAGATTTGCGAATTTTTAGGACTTGGTGTGAAACCTATGAAAGAATTTTCATACTTAATTAAGCACGAATATTTTTCCATTTATAACATTAAACTCTTTGTTGCTTTTTTGACTTGTAGTCTATTGCTGTAAATACCGACGGTATTTACAAGCAATTTTCGGGATTGTATGAAAATGTGTTTTTATAAATGGAAAAATATTCGTGCTTAATTAAGTATGAAAATTCTTTCATAGGTTTCACACCAAGTCCTAAAAATTCGCAAATCTTTCATATAAGTTAGCATTGAAATTAAAGAAATGTTCTATATGGAAGTATAAATATATGCATAAATGGACACTGAGAAGGGTTTACCTTCAAGCTGGGTAGTGGCCTAAGGTGCTAGACCTTCTAGCATACAAGTCACTACAGTGTTGTGAGTTCGACACTCACAATGCCGGGAAGAAAAGTCCTTGAAGAGATGTAACTCCAGTATCATCGAAACATATGTCGGCTTTTCTGGTTCCTGCAGCGCGTAGGTAAATTTTTCTCAAAAAAAAAAAAAACACATTTTCATACAATCCCGAAAATTGCTTGTAAATACCGTCGGTATTTACAGCAATAGACTGCAAGTCAAAAAAGCAACAAAGAGTTTAATGTTATAAATGGAAAAATATTCGTGCTTAATTAAGTATGAAAATTCTTTCATAGGTTTCACACCAAGTCCTAAAAATTCGCAAATCTTTCATATAAGTTAGCATTGAAATTAAAGAAATGTTCTATATGGAAGTATAAATATATGCATAAATGGACACTGAGAAGGGTTTACCTTCAAGCTGGGTAGTGGCCAAAGGTGCTAGACCTTCTAGCATACAAGTCACTACAGTGTTGTGAGTTCGACACTCACAATGCCGGGAAGAAAAGTCCTTGAAGAGATGTAACTCCAGTATCATCGAAACATATGTCGGCTTTTCTGGTTCCTGCAGCGCGTAGGTAAATTTTTCTCAAAAAAAAAAAAAACACATTTTCATACAATCCCGAAAATTGCTTGTAAATACCGTCGGTATTTACAGCAATAGACTACAAGTCAAAAAAGCAACAAAAAGTTCATGTTTCCAAAAAAAAGTACACGGATTTTAAGAATTGTTCATTAAAACCTCTCCAAACAACTTTTTCATAGAAATTTAAGAATATATCTTAGAATATAAGTACTTGTTCTTAAAATGTGTAAACAAATCTTCAGAAGTCATGAATTCATTCATAAATTGTAAAATAATTTTCTTAGAATCTATGATTTTTTGTTTTTTTTTTTAATTCTAAGAAATATCCACTTGAATTTCTATTAAACTTTTTCTTAAAAACATGTACGCTTTTGGTTCAGTGTATAAAAGGTAGTTTACAAAATTTGTACCCATCGAAATTTTGACAGTTCATTTACGCATTTGGTACCATTTGGTGTTTCTACGGTTACATGAATACCACTAATGTTTAAAAATATGTCAAATTAAAAAAAAAAAAATGCATAAAGAAAAAAGAATACAGAAATACAGGCTATAGAACCGCTTGATTTGACGCAAAGCATTTCCATTTCCGCTGAGTAACTGTAGAAAATTATTACAAATTGTCACTTATTTAATATTTATTGTGTCACAGCTCTACTTTTTTTCAAACTCAATATTATAACTTCATAGCAATTAAGATAATTCCAATTATTATTAAATGGTCTCTCATTTGAATGAAGGTACACTGATTTAAGTTTTTGCAAATATATACAAACACTTTCGTCTGTTAAGTGTCCGGTGATACTATATCAGCTTTGTAGGAAAATGCGACAAGCTGTCAGCATTTTTTTAAACCAAGCTACAGTTTTATACCCAGCGGCTCAGTATGTACATATGTATGATTTGTAGGGGCATTTTCTGGAATCGATTTTCTGTTCTTAAAATAAGTTGGTTTTGATGTGAGCAAACTGATATTCATTTTTTTCTAAAAAAATTTTTATTTCATATGTAGATATATATTTAATTCATATTCCCGAAAGTTCGAAAATTTCGAAAATCACATAGATTGACATATCTCGGTAGCTGAAAGGGCTAAATAATATATTTTTATAGGTTAATCCCCCTGGTCATTCTATTATGATTTTTTGATAAATTTTGTTAAATAGGAGTGGCACCACCCACTTTTAAGGGAGGCATTTTTGAAAATTCGACTGGCCGTAACTATTAAACTGAATACGGTAGAACGATGAAATTTAACAAAAAGCATACCAGTACCGTTGGGAGTATACCTGATGCAATTGTATAAAATCATCCTACAACCATGCCCACTTTCGATATCGAAAATTTCGAAAATCACCTATTCAAATTGACATACTTCGCTAACGGAAATGGGCAAAATGATATAGTTTGGTAGGATGAGCCCCCTAGTGATTATATTATGATTTTTTAATAAATTTTTAAAAGTAGGCGTGGCTCTGCTCACTTTTCAGGGAGGCATATTTGAAATTTTCACGGTTCATAACTTTTAAACTGATAGAAAGAGGGTAGAACGATGAAGTTTGGTAAAAGGTGTACTAGCATAATAGCGAGTATACCTGATGTAATTGGACGAAATCGCTTCCCAACCACGCCCACTTCCAATATGGAAAATTTTGAAAATCATAAGAAAACTACCGCTGGGTATTTAATGTTTGGTTTACCCGAACTTAGACTTCCTTACTTCTTGATGTTGGTTTTGCCGGGCATTGATATGACACAACTTGGTATAAAAGGCCGAGCTCTTAACCGCTACACCGCGATGGCAAGCGTTACGTGAAGGAAAATGAGGTGATAAGACATGCTTCTTTATCATAACTCAAGACAGCATTTAAAGCTTTTAATACCATCCCTAAAAGTAGAATTCATTTAGCTTGAACTGAAGGTTATATGTGGTCATATAGATTCTGTTCTTTAATAAATAATAATAATTATGACTGATCTCAAGAACAAGGTAAAATAGTTATATTTTCATGGACTGAATGTTATCATTTAGTACTGGGAATTAGTGAGAGATACCTCACAACCCCTGGCAACGAACTAGTAAAATATTTTATTCATACAAATTTTGACTAATAGGCAATATTTTTCAATGATTTAGCAGATCGTTGAATAGTTTAGGGTGTTTTATATATTTAACGCTATTATTATTGATTCGAAAAAAAAAAACGCCTCAAAGCAAGTCGATGGCCGAACAAAGGATCGCCATATATAACATGCCTTATCTGATAAAAATATGGCAACCTCAGCGTTAAGAAAACAACCACTACAATATGGGTGCAAATGCATGTTTGCAGTTTATTACATGTCAACATAGCTGCCTCATTATTTATTAACATAATTCTACATAAGTCAATGCACCGCATGTTGTGTATATTTTTAAATCATTATTATTGGGGTCAGAATAAGGGTTATCTGAGTCATTAGAGATGAATATAGTGAAATGTTGGCTGAACAAAATCACTTCCTATTATATACGTATATTTAATTGCTATGCACGTAAAACACTTATCACTTAAAACTATTCTAATGATTTTTCTAAAAAAAAAAATTCATTAATTAATTGATTTAAAAATGCGATAAGGTGTTAAGGTTAAATATTTTTTTTCTTTTTTCTAGTTCATAGACATTTAAAAGTGTGTCAATAGCTTGAGCACATCGCACTCAAATCTATACTCTGGCTAGACATCCCTACCCAAAAGAATTGCAAATGTTGCCGCAACTGTGATACATTTTCAACGAATAAAAGCAACAACATTAACAATCATGCAACTGCAACGCTCCTTCAGCGCCAGCCAACTCAAAGCGCTGCTACGTAAAGATGGGCTTGTGCGCTTGCGCCAACCGGTAAGACCTAAACAGCAATGGAATATGAGTAATAATATAATAATATAAAATATTCGCTATTTCTATTAAAGGTTATGACGGTTGTGCAAGTCATTTGGCCTTGTTTAGTCTTTATGCTACTCTACCTCATACGTCTCAGATTTGGACCCGAACATATAGAAGACTGTCAATTTCCTACAAGATTGCTGCCAACTAAAAATCAAGTGCTTCCAAGTTTTTATTCCTATATTTGCAGTTTGGAAAATAAATGTATGAAGACAACGCCATATGAGGAAACAACGAGTTGGAAAAAGGCACCGTAAGTACCAAGACTTATATATCTAAACTATCTATATCTATACTTCTATATCCATCCATACTATATATATAAAATAGTAGCTCGAAATTTGTAAAAGCTGAATAGCCGATCCACTGGCCCGATTTTTTACATTCAAATTTTGAAGTATCTTAATACGGCCACAGTAGGACACAAGACACTTCTATACCTTTCAAGAGGATGAAATGGTATTATAACTTTGTTTCGCGTTTGTAAGTATGAGAAGAAGAAGAGATAGACCACCAATAAGTATACCAATATGATCAGGACGATAAGCTGAGTTGATTTATTCATGTCTGTATGTCCGTCCGTCCGTCTGTCTGTTTGAACGCAAATTGAGGTATCTAAATGAAACTTGATGAGCGGGTGTCATTTTGTAGTATATTAATCATTTGTCGGAACCAACAAGATCGGACCAACATGACATCTAGCTCCCGTACAATCGATATACTCAGAAAAAAGTTTCCTTATTTTGGCTCCAAAGACATGGCCTCCTTAATCTAAGTAAAACAAGACTTTTTTCCTTAAATTGAAGAAATCAGTCTTTAAATTAAGGAAGCCAAATCCTTGGAACCATATAAGGGAAATTTTTCCTTGAAATAAGGAAACTCTTTTTTTGAATGTAGTTTCGATAAACGGATTTTGGGCTATAACTCCTGTAATAAAACAGTTCGGGACGTGAAATTTTGTAGCTACGGATCTTTCTGTTGAAAATCATTGAGATTCGATTAATATTTCTCATAGCCCCTGTACAATCGATAGTTCCGATAAAAGGATTTTGCGCTATAACTCCTGTAATTAAACCAGTAGAAACGTGAAATTTTGTAGCTGTCGCTCTTTTTGCATGAGCAATATCGATGTTGAAAATCATTCTGACTCGATTCATATTTGACATATCCCCCATACAATCGATAGTTCCGATAAACGGATTTTGGGCTATAACTCCTGTAATTAAACAGGTACAAACGTGAAATTTTGTAACTATTGCTCTTTTAGCATGTGCCGTATCGATGATACCATATCTGACTCAAAATTACCGCTAAAAACGTTGGCGATAACAGTTTTTTGAAACAAAAAATTATTTCTTCGGTTTTGGGGAGTGTTTCGGTCAAAAAATTTACCCTTTCGTAATTTTTTAAGGATTTTTCACCATACATGTAAAAATGTTATCGATGAAAACGAATTTGTCATAAATCCTGACCCACTTAAAATAATGCGCTTAAAACGATGGCAATAATAGTTTTTTGAAAAAAATTATATTCGGAGTTTGGGTCTTGTTTTGGTCGAAAAATCAAATTTTTCGACTTTTTTTATTTTCAAGGCTCCAAATCATTTTTCATAAATTTTTTTTTGTGTCAATCGGCGTAGTCCCAAGTGAATGCATGTGCTTGAGAAGTTAAGATGGTGAATGCCATGAAAGTCATGAAAAAAACCTTAAAAATCAAGGTCGAAAAAAATCAAAAAAGTGAAATATCGCAGGCTCGAAAGTCCTGAGTCCAAAACCTATCGAAAATTCGAATGCACGCTTTGGGCTATTAAATCGACCCGCCCTAATATACGTATCTGTTTTATATTTATACCATTTTTACTGTTATGCAGTCTGCCAGTCAGTCGACATTTATCTTTTATCATATAAGCAGAATAACCAGTTTAGACATTATAACCCTGTATCCCGTTTCTGTAACTCAATTCGATCAATCGTCTCGACTGAAACGTTCGATTTGCCGCCATTATGACGTCACACTAATTTTTTTGTTTCTGTACAAAAAAATGTCGATTTATTTACTCGCATTTAAAGTGGTGACAAAATTTTTATTTAATTTTTTTCAATTTTGAATCGAGCCGAGTTTGACGACAATAAAATCAAGAATTTTGTCTATTTCTAACAGAAACGGGGTACCGACCCTTGAAGAGCTTTTCAGGAAATAAAATGGTTTGAAGGTTTCTTATTCATTTTGAAAAATAATATTAATAAATTAAATTTAATTTCTTCATTTGACCCAGTCTAATATAAACTCATACATATTTCATTTTTTTTCCAGTATGAAACCAATTATCGATATCGTGAATATTTTTGTCACCGACGATCGCATGTTTAATGCTGTCATCGATTTGCCGGAAAAAGCGAATTTTATAAATGCCGTTACGGCTGTGGTTACGGGTGGACATTTTAATGAGATACGTGGTAAGTACGATTACAATGAAAACATATACTACCTAGAATAATTAGTTAAATGAAACTTGAAATACCATTAAATTGTCAATTAATAAATCATTGTTACTAATTTTGCTGTCATTTATTTTGTTATTAATTACAGAAAGTGTCGGTAGTGTTATCAGTTTAGTGCCTCAAGTGGAGGAATTCTTAAATGGCACATTTGATATAAGGCGGCTCTTTTCAGGTAAATAAATATTCACTTTTAAATTTGTGGAATTTTTTAGTATCACCTTTTCACTACATATTTTTATTCGGTATTTGCAAAGAATTTGTAATAAAAATTTCCAGCGGAATAAATTTTGCAAAAGATCGACAATGACAACATTGAATTCCTTATATTGGTTTTGTGTCAGCGTACATACCTTGCTAGATCAGAATATTCATTAGTTGTGGTCAAATTCGACTAAAGGTAATGGAGGATGAAACTATTTACAGCACTATTTTTTTCAACAACACTCCCTCTCAAAGAAAATTAAGCACATTTTCAGAGATGGTCCGTCTTTGAATCAAATTCTGAGATAATTCGACTATTTTGGAGAAGAATCTAATGCTATGGATACACACACGGAGATTATCTCCAATAAATCTTCTTTAATCAGATCCAAATTTTACCCTGATACACACAAAATTGAAGATTAACAGCATTGAGAATTACTACTTTGGTTGTTATTGCACCATATTCCTACCTACCTCAGCGACATCTAGTTGTCGAAAGTCGGATCTTAGAAACCAGCGCGACGCCTATCTGTCAGCTACCCCTAATTTCCTAGTGTTTCTTGGTGTTGTTGTCTATTTATGTACAGAGCGTTGCCAGTGCAAATTTTTTAAAACTGCTCAAATCTTCTTAATTTTTGGGAGTTTATAATGAAGATTATGCTCAAGTTAACTCCCAAAAGCGCAGTTAATTCGGAATTTGCGCTAATGTATCAGCCGTATAAGACAAGGCATTCTTCAGAAATATTTCCACTCATAATTCGATATAAAGGGTTCATTCTTCTTCATCAAAAAATATTCCATATATAATTTCTCCACTTAAAATAGTTACCAATCAAATTTTACATTTTCAGATCGTCGAACATTCGTTAAAGCCGGTTATTTGATGTGTGGCCATCCGTTCCCCAGCACGGATACTATACCTTTGGTTAACGACATTATCTATGACACCGAGGATTTTAGCAAAATAAATGACGATGAACTTAATGTTATGCCGAGTAAGTATCTAATGACGACTTGAAAATTTATTTGGGACTTTCCAAAAGTTCTAAATATTTCTTTTGTTACAGCTCAATATTGCAAACAACTTTATTTGAATATCACCACAACAACGACGGGAAAACTCACATGGAGTGTGGTAAAACCATTGATACATGGTAAAATTTTATACGCACCTGTTACAGAAGCAACACAATCGATTATGATGCATGTAAGTTTGATAAAGAATTCTTAGCATATCCCGTATGAAGTTTGAAAGTAAAAAAAAAGTTGGCAACACTGTAAAAACTTTCTAGTGACAACAATTATGTAAGTAAATGAAAGGATATCACCCATATTCAGAAGTTAAGTTAAATAGGTCAAGACGTTTTCGACTTAAAAAAAATTTGATATCGCACAATTTGATATGTTCAAGAAACTCCAAAAACTGGCTGCCCTCCGATATATCCCAATGACATTTTAAATTTTTAACAGCCCTTTTCTAGGTGAGTAGTGTAGCCATTAATTAATCGAGTTTACAGATCGATGGGTATTGAATGGCGAAGCTCGGTAGGATGTATAGCTTTTTACATTTTTGAATTAGCTGCCTTTAGATCTAGGTGTGCGATATAATGGGTTTAGGTAGCAACTACTAATGGCGGCGATATACCAACAGGTTATCATAACCTCTAACGAGATTTTTAGCCGAGCTTCTCTTTCCAACTTGTGGTGTGTTGCTTTTGAGTTTTTCCTACAAGTTGGCGGGACCTACAGTTTTTTGCCGACTCCGAACGGCACTTGCAAAGCAAATGAATTTTTTGCTGAGAAGCTTCTCATGGCAGAAATACACCCGGAGAGTTTGCCAAACTACTGCCGAGGGGCGACCCCGCTTAGAAAAATTGTTTTTCTAAATAATTTTTGATGTTACTTTTGCCGGGCATCGAACCGCCACGACTTGGTGTAGAAGGCCGAACACTTAACCGCTACACCACGGCGGTAGCAATGCTTAACTTCATCTAAATTCCTTTTTTATATATAATCAGTAATCTGTTGCAAAGAATTAGTCCGATAGGTGGCGCTGGAGTCGATATATTCAAAAAGCCAATAAATATGGTCCATATTCGTAAGCTTCGCGGGCAAAGTTGCGGGCATCTGCTAGTCTCTACATATCTAGGATATGTTTTATTTTCATAACTCGACCGATTTCGGAGTTATTGCCCGATTTCGAAGTTATCGACCAATATTTGGACCAGCTCTCTTTCTAGTATATGAGCCCCTTAAAGCACAAGTGGCGTTGGTCCACCTTTTCATCAACTGAGATATTAAAGTTTTTGTGTTGCCAACTAATATGGGGTACACTTAATTTCACAACTTAGCTCTGCTACTATTCGGTTTCTATGGGTGCTAGGAGTTATGCCGTTAGATTGTTATATAGAACACATTTACCCCTACATAGTGTCCTTCCTAACTACAAAAAAGTTTGAAAAAATTGTGAAAAATGTCTTTCGGGGGGTAGAAAAAGAAAGCAAATTTTTAGCGAAATCGAAGGGGGTCAGGTAAAAATTTGTCGATTTGGCATGGAATGACCCATATAATAATTTTATTATTTTTCTTTTAGGCAAACACAACATTTGAAGAGCTGGCTCGTCTAAAAAAGTTGTCCGTTGCTCTCGCTGATATTGTCACAAAACTACGTGAAGATGAACCCTTCCAGAGAGCTTTCGATAGTCTACTAAAATTGGCCACATCGACAACGGTGCGCGCCTATATTGGTGACGATATTAATATCGATGAAATTGTGGTCATTGTCAATCGCATACGTACCGATCCGTTAGTCTATGATATTGTGCTAACAATAAAAAATCTATTAGAATGTTTCTCTGTGGATCGTTTTATACCGTTAGCAACAGCCAAAGATTTACAACTCACTGCCTATGAACTCAATGAGAAACGTCTTTTCTTTGCGGCGGCATATTTTAACAAAACCGGCAACGATGTAACATACAAACTGCACATGGACACAGAAAATACACAACCCACATTTGAGAATAAGAATCGCTTCTGGTTCCCAGGTCCATCGGGTAGTATGATACGTGATATGAAATATCATCGCGGTTTTGTACAAATTAAAAATGCTATCGATATGGGTATTATAAATCATCAAAAGGTATTGCATAAAAATGTATCTGAGGAGTCTTCGTACGAGTTGAAAACGGGAGGTCCTGAGATATCTGTTGAAATCGATACAGGAAGTGGTTTTGACGAAGAGGATGATGATGATGATTGGACGTTAACAAATGACGAGCCGTCTGTAGGTTTTGTGCAAAATGAACAAAATGAAACGAGTAGTGCCAATTCGATGGAAACGCAGATGGGTGCGGATGACTTGAAGCTGCTTACGCGTAAGCGACGTCAAGCGCTGTTAGATTTACTGAGCGTTTTTGGTGGCGCTGCGCCGGACACGTTGAGCAAATATGGCGTAAATGGTCTACAAATGTATACTAAGCAATTTCCGTATCCCGCTTACACTGAGGATGAGTGAGTATGATATTCAGTAGTTATGTAAAATAAATTGTCTAAAAGTTCTGTTTGATTGAATTGCAGCATGAAAACCGGCATCTACTTGGCTCAAGGCATACAAGTCGCTTTCTTTTTGGGTTTGGTTGCGGAAATCGCCAGTTGTGTGAGGCATTTTATTTGGATGCGTGAAAGTCGTAATACAATGGTTTGTATTTGAATTGAAGTTTGTGGTTCATAAATATCATTAACTAATTTTCATAAATTTTGTAGCTTATGTGCTCGATGGGTCTGAAGCCTTTTTCGGAGTTGATATCCTGGATTTTGATAACATTCGTTGAGCTTTTTATAATTTTTTTGGGCGTAACATCTATTTTATATATTGGCGGCTTGCTGATGTATACCTCATTCATATTCGTCATGATTTTCCTGCTGGTATTTGGAGCTTGCTTGATATCTTTTTGGTGAGTATCATAGTGTCTTATGTTTATAACTTAGGTTTAGAGGTATGGACTGGCCCTGAATTCAAAATTTTTCACGCCTCCCTGTAGGAAATGTCAACTGCGAATCAGTAGAGATTCTCCGCTGACCATGTCAAAAGCTCTACCGATCAATTATATCCCAAGCAATGTAGATATTCACATTACAGCTTCTCTTTGTTTTTTTTTTTTGCTGAGTGGTTCAGCTGAGGAAAAATATATTTTTATGAATATCTGAATAAAGATGTCAAAATATCAACAATTCATTACTTTTCTGTCAAGTTGGGAATTTTAGTTCATTAAAGTGATCAGAGATTTCGAACTAGCTCAGCAAAATGAACTAGTTCATGTAGTTCGTTTTTAGTTAAATTATTTGTTATTGTTTCCCTTAGGAAATAACTGCTAAAACACGTCCAAAAATTTTGAAACCGGTATCAAAAGATGCCTTTGCCTCCTCCTACACTTTTCAACGAGTTTTTGCAGTTGACTCTTAAAGGAAACAAATACTATATACTATCTGAATAAAAATGTCAAAATATCAATAATTCATTACTTTTCTGTCAAGTTGGGAATTTTAGTCCATTAAAGTGATCAGAGATTTCGAACTAGCTCAGCAAAATGAAGTAGTTCATGTAGTTCGTTTTTAGTTAAATTAAAAATGTTGAAAGCGGTATCAAAAGATGCCTTTTGGCCTCCTCCTACACTTTTCAACGTGTTTTTGCAGTTGATTCTTAAAGGAAACAAATACTACCTTATGTAACGCAGTACAAACTCTGCTAACCAGCAGCAGATAAAATCTTGGGAAATTACTGGGTCGCGCTTTCCAAAAAGAGAATAAAAAATTGGCCAATTTTGTTCAGCGAGTTTCTTTTTCTACCCATGTTGGAGTTGCTAATTTGTGTCGAAAATTATCGAATTATGTCGAAATATTTCGATGCCTACTCTGACCCACAGCCATTTTTGGTATTGCTCTGGTTGGCAGGGACTTTACTTTAGCATTCGTTTTGATTGCTCGGTAGTTTTTCATTCTCAATTACGCAATTCATAACGTCTACTATTTCGTGATATTTGTCTATTTTTCAAAAAATTTATATTGGAAATGATGGAAATATACAAGGATAGACGAGATACGAGACTCTTGTGAATTGCCCAAATAAATTCTATAAATTTGACGAAAATTTTCCATAGTTCAAGTAGTTCATTTGAAATTGTGAACTAGTTCCCGCGATCACTTCCATGATCTCGTTCAATGAACTACATAATTACTTCATGAACCACCCAAGTCTAAGTTTTTCCATGAAGCTGAAATTGTTTTATACAAATTTTATTCAAAAAAACGGTTTATTTTATTGTAATATTTTGCGAAGATATAGCTGAATAAAAATAAAATCAAAAGCAAATATTAAAACAAATTAAGCCAAAAACAAGTCTACTTCATAACGGCTACCTTTACAACTTTGGATAGACAAAAAGTTTGTATGCTACAGCGTGCTATACCATCTAACTGTGATAAAATGAAAGTTTCATATATTTTCAAACGATTCCCGAAGAAAAATGTTGCCCATATTTGCCCCGTTGATTTAATGACGCAAGTCACTTCAAGTTATCATAAAAGTGACACGACGTATACGTAACATTTTTTTGCCAACGAATGTGTAGACACAGAGAAACAATTTATGCTACAATGCTTTAAGAGGAAGCCCTATTTTTGGTACAGTCAGTGACTATTTTTTAGGTCCAAGGGTGGTACCCCTAGGGGTTCACCTATTTCAAACAGCACAAGCACAAGTGGTATAGGTTCAGTTTTCTTTTTTTTAGTTAGGCATGACGCTAAGTAGGGGAAAATGTGTTCTATATAACATGGTAACGGGGTAACTCCTAGCTCCCATAGAAATTGAATAAATAGCAGAACTAGCTTGTGAAATCAAGGGTACCCCCTATTTGTTGACAACACAAAACCATGAATATCTCAGTTCGAGAAAAGGTGGACTTATACAACTTGTGCATTAAGGGGCTCATATTTCAATAAAGCATATATCGGGATCTTGGCTTGTTAAAAAAATTCGAGGTGACCATCATTTTAATTTTACTTAATTATAATATCATCTTCATTTCAGCTACATGTGCTCCACCTTCTTCACCTCAGCCACAATAGGCGCTGTTTCTACGGCGCTACTTTTCTTCATCACCTACTGCCCCTACATAATTGTTTTGCTCTTCGATACTCATCTCAACTCTTTGGAAAACTTTTGCATCAATTTATCGTTTACCACTGCCTTCTCCTATGCCTGGACTCATATAATGCGTATGGAATTGCAAGAAATTGGACTCAGTTTTGCGCAAGTATTTGAAGAAGGGTTTAGAGGCGAATTCGGGTTTGCATTCATAATGCTAATAGTAGATGGAATTATTTATGCGATTGTCGGCTATTTAGTTAGACGCTACATGGAGGGTAAGTTCTCGGAAATGAGATAGCATATAGTAATTGTGTATATCTCATCTATTTCATCTTTTAATTTTTTCTTTCTAAATCGTTAGATGAGTATCGTTTTATTGAGGTGCAGCGTGCGGACTTGGACTCAAGTGTTGGGGCCACAATGACCAATGTGAGTAAATTGTATGATGAGCAAATAGCAGTGAGTGATGTGAATTTATCATTACCCAGAGACAAAATCACTTGCTTGCTGGGTCGTAATGGCGCTGGCAAAAGTACAATAATGTAAGTTTAACAGTTTCTCTCGCTAAAACGTGATAGAGTAACTATTTTCTTTATCCATTTTTTTTTTTCAGTAAAATGCTCACCGGTCAAGTTGTCCAAAGCACAGGTCGTGTTATACTCTCACAAACCATGCACAACAGTGATGAGTATGATAAGGTGGGCGTGTGCTCTCAGGATAATATTCTGATACCAAATTTAACTGCGCGCGAACACTTGGAATTGTATGCCTCAATTAAGGTTAAGCACGCATTGCATTCCGAGGTCGATAAAACATTGAAAAGTTTGAAATTTGGCAAATATGAGAACTATCAGGCTTCGCAACTCTCTGGCGGATATCAACGTCGGCTTTGTGTGGCCTTGGCTTTTATTGGTATGTGAAGACATAAGATGGTGGTGATTTAGTTTTTTTTTTAACTTTCTTTATCCTACTCAGGTTCACCAAATGTTGTCATCTTGGACGAGCCTTGCAATGGCGTCGATTCCAAAGCGCGCAAGGATATTTGGGAGCTCATTCAACGCTTGCGTAAAGGACGTGCTGTTGTTTTTGCTACCCACTTTTTGGATGAAGCTGAATTTTTAAGCGATGTGGTTGTTATAATGAAAGACGTGAGTGTGATGTTGTTAGAAACTGTTGTTGTTGTTGTTAACAATGCATTGCCCTGTCTAGAGTGTATGATCATTCCGAAGATCTTCATCAAGCTCTTCTAAGGGGAGTCCAAGGAAACGTGCAGTTTCAACAGGGTTTGTCCAGAGGGACAGAGGGGTTAGAAGAGTAGGTTCAAATGAACAATTGAAGAGATGTAGAGTATCATGGGGGGTCCTACCACATGCAGGGCATGTGTTTGAGATTGTGTCATTAAGTCTGGACAAGTAGGAGTTTAACCTTACACTATATCCAGACCTAAGCTGTGCCAGGGTAACTCTTGTCTCCCTTGGTAAGGTGCGTTCTTCTTCAGCAATATCCGGTGGAGGACTGTTCAGAACGGGGTTCACAGGTAGAGATCCGACAAAAGTATCTACCGACTCGGTGTGGATGTCGGTTAGAGCCCGCTTATGATTCTGCAGATCAAACGGCAAGGTAATATGATGCCGGATCTCATCATAATGTTTACGGAGATGTTTCCTTATGTCTCTCGGGGGCGGATCTATGTCCAAAAGATGACGGTTTGGATGTGCTGGCTTGTGGCAGTTCAGAAGGAATTGCTTGCTCAGCATTTCCGCATGCTCTTTTACATTGAGCAGTTTTGCTTCCTGATGGAGGTGAGACTCGGAAGACATGAGGAGACATCCAGTAGCAGTTCTGATGGCAGTATTTTGGCAGACTTGTAACTTCGTCCAGTTGGTGTTATGTACATTAGGCGACCATATGGGTGCAGCATAGTCAAAGACTGGTCGGCCAATGGCCTTATATGTAGTCAACAACGTTTCTTTGTCTTTTCCCCAAGTACTGCCGGCAAGTGACTTGAGGATCTTGTTGCGACCACGTACCTTTGAGACCATTGCAGACACATGACCAGCAAATGAGAAAGTATTATCCAATGTCATCCCTAATAACTTTGGGTGGCTGACAGTTGGTAGCTTAGTGCCGTCAACGAAAATGTCTAATTCATTTCTCACCTGGTGCGTCCACGTCGTAAAAAGCGTCGCCGTTGATTTAGTCGGAGATATCGTCAGATCTCGCTCTGTGAAAAACCTGGAAAGGTCGCAGAGGTAACCGTTGATTTTATTACAGAGTTCATCAGTATAGGGGCCCTTCCCCGTCGCCATTATTGTACAGTCGTCAGCATAAGAAACGACGGAGACACCCTCTGGTGGTGGGGGCATCTTCGATAGATAGAAATTAAACAGTGTCGGGGATAGGACACCACCCTGTGGCACCCCCTGTCTAATTCGCCTTGGTTTTGATGTTGCGTTTCTAAAGTTGACCGACGCCTGCCGTCCATTCAAGTAATTAGCGGTCCATCTCTTTAACCCATCAGGTATTTGTGTTTCTAATAGATCTTGTATGAGAGTGGCATGGTTGACTGTGTCAAAAGCTTTCGACAAGTCAAGTGCCACTAACACAGTCCTGTGATTTGGTTGGTTTTGATTTAGACCGCTATTTATTTGCGTTGTAATGGCATTGAGTGCGGTGGTGGTGCTGTGCAGCTTACGGAAGCCATGTTGATGATTAGCCAGGTGCAGATTTGCGGTGTAATACGGGAGCAAAATGGACTCTAGCGTCTTCACTACCGGCGACAAAAGTGATATAGGGCGATATGAATCGCCTATGTTTGCCGGCTTTCTAGGTTTTAATAATGGAACCACTCTCGCCTTTTTCCATATTTCAGGAATGACGAAAGTGTTCAGTGAAAGATTGAATAGAGCCGCTAAGTATTTGTGTCCCTCCTGGCCTAGATGTTTCAGCATCTTCATGGCAATACCGTCGGGGCCGATGGATTTTGAGGGCTTAGCCTGTCTGATGGCTTCCTTGACCTCTGAGGCAGTGATGACAATGGGCGTGTTTTGGTTTTTGTATTTACGCGCCTGTCGCATGGTTCTACGTTTAGCTCTATCGGGTGGGGAATGTAGTACAAATTGTCTACAGAAGGAGTTCGCACATCCCCTAGGGTCCTTCTTCACCCTGTCACCGAAAGTAATATCAACTTTATCCTTGTGTTGTGTTGGATTAGATAGAGCTTTGACCGTAGTCCATAATTTGCCAACACCGTCAGAGAGGTTGCATTGCTCTAGGTGTTGTTTCCATTTGGCCAGTTTGTGTTTATCGACCAACCTACGAATTTCCGCGTTGAGATCCCTTATACGGGGGTCTGCGGGATTGAGACTTCGCACTTCATCTCTTTCTCTAGCCATGGCCGCTGCCTCCGCGGGGAAATTTGGTCTTATTCGGGATATTCGACCCGCAGGAATGAAGCGTCTAGAGGCCAAGTCAATGATGTTGCGGAAGTCTCGTTCGCCTTTGCGTACGTCCGTAGGAATGGATAGAGCAGCCAAGGATTCGTCCGTATATGTCTGAAAACTGTCCCAGTCCGCCTTGGTAAAGTTGATGTATGTACCATGCTCAGGTGTTATAAAGTCCGTCGGTCGTTCGATGGTAATGACTATTGGGAGATGGTCAGACGCCAACGTGAGTATGGGTCGCCAATTGGTGTTGTTCAATAGTCCTGCACTTACGATAGAAATATCTGGCGAACTATAGCAGTTACCCGATACTCTCGTTGGGGCGTCTCCGTTCAATGTACAGAAAGCCGTATCATCTATTTGTTCTGCGAGTACATGCCCCCTACTGTCTGCTGGCAAGTTTGAGTGCCACATATCGTGGTGCGCATTGAAGTCGCCCAGGATCACGCGGTTATCTCCTCGTAATAGCAAGCTAATGTCGGGGTGATAACCGGTGGGGCAACTTGAGACAGGGGGTATGTAGATGTTTATGATTTGCAGATCGACATCTCCTGTACGGATGGTAATACCTTGGCCTTCTAAGATATCATCCGTTCCTTCGATGTCGGTATCAAATAGATGATACTGTACAGAGTTGTGCGTTATGAACGCTAGACCACCTCCCAGACCTCCTGTTACTCTATGACGGTCTTTCCGGTGAATGTTATATCCGCCATAGGTAATGAGGTCCGACCTTGGACTGAGCTTGGTTTCTTGGATTGCGGCAAGTTTTATGTCATATTGCGTCATCAAATTGGTTATCTCTGCGATCTTACCAGTTAATCCGTTACAGTTGTGCTGTAAGATTTGGAAGTGCGCCGGTGGGGTCGATGTCGAGTTAACCAAAGGCGTGAGAGACGGATGTGTTCGCCCAGGTGTTGGTAGGCGAAGACCAAGGCTGTGCCTCAGCCTAGTTAGCTGTGGACCTGGTGTAACCGGGTTGGCTGGCGTCGTAGGCTGAGGCGTGTTACAGCATGGTGCTATGAACGCATCCGTCCAAAGATTCCTGTTCGCGAGCCCAGAGCATAGATGCACGTGGCATTGGCCTAAGCAGTTATTGCATTTGACCGATGACGCGAGCGTGTATAATCTTTGCCGACAAACAGTACACGTCGAGACAGGTGCAAGAAGATGTTGATCCTGACTCACGTGTAAACGGGCGGGGGGGTGTAAAAAAGAAACAGACAGAGACTGATGCTCGGAGTTGCTCATGTCTAAACTGCTCCGGTGGGAGCAAGAGTGTTGAGCTGCTGCGCGTGATGTTGACGCCATAAGGCACGAGCAACAGTCTGGAATTTGTGTGGCGGGTATAGCAGAAATGCTGCTAGTCGTTAAGACATTATTATTATTATTATTAGTATTGCTACTAGAAGGTGGCGGTAGGGGTGCGCTTGAACGGCGCTTACCGCGGGACGCCCGACGGCGCAAACAACAAGGGGCCACGAAAGTACTAAAGAAAGTACGGGGTCTGTGGATGTTAAGGTTAAGCCCTGAACATCCAGATTTATGGAGCCATCTCTTACACGAGAAGCATTGCACAGAATGCGACCGTTTAATATATATTTTTTTGCAACAGACACTGCATATCCATTCTTTTGGTCCGGGGTTCGGCTCAACGCCCGCCCGTAACAAAAGAATATCTTGCAGCCCTGCTGCAAGGGGGGAGGATGATAGTTTCGGAATGGGACAAAACATACTAAACAGGGTTACATTGAAAGTGACAGTCCTTGGCCGAGGTAAAACCCCGGGTGGTTCCACTGCGCAGAGATCCATGGCGATGTCCTGGGTTTTCTGCTCTGAGAAGTGACTGTACATAGGGAACCTTTTGTTAGAAACTAGATAATAGTACCGTATAAGTTTTAGAAAATAGAATAAAAAAAAAATTAAAAAAGGGGCAGCCATGCAAATTGCCTCAAGTGGCAACACTCATGTATAAAATCATAAAATAAGCATACTATCCATGTTTAAAATTCCATCCAAATCGGTTAATAGGCTCCCGAGATAGTGGTCCATATGCGAAGGAATAAGTAAAATGCGACAAGGTGGTATGCGACCGCAAATAATTTCATTTAACACTAATATTGGTGTAGGTATCTCGTTCAAAATTCAAAAACATAAAAATATGGCAGATATCAACAAAAAATTGATTGGGGGAAGCATTATTAAGCAAGTAGAATCCAAATCAACCATTTTAAAAATTTGTGTGTCTGTCTGTCCGTATGTTTGTGGCCGTATCACTATGAAAGTAATGAATGGAATTTAATGAAACTTTTTTCGTTGGATTTCTCGACGCTCAACTTAAAATTTTAGATATTACTTTTTTCGATATCTCAACCGGTTTTGGAGTTATCGCCCAATATGTGGACCATGTCTGTCTTTATGTTTCTGGTCGTAACACTCTAAAAGTACTAAATGGAATCGAATCGTTGGATTGTTAGACGCTCAAATTAAAGTTTGTGATATTTTTTTTGCGATATCTCAACGGGTTTTGGGGTTATCGCCCAATATGTGGACCACGGGTGACAGAAAATGTCTTAGTACAAAATGGGTGTCAAACCAAAGGTGTCACTGACTGCTATAATATGCGACGTGATTCATTGAAATATCTGAAATGGATTGGGAGATATCTTGAAATTTCGATAGCTAGACCGGTTTCGGAGGTATCGACGAATATTTCCAAAAAAATGTGCGTGTTCTCTCAAAAGACAATTTATTAATTTTTTGTGGGTTTTTTTCTAGGCTTTGATATTTTATAATCATTTTATCAATGTTTTTCCCTCTTCCACAGGGAAAAATTATTGCAAAACACAATCCCGAGTCCCTCAAGGAATATGGCACATCTGGCTACGATGTGCTTCTGCACTGCAATGATAACCAAGTTATTACAGAAATCCGTGCTACAGCCAGTGATACGTTAAGCAACTATATGGAACCAAATTGGTTAGAAAGCGGTGATATCTGCATACAACTACCATACGATTCGGATGGATCTAGAAAATCTACAAACTTCTTACATTATCTACAAGACTTACAAATTCGTGGGAAAATTTCTGATTTACGGGTTGAGAGCAGAAATTTGGAACAAATCTTTACAGAGCTACACAAAGATAACAGACTTAGTGACGATATATTACGAAACAGCGTGGATATGAAACCGGTACAATTGAAACCCACCAATGTCTCGAATATTGTGCATAGCAGCACATTGAGTTTCATCGCAGCCATACGTTATCTCTTGTGGAAACGTTTTATACATTTTAGCCGCAATTATCGCATCTTATTGTGTGTGATTGTGTTGCCAGCTTTATTCGAATTGCTTGCTATGTGGTTCGTTACCTATCGGTTGGAAGATGATTTTGATAAAACGATTAGTTTCACACGTGACCTATATCCAAAAACAACACAAATGTTTAGTATGGAATTAAATAAGACATTAACAATGGGCACTTATGATGGTTTGTCGCAGCAATGTTCGGTGGAGAGTCCATGCCGCGAGTTTGAAAATTCAAGTGATGCATTCTACTGGCTTTTGGATACGACAAAAGATTATCATGATAAACGTTATGGTGGTTATTCTTTCAATGATACAAATGCTATAGTTTGGTACAATAATAAGGGCTATCATGCAATGATGGCTTGGTTAAATGATTTAAATACGCGGTTGTTGCAAGTGGAGATGGACGATAAGAATTTCAGTATTACAACTTTGAACGAACCGTGGAAGCTGGCTGTAGCAGAATTGACGACAACATCAGTGTAAGTTTTTCTTAATTTTTTTACATTGGGGACAGAAAATCGGGATAGATATCCTAGCAAACAGCGAGAACATAATGAAATTCCCTTTCTAGAAGGATTCTTCAATAGCATCTTATAAACCGTGGATACCGTACACAGTGGTGCTGAAGGAAGTTTAGGATGAACTAAAATGTCATAGAAAATGCTTGATGCCATCTATTCCTACACAATATTTGATCTCAGAATTCGTTTTAATCAAAATCGTAGCTGCTCTTTTTTCGAAAATGGTAGCAAAAATCTCCATTTTACTTTTTCTGAATGTCATAATTTGAGGTTTTTTGGGGTTTTCTCGAAAATGGTAAGTTTTTTCTAAAAACTATCTGAGATCAAGTTGTAGACCTGAAAATTCTCTACAAAAATGGTTAGAACAATCTTTCTCTAAGAGTTACCAGATCTGAGATATCGCGACTGTAAAACTAATTATATGCACATATATGCCACGTATGAACTTATTAGGACTTTTCTTGGAAACGTTAATATTTTTTGAAAACAATTTTTTTACCGGGTGTTTGTCACGAAGCTCCCCATCGACAATGAAAGTAGTGGTTTTTGTAAAGCCTATAGTTCTCGAGCTAGAGCCACCTTTTCTCCATTCATAAAATCAAAAACTACTAATCCGGCAAATTTAGATAGCTTGTATAACATAAGTTCCGACAGAGCCAAATTTTTGTGGAGAGCTTAGGTTTGGCCCCAGAAAGAAAACTGCAAAGGTTCCAATCGAGCTCACATGTGCTAAGAGACTTATTCGGGGTCAAAGATCCATATTTGAGGGTTTTTAGGGATTTTCCTCGTCTTTTCACGCAGAATAACTTTTCTAGCACATATGGGATCGATGGGAACCTTTGCAGTTCTCTTTCTGGAGGCAAACCCAAGCTCTCCACAAAAATTTCGCTCTGTCGGAACTTATGTTATACCGTCGCTCCCAACGAAGACTAACACGGTTCATTTAGCGTGGAAGACTAACACGGTTCGTTCTCTGCGTCGAAGACTAACACACTTCGTTCTTTGCGTGGAAGACTAGGTAAAATGGAGATTTTTGCTACCATTTTCGAAAATGAGCAGTTACGATTTTCTGAGAGCAAATAATGTGTTGAAAGTGATGACATAAAGCGTTTTCTATGACATTTTAGTTCATCATAAACTTCCTTCAGGTAGTTATTGTAGCAGCCCAGTTTAGACGGTGCATCCTCATACGGAAGCAAATTATGTAGTATAGTTACACTGAAGAGTCGTATAAGGTCCTTTATTTTAGTAGTCTCATTTCCCTATCTCTATCTCTATCTCTATCTCTATCTCTATCTCTATCTCTATCTCTATCTCTATCTCTATCTCTATCTCTATCTCTATCTCTATCTCTATCTCTATCTCTATCTCTATCTCTATCTCTATCTCTATCTCTATCTCTATCTCTATCTCTATCTCTATCTCTATCTCTATCTCTATCTCTATCTCTATCTCTATCTCTATCCCTATCCCTATCCCTATCCCTATCCCTATCCCTATCCCTATCCCTATCCCTATCCCTATCCCTATCCCTATCCCTATCCCTATCCCTATCCCTATCCCTATCCCTATCCCTATCCCTATCCCTATCCCTATCCCTATCCCTACCCCTTTCCCTATCCCTTTGCCGATATCTCGATAATTCACTACTTGCTAATACCCGTTAAATACACATGTTGTTGAACATTTTCTCCCACAATCACGCCTGATTATATAGGACTTGAACCTGTAATTAGTATCTATTGATAATCTTCTTATCTTCTACTCGCAGGTTACGCCAAGCCGGAGATTCCTCGATGGTATTCATATTGCTGATTGCGTTCAGTTTGGTTGTTGCTGTAGCCTCAGTTTTTCTAGTCAACGAACGTGTAAATGGCGAAAAACTACAACAAAAGCTGTGTGGCGTAAATTTGGCCACCTACTGGGGCGTGGCATTCGTTTGGGATTATTTAGTAAGCAGCAATTAAAGTAAACAAAAACAAATGCCCTCTCTCACCGTTAATGTATACTTCTAGGTTATGCTGCTTGCCATATTGGTCTTGGGGGTGATTATATTTGCTTTCGGTTTGCCAGTTTTTATGGCACGTCAAAATGTTTTGGGTATTTTTGTGCTGGCGCTACTCTTTTCGTAAGATTGTTACAAAATATACTTATATCTCTGTTCCGTATTACCTTTTCTTTTCTCAATTTCTTCTAGTTTTGCATGCATACCTGGCGTTCATGTTTTCGAGAAGTGTTTCAATGACTCCAGCGTCGCCATTGTGACCATTTTCTGCATGAACATCATCATACCGCTCTTCACTATGGCCATCATAGTTTTGTTAGGAGTAATCGGTGATGGTCCAATTTGGGATGATTGGCGTTACTTCCTAAATCGCGCTTTCCTCATCTTTCCGCAGCATGCTTTAGGTGATGGTCTGCTGGAGATTTGCAAAAACTATATGGTTTCACTAGTTTTCCAACGTTACGATATAGATTCGTATAAACATCCTGTTACGAGCGATTTACTTATGCCCCATATGATCGCACTTCTGGTACTCGGTATTTTCTTTATCATATTGAATACTCTCTTGGAAAATGGTAAAATGTATGAGCTTCATGAATGGATATTGAGTCGACTGCCCTTCTATCAGAAGAGTGAGAAAAAGCAAGTGGAAGAATTGAAAATTGTATCTATACAAAATTCGCTGAAACGTGCAGATAAAGATGATACGCCACAAGTATTGAAGGTGGACAACTTGTGCAAAGCGTACGATCGCGGCCAGTATGTTGTGAAAAATGTTACATTTGCTGTAAAGGCGGGCGAATGCTTTGGCCTGCTGGGTAAGAATGGTACTGGAAAATCGACGATATTCAAGATGCTATCTGGAGAATTGCAGCCAAATTTGGGTGAAGTCAACTTTTTCAATGTAAGTCTTTGTTTGTATAGTCTTGAGTATCTATGCGCCTTTAGGGTGTTTTAAGAACTCATTCTGAGAATGGGGCAAATTTTTAAATAGGTTATGTAACGAGTTTTATTAAAAAGTTACAGAAACCAGGTGCTGAAGCATCAACCATATGAAAGCCACTTTTTTTCATGATTCTAATTCTGATGAAGCGAGTCACGACTCACGAATCAAGAATCAAATCACAAATAAAAACTATTTGTGAAGATTCAAATCAGAAATAAAAAGTATTTTTGATTCAGGGTTGCGTGATTTCAAATTCTTTTTATTTGTGATTCAACCATATACTTTTTACTAGTGACTTGAATCAAAAACTGAATCAAAGATACTTTGCGATTTTCTTTTTGACTCAAATAAAAAAAACTTTTTATCAAGTGAATAAAAGATACTTTTTATCAACGCGTGAGGAATTGAATTACAAATCAATAATGAAATCACAAATCAAAAATATTTTTGAAGAGGTTGATGATTCGTATTACAAATCAAAACTGTCTCAAATAAAAAATATCCTTGATTTGGCTGATGATTTAAATCCCAAATCAAAAGTATAGTGGAAATAGCCCTGCAACCCTGTCCCCAAATATCATTAAGAGTAATTAAAAAAAAATATTTTTCTCTTCACAGGGTGAAATTGCCTACTGTCCACAAACTAATCCTCTGGACTCTCTGCTGACCGTAGAAGAATGCATCTACTTCTATGGTAATCTAAGAAGAGTAGCTGATCTCGACAAGGTAAGAACTCTTGTTAAGCGCGCTTGTATTATTTTTTATTTTCTTGTATTTTTGCAAAAATTCAAGAAAAAATTTTATTGATCATATTCATTGATCATAACCTCCATGTGTATGCAGTCGTTGCCTTCATGCGATAGTATATTAATTTCACCACGATTTAAACGTAAACAATTCGTATCGTTAACCAGAAATTCACTCGGATTTTGTGATTCATTCAATTGACGAACTTGTGCGATTAAGCTGCGCGATGTTGTCATCGTTTTGTCGTATGCGGTGAGAGTACAATGAATCGGTTTGGTGGATTGCACGCTCACCAACCAAATGACTAATAAATGTTGATTGAGATTTGTGGGCTTTGTAATTTTTGCTTCGAGCTCCTTATCTTCTAACAAGGCGGTCCACGAAGTGCGACAAGCCATTATCAGTATAGGTAAATGAGCATCAAGATGTTCGTGCGGCTTTGGCAGAAAAGCATTATGTATGCATATGCCACGTTGTGCAGGTGGATCAGAACTGAAATTGCGAAATATAAAGGTTTCAAATAAAACTTGTAAAAGCGAGTCGGAGTACTTTCAAACTTACCACTTCTCTTTAACGCCACCATACGCCAACACACCCAAACACACATTATCACGGAACTCCAATGTAGTCGGATCGAAAATCAACACTGAACGCTTACCGCCATATATTTCTTGACATTGCACGCCAAAATCCTCGCTATGATCGCGCAGATAGTGCGACAATATCGACGTTACGCCAATCGTGCGTCCACAGGCGCCAATCGGGCATTGTACGGGTGTGCGTGAGATCGTTAACAGCGATACTTTCTTCTTTAGTGTCTTACCATCGGTGGTGGAGCCCGTGAGCGTGCCCGTACCAGTTCCTGTACCAAGCGCACTTGATGCGCCTCCTACTTCGGTGGTGGCAGCCAAACTCTCCAACATCGAACGTTCACCACTTTGTGCTAAACGCATTTGTTGTCGAAACAGCGCTACATCTTGTGTACTAAATTGATCAAACGCATCCTTGGTGGCTGTCGTTTCCGGATGCCAATTCGTAAATTTACTGTTCATTTTGAGTAGTTCGTCTTTACGTTTCTCAATCGCTACCTCTTCTTGCTTTTGCATTTTAAAACGTTGAAAATTCTGAAAGTGATCATACATGGTGGGTTGTTGGAATTCGGGACGCACTGGTGCGCTACCCTCTGATCGTGGCTGCAAACGATCGCAATCTTTACAGCAATTTGCCATATTCATATTTTGTGTTTCTCTTGTTAACTGTATTGTTCTCGCTAATCGTGTTAAATATTTAATTGTTGCTATTTATTGTTGTTGGTCACGTTATTTATTATACTTAGTAGGTATCTACTTGTTTATAGGAGTGCTGGTAGGATGAGCTTATCAGGGAAATTTGTTCTTAGAAGATTTTCTTTGATAAATTTTGAAATTATAAAGTATGAAACACTAAAATTTATTTATATAAAAAAACAAAAACAGAAGACTGTATTTTGACAAATTTTTTATTTCAATTTTTGATTTACCATTGGCAGCTAATTGAATACATACTCGAGTCATTCCAACTGAAGTCGTACCGTCATGTATTGGTAAAGAATTTAAGTGGCGGTAATCGTCGTAAATTGACAGTGGCCCTAACGTGTTGTGGTCGTACAACTGTCGTACTTATGGATGAGCCGACCAGCGATATGGATCCAGTAACACGTGGCATTGTTTATCGTACAATACACGAATTACTTGCTGCACAGCGCGCTGTCGTACTTACCTCGCACTCGGTGTCGGAGATCGATGAGATTTGCCATCGTATTGCTGTACTCAAGGATGGACAAATATTAACATGTAGCAGTCCGGAGAGTTTGAATACACAATACGGTGGTTATTATAATGTTGTGATATTTGGTGATAATCAGCTGATTGAATCGGTGGAGAAGGTAAGTTGAAAATATAATTATACATATGTACATACATATAACGTACTAGGGTTCAGGGTATTAAATGATGTACTATAATACCAAGCTCGATTCCTAAAATAACTCGTCATCAGTTTTAGAGGAGACCCTTATTTAGAGATATCAGCATACAAACTGATTTTTGTTAGGTGTTATCAAGATCAGACCGAAACGGTGTTTATGAATTTAGTTCGGAATAGTTTGGGACCAGTTAGGGGTCATTTGAGAATCTTTACTGATTGGCTTTAGGATTTCATTTCACAACGAAGTATTTTTCGATAAGCTTGGGTTATTTTAGATCAGTTCTGGATGGTTTTAAACTGTGGGGTCATTTCGCGATTTTTATACCCAACGTACTAATACTAGTACAATACCCTTGTATGAATTTCGTCCTAATAACGGTATTATGTAAGGTTAGAAAAAAAAGTTCATTAAGGCATGTCCGTCCGTCTGTACGTCTGTCCGTGTACACGATAACTTTTGTATGAAATTTTGTATATAGGTTGCTTTCTGGCCAAGGTAGGTTGCTTTTGAAAATGGGCGAAATCAGATGATAACCACGCCCCCTTTTTCGATATCGAAAATCACATAAATTGACATATCTCGGTAGCTGAAATGGTTAAAATGATATAATTTTATAGGTGAATCCCCTGGTAATTATATAATGATTTTTGATAAATTTTTAAAAGTAGGCGTGACTCCGCCCACTTTTCAGGGAGGCATATTTGAAAGTTTCACGTGTCATAACTTTTAGACTTATTACGGTAGAACGATGAAATTGGTACAAGGTATACTAGCATAATAGGGAGTATACCTGATGTAATTGGACAAAATCGCTTCCCAACCACACTCCCTTCCGAAATGGAATATTTCGAAAATCATATGAAAACTACCGCAATACTACTAAATGTTTAACGGTTGTGTAGGCCCAGATTATTTGGGACCATTTCAGGCTTGTCAATACAAATTGGTTTGATTTTTTCCGAAAAATTTAGTATGCGTAGAAAAGTTTTCTTTTACCGTTTATCTGTCACGAACTTCCCCAACGACAATGAAAATAGTTATTTTTTTAAAGCCTATAGTTCTCGGACTAGAGCCATCTTTAGTTTATATTGTATAACAAAAATTTCGACAGTGAAAATTTCTTTTGGAGAACTTAAGTTCACCCTACGGAAGAAAACTGCAAAAGTTCCCGTCGATTCCATTTGTAGCAAAAAAGTTATTCGGGGACAAAAGTCGAGAAAAATCCATATTTTAGGGTTTTTTTTTATTTTTTTCGACTTTTGACCCCGAATAGCATGTTTAGCATCCATGGCATCGATGAGGACTTTTGAGGTTTTCTATCTAAAGGTAAACCTAAGCTATATAGAAAAATTTGGCTCTGGGGGAAATTTTGATTGTTTACAATGTCAATATTCACCGGACTAAAAAGCTTTAAAATTATTTTTAAAATCATACCAAAAAGTCCCAGCACTGCCATATCGAAATGGTCTGCAGTTGATCACTTACTGTTCCAAAAGCTAACGATCAGCTATAACTTTCATGGTGAAAACGATTTTAAATCTGAATCAGGCAAAGCCTAATGTGTTACTAAGTGGATATACATAGTTATTTTCACCATTATAGGATTCCTCCATTCCTCGACCATTTTTGAAAAAGTTTAGTTTAGCTGCCAACTTATTAAACATTTTAAATTAATTTAAGTATTACTTCTTTCAGGCCGTTCATGTTCGCTTACCTCAGTGCGTGGATTTCCAAACTTACCCGCACTCATTAAAATTCAGTCTCAAAGTTCAAACAAGCCAGCCACAAGAGGTTAGTACATTTTTTTCATTTTATAAGACCAATTTTGAACAACATTTTTTTAACCTTAACTCTCTTTCACAAATTAGAGCGACCCAGATATAATGGTGCTCAATCGCAAAGATAAAACGCTCACGTTAACAGATTTATTTAATGAACTGAAGACACTTTCAGAACAATACGAACATCGTTTATACTATACAATAAGTCATTGTCGTCTGGATGCAGTATTTGAGCGTATTCTTGATTCCAGTGAGCGAACGTCTACATTCCCTAATGGTTTTGGAAAATTGGGTACGATGGGTAGTCCATCGAGTGGCTACATTCATAATGGTTATGTTGAAACGGAAACTGTCACATGACCGCCCAGAGCGTCGTTGCTGGTATTAGCACAAATTTATATGCTGTGCTGAACTAACAAACAAATATTCGTATTCAGGGAGCTTGAGCGTAGCGTCAGCAATTGATTTGCTAATATAACTACTTAATATGTACATATACTAGGATTAGTTTTAAAATTTTATGTTAAATAAGTTAATACGGGTTTCTTGTTTTAATTTTTCAGTTATAGTTAGTACGTAGTAGTTGAAAACAAAATTGTATATGGGTGGACTTAAGGATTCGGGTTTCTCTTATTTGGTAAACACTTCTTTGTTAAGTTTTATTATATGTTAAGCTTTATAAATTTACAAACCGCGTACTTACATATATGTAAATGTATTTATCTGTTTACAACTATGACGTATTGAAATGTATCTATGTTTGTCTGTGCATAATTTTATTGTTTATTTTATAAGTAAAAGCGCGTCACAATTTGCCCGAGCTGAGCTCAGATATGTATAAAAAAAGTTATAATGATTAAGGTGGTTTTATGTTTGTTAATGAAACACTTTGTAAGCTATCTTTTAAAAATGTAATGACAGTGAAGTGCTCAATATAAGCTATACTGAAAGTAATATATACAAGAACAAAACTTACCCAATTTGTATTTTAATTATTATACTAGCTGGCTTGACAGACGTTGTCCTGCCAATGTTCCTTGTACGTAGTTATTTAAAGATTGTTTCTATCATTTTTACACTTCGCGTCATGACAAAAACTTCAGCCAGGAACGTCAAAGTTGGAGACTTTTCTTAATTCTTAGTGCAATTTCACTTTTTAACATAAGTGTCGTAGAACACTGCCACACCAGGCGCCTATCAAAATACGACGGGTGTCCAATCGACTCGTGAACTAAGAAATCCTGCGCACCAGGGTTGGTGGGCTACAGGTGCCCCATCGAATCATAATGCCACATCAACTACTGATGTCGCATCACTTTTGATATCGCACCTTAGATATTAGATCAAAATCCATTTTTAAGAATTAGCTTAATAAATCCTGCTCACCAGGTGCCTACAAAAAAGTTAAGCCATCATCTAGTGATATCACATCAGCTACCCATATCATAACAACGACCAAGCTTACGTCGATGTTGCAAGTACTCGACTCGTGATGTCACATCAGCTACCGATATCGCATCAATTTACATATCACATGTATGTACAATACCACATCAATATCAGTCTTTATAAAATTTGCATACTAATAAATTCTGTGCACCAGGAGCCCAGGGTGTGATGTCACATCATCAAGCAATGTCTCATCAACTATTGATATCACACATATGATGCCAGTTCCATATCCGATTTTGCAGAATTCACGTACAAATCTTGATCACCAGTCTCTGACAAAAAATGTTACATGCTCAGTATTTCTTCATAGGCAAAACACTGCGGTTTTGGTCGTTGCTGTGACATCAAACGCTGTACCGCTAAGGGTAGCTACGATGACATCAATCAGAGAATCATGCGATTATAAGATAACCTCTAATTTGGCTGACTTAAAAATTTATATCAATGCCCTACACAGAGCCAAAAATGCCTAATGAAATTAATAAGATTGTCTTCATGAGCGGGTTTTGGGCTGAGGGGTAGTCTAAACGACGGAAACGAAAAAACAAACTATACGCAAATCTATTTGGTTTAATGAGGAAATTCTTATTGATATTATTAAGTGCAATTTCTTCTTATTTCTTTTCGATTTCTTTTTATATGTGTTATTAATAAGAAAATCTTTGCAAGATTTCCTTAAAAATATGAAAAAAAAAGATGAAAGAGGAAAAACGTCTTATTTTAATAAGATGATCTTAGGGCTCCTAACAAGAAGATTTGACTTATTAATATTTTCAAAGGGAAATCTTGCATCATCATCAGCAGACATCATGTGGAACAATTATACGCTGGGAAGCAGAAGTACCCGATGGCTCGATGGTAAGCACCTGTGTTCAGTATTCACTATGTGCTTAGTTCGATTCGCGGTGGAGGCAATATGGCAAGTGTGGAAGGCAATGTAAGGAAGAGTGCGGTGAGATGGCTTGAAGAAAATATAAAAAGGCAACATAAGAAGGTAAAGGCAATATGTACAAGATAAATCTAAAACTGAATCGTAACTGATAATCTGAAGCTCTCGAAGACAATATAAGAACTCTGAAATATAATTTTTATTTTTTTATTTGAAATATTAAAAAGAACATCTTCTCAATAATATGTGATTTCATTTTGAAAACATTAATAAGTCGAATCTTCTTGTTAGGAACCCTAAGAAATCGGTTTGTTTTTTGCAAGATTTCCCTTTGTAAACATTAATAAGATTATCTCTTCAAATTTAAAAAGAACTTCTTCTTGAAGAAAATCTATAGAGATATCATATGACTTTTCTTCTATTTTATTAGGCATCTGTTACTTCGCAAACAAGTTAGGAAGTTTTCCTATTTTGTAGGAAAAATCTATGGTTTTATCGAAGTTCGTTCTTAAAATGTACGAAAGAAGGCACTTAAAACAAGTAAGTATATTTCCTTGACCTGATATCTGATTTTATTTTACTATATTTTAGTAAATTGCTGCGATTTCAATTAACAAATTTCTTAAAATCAGAAATGGGTATATAGTTTACTTAAATTTAAGACAAGTTTCTCTATATGAATAAAAAAAAACTAGATCTCTTAACGGAGTAAGTACACATGTATGTATAAATCAGAAATCAGGCTATATTTTACTTAAGTTTAAGCTAATGTTGTCCTTAGCTTTAAGAACTCAATTTCCTCAATAAAGGTAAGCATTTCCTCAATACTCCTTTCAAAACCACCCATAAAACCCTAAAAGCAATTCCGAAGTTATCACAAAAAAATCACAAAATGATCCCATAATAACGACAAAATTATCTCTCAAATAATAGTACCGAAGTTATCCCGAAATGACCCCGAAATTATCTCATAAAGGTCTCTCCTGAACATTTGACGATAAAAGGGTGATTTTGTTCAGCAATGATTTTGAACTAACTAACTAATGGCGGCGATATACCAACAGGTTATCATAGCCTCTAACGAGATTTTAGCCGAGCTTCTCTTTCCTACTTGCGGTGTGTTGCTTTTTAAGTTTTCCTACAAGTTGGCAGGATCTACAGTTTTTAGCCGACTCCGAACGGCACTTGTAAAGCAAATGAATTTTTTGCTGAGAAGCTTCTCATGGCAGAAATACACTCGGAGAGTTTGCCAAATAAATAAATAATTTATTTGCCGGGTGCCAACATGGCGTATGAGCAACTTTTTTGTAAGTTCTCGTTGCAAAACATTGGGGGGATTCATCAAACCTTATAAATCGTGTACACGTATAAATTTATCAAGTGTATAAAAAAGTGAACTGACAAAATTTGTATGGAACGAAGTTTACACAAATTTGATTAACTTCCGCGTCGAATTTGGTGTGTAAAAGAGTTCGTAAATTTATTCAATTCAATGAAGCCGTTCGACAAGTTTCTTATTTCACTATACGGCAAATCAATTTTTGTACGCGTGGTAGGCATATTTTAAAACATGCACACTGACAAGGATTGAAGTTTGAAACATTGAACTTACCGTATATCCGGAATCGCTGAAAGGCCCATCCTACGATGGACGGCATTTTTTTCTTAAGTTGTTTTGAATAATAAAGTCCGAGGTAAACAAAATCCGGGATAATATTAAGAATCACTCGGGCTGATGATTTTCTTAATTCCAATATTAAGGCCCGGTTTTTTAGTGCAGGTTTAAACAACAGACAAAGTTGACTAAAATATTTTTTTAATGCGTAAATTTATATTTAAATTTTATTGCCTAACTTATTACAAGGTATTATTTAATTAAAAAAAAAAAACAATAATATTAGGTATTGAGTTTGGTGACGGGTAACAAGGTCAGTGGAAATAGTGTCAGTTGACTTTATTTCGCATAGCAAATGGAAAAAGATGCGTTGACTTAATTTCTCTTTGTTAATATATTTATTGATGTTAGCTCTTCGACATTACTTTACAAAAAGCGTCGCATTTTAAAATATAATTTCGGGTAATTGCCAAATTTCTGTTGAATTTACTTCTCTTTACAAAATGGAAATAGCGTCAATTGAGACTGCGAAATAAAGTCAATTGACGCTATTTCCACTGACCTTGTTACCTGTCACCAATGTGTGTACTGTTAGTAGTTATCATATGATTACACGCTCAAGAGTAGTTAAGCAACTATACACCAACTAATCCATGTAATCAATGCCTTCTTCGTTGTTATGTTTTATGGGGGTCAGATCTTTCACCATGCTGTTAGCCACCGGATCGTTTGGTATGTATCGATACGCAATAAACATAAATAGAAACATATCAGCGAACATAAGCGCAGCGAAAAGGAAAAATTCCAATGCTTGCGAATCAAATAAAGATAGTTCCGCAACAACTATGACGATTAGATTACCGAACGCGATCGTTAATAGCCAGAGAGCTTGCAAAACTGACTTCATTGACTCCGGTGCTTGTGCGTATGAAAATTCAAAGCCCGTCACCGAAAACATTACCTCGCCAATAGTTATAACAGCGTACTGCGGAATTTGCCAAAGAATCGGTACCGAATTCGGATCTGTAACAATAACAAGCTTGCTATTGTATTTTCCAACCGATTCTTCAACTATTAAAACTGTGTATATACCACCTACTTCAAGTTTTACAGTTTCGATTTCAATGCTATCAATCAATAACTGATAAGTATCGGCCTTGAGTTCTGTTAAGTTACGTAGATAAGCTGGTTCTGTATGTTCTAGTGCACCTTTGCTATTCTTCCATTGGATTGCACGATTTGGTAAAACATTAGCCAAAGTCCGTCCAAGCGGGAAACCACGAACAGGCTTCGCTATGGTGTCTTCGGCGCATATAACAGGATGTGTGGTATTTTTCGAATTCAAAAATACATAATATGATTTTTCTGATTGCAACAGGCAACTATGACTAGGCAGCGTCGCACATTTGTCGCCTGACTTGCCGTTAAATTGGAATTGTATATTTATACCGTTAGTTGCTTCTATGTTAATACCTTTGTTTATATATGTATCAAGAGAATTGATATCGAAATTCAAGCCCGTTAAGTTCGTACTAACTGAATAGTCACAAAGTTCAGCGTTGTAAACACGAAGTTGAGCAATTCCTGCTGTTGGCAAAGTTGGGTAGGTTTGCTAAAAAAAATTGAAAGTTTTAAAGGATTATTGTCTACTATATCAGGCAAAATAGGTATGCTACGGTGCTTTTAGACCGAATCCGAAGCCTAGATTCCAAAACCTGTAATGTTACTTCCGTAATATCCCTGGCATACAGGTAAATTATTTGGCTTACCTCCATTTTTAGCTCAACTAATGCTGAAATTATGAAAGCCATGCTAGCAAAGATGCCACCCAAACTTAGTTTTTGCAATGGACGTCGAAAACCGATTAAATTCAAAAGCGGATAGAATGCAAACTCAAAAATTGGTATAAAAACGAGCACCAGCAAAGGATTCAAAACTTGCATTTGTTCAGGTTTAATATCCCACGAGCCCATATCACCATTCATACGTGTGGCTTGTAGCGTCCAGCGTGAACCTTGCTGATAAAAGAGCGCCCAAAAAAATGGGAGTGGTAAAAATAGCACTAAAACACGCATCATAACTTTTGTGTCCTCAATTAGCGAACGTTCATATTTTTGATCGGCGTAGTCGAGCCAATGTGAGCGTGGATTGATCTTACTCTCGCGCCATTTGGTGGCGATAGCGTTCTATTACAACAAAGGGTGGTATAGAAAGTTATTTGGTTTGGTATATCTCTGTATATGAGGAAGAGTTGTGCACTTACGCCAATAGTTTTGCTGACCAATACGACCATATTTCCTGATGGTGGTGTAATTTTGTACAATCGGGTGGCTGATATGAATATAACTATTAAGGATAAGCAGTTGTTAGAAACCATGAAATTTAATATACCAAAAAATATTTACCTGCAGAGGTAGCCATAACCAAAGTTGGAACTAAAAACGCCAAAAAGTAACATTCCTTTTCACCAAAACATTGAACATCGTCACGAAACATCGGCGTTATGCTATATCCTATCAGTGCGCCAGCATTAATTGTAAAATAGTAGATTGAAAAGAATGTTGATATTTTGTTTTCCTGCTCCGGCAGTTTGAATTGATCGCAACCAAATGCGGACATGCATGGTTGTACTCCACCCACACCTAAACCACATAACATTAAACCAATCAGGGTAAATGTTATTGTAGGCAAATTTAACTGAGGAATAGCTTCTACTGCAATCAATGTTGAACCGATTATATAAACGATGAGAAAATAAAAGATCGTTTTAAATCTTCCAAGCCAACTGTCCGAAACTATAGCACCAATAATGCATAGGAAAAACGCGCTCATAAGAAAGACGTGAAAGATGACGGTGGCATCATCATTATCAAAACCGAGTTCCCGCGATAGATATAAGACGATTAGTGCTGAAAAAGTTAGGTTATATCTATTAAGGAATTAATTTCGCTAGCATGGTGTATACTTACATTGTGTAGCAAAGAACCCAAAACTAAGGCAGAACGTATTAACGACAATTGTGAAGATTGCTTTTGGATAAGGTATTTTCTAGAAATAATATAACATTAATATTCAGGGGATTCATTTAAAGCTATAAAAGCCTTGTTAAGCTTATAAAATGTATAAATCTAGTAAACTACTATAAAAAGTGACATATTTATGAGGTTTATAAGCTTTGTGAGGTTTACAAAGCTTTAAATGAATCCCCATATTGTTAGCATGATCGACGTTGCTATGGAAACGAAATGATGGTAGAAGAGGAATTTCCAAAATAAAATAAATAAATAAAAAAACGCTAAGCGTCTACTTGAAATCGTTCAAGCAAGCGATATTGTTTCTTATTCAGGAAACGTTTGTACTGTCTGTATGTGAACAAACTCATTAAAAATCTTACAAAGATAAATTGCGCTCATTTACTGCAATGTTGTCATAACTCAAAAAACTCGATTTTTGAGTAAGGTACGAGGAAATTTGCGCAGCATCACTATTAATACCAATTTGTTCAGACTCGAAGAAATCTAAGTGCCCGAGCTAAAAATTTTCCCTACAGGTTATACATAATATGAATATAGGTGTTTTACGAAAATGTGTCAACCAAAGAGAAAAATTTGAAAATGAATGTAGGCCAAACTTTTTGATACCATTATGTAGGCATATCACCTTGCAAAATTTGATAGATATTGTGACACCGGTTCTTGCAAAACTTAGGTGCTTCCGACTATCATCAATATTATTTTTTTTTTTTTAGCTGATTAGTTATGACTTATACAAGTATCTAGCCATAAATCTGTTCTAAGCAGCTTATAATAGATAAATCTCTAAAACTACTCCAAATCATGTATAAAGTGAATGCTTAAGAAGTGTTTTTGAAGTAAACTTCTTCGGCGGCGATATGAAGTTTTGATCCCTACAAAAATCGTTGGATTATGTTTTCCAATTTTTTGATATTGGAGTACTCCAATAGTAATCCTTTGTAAACCTCATCGGACCACCTTCAGCTTTTTGAAAGCCGATCATTGCTCGTGCCTTATCGACGAAAATTACGACACTATCGCTCTGGCAGTATATACTCCAAGGAGTAACACATTGGAGTACATTGCAAAGTACTCTGACTGTGGGTACTCCATGGAGTAGCAGAAACAAAGCGAAGGTTGGAGTAGGTGGACCTAAGTGGTCCTAGGAAATCGCAATGTTAATTGGAGCACAATTTTTATGTGTAAAAGGATTACATTTGGAGTACTCTGATGCTCCTATTAGAGTACTCTTTGGATAGGAAATGGAGTACTCTCGATTTTTGCTGGGATTGAAAGTAAAATTCGAGAAAATGGCTGATGATGCAGCGGAAAACACTCACAACAAATTTTGAAGAAGTTGCTAGCAGTACTAACGGAGATATTCCAAATTTCCAAAGCTATATTTGCAATCGTTCAATGTAAATTTTTTTTGTTTTTTGCTTCTCCTGTAAAATTTTTTTTTATGTCAGTTAGGGCCTTTGTGAATTAAGATAACGATATCTATCTTTTAAATTTCGTTAAAATTTTGTTTTCTGATGCTCTTTTCGGTCGCAAACAATTTTTTCCCCAAGTTAGAAGGATTCCCGAATTTAAGTGCTTCAAATAATGGAACGTCCAAACGAAAAAAAAAAATTCTTAAGATAATTGTATGGAAAACTTCCAGTTAGTATTCCAGGTTTAGATATGACCAGTCTATCCGTTTACGAAGCAACTTGGCCCAGCCGTACATAGAAACATTTTAATTTATGTATGTATATTAGGGTGGTTCATAAAAAAAAATTTTTTTTGGGTGTTGTCCCCTCAAAAGTTAATAATTGATAAGAAAACTTTGCAAAAACTAAGCGCCTTAACTTAACCCTCGCTGTCAATGTGGACTAACTTTTGAGGGAAAAGGCCAAAAAAAAATATTATTAGTTTTTTTTTATCATCCTAATCCATCAATCATTATGGTGTTCAGAATGAGCAAGTAATGTATAATCTGCTTAAGTGAGTTAATTTCAATAAAATATGTGCTCAATATTTTTTTATTGTGCTTAAAGTTTATGTTTTCTTTTAGAGCAAAACTGGAACGTCCGAACAAAACTAAAATCGATATGTATTTGTCCAGTAAAAGACTTCTCCAGCAAGATAATGTTAATGCAGTAATAGTTCTTGCTTATTCCTCTATCAATCGTGTATTTGTATTTTTTTTTTGCACTAACCAATTCGCAGAATTTTAAGGAAATCATATATCACCTAAAATAAAAGGTACGTTTTAGGAACGTCCGAACGGCAGATTTAAACCCTTCTTGAGTGGTAATGTGTCATCTCTAGAAAAAAATTTTGATAGCATTGAATAGATGAGTACAAAGGTTATATGTGGCAAAAAAACTTTTGATCCAAAGCCTACTATAGGTTTTATACTTAAAATAGTGTGACAGCATGGAACGTCCGTAATGCTGGAAACACCCATATGTGAGGCGATTGAAAACCTTAAACGGCTCTAAAAAAAAATCAGGTTTTTTGAGAAATATTGAAATACATAAGCGAGCGATTTGTATAACATTTGAACAATAAGTAACGAATTTCAAATCAGCCACTGAAATATTTGTTGTTTCGTTTTTGACAAAAATTCATTTCCATAACACATATGATATCTTTTGCATATAAAATAGTGTTTACTTTACCTTATCTTGCCCCTCTGTTACCGAAACATTCAATTTTGCCGCAATATTGGCATCTTTCTCTTCTGTTTTTTTGTCATTCTCTGTTAAACATAATTGCGACAAATTTATTTGTTTTGTTGATACATCAGAACTATGGTCGAAAGACAAATTGTCATTATACGTTTTTTGTGACTCATTAGCTGATGATCCGCATGTGGTTATATCTGTAAAGTAATGATATCTATCGGTTCATTTGGATTTTTAAACTTTTTCTGGACTTCTTTCGGAACTGTTTTTCAGAAAGGAGAATTTATAAAAAGTGGTCGATTAGCCATATACTAAATTGTATCCACATTGGTCGATAGGTTCCTGAGATAGTGGTCGATATACGAAGGCATGAATAAAATGCAGCTAGTTGGCAACCATAAGTGGAAACCTACTTGAAAAAAGCATAGTTCATATGCGGCTGAAAATACCTTATTTTGATACCCATATTGGCTTATTAGCATATTAAAATAGATGACAATATCTTGTGTGTTGTCACTTGAGGCGATTGCCACCTACATATATGGCATCCAATGAGAGGTATTTTCAGTCGTTGCCACCTAACTGCATTTTTTTCTTTTTATATCGACCACTGTCTCGGGAACATATTCACTGATTTGGATGCAATCTGGTATGGATGGATAGTATGGTTCATTCTAAGACTTTCTACTTGGGTGTTGGCACTTTGGGTGCTATACGTATATTAGGGTGAGGAATTTAAAAAACCCTTGTGTCTTTGGCAAAGCAAAGAACTAGGTTCAAGTTAGAGGTCACTCAAGATTATGCTTGCTTTTTACTAAATATCATAATTAAAAAATGTGCCTAAATTTTAAACCGGTCTAAAGTTTAAGAGTTTTTTTAAACTTATTATTGTAATATTTTAAACCTTCCAAAAGTTGCAATTTCTTTTGGTTTCTATTTAAGATCGAAATGAAAAGGCAGTCTAAACTTTTTTTTTTATTTGTTTGCTTTGTTTGAAAGTCATTGAGTTTTGTCCACAAAAACTTTATGTGCGACATAGCTCAGCGGTAGAGCGGTCGGCTGTGACTTCTGAGCGCTTTCGTTCGAATCCTGCCAAGTGCCGCATTTTATAAATTTTATAACTTTTTGGTTTGAAATTTTAAACTTTTCGGTTTAAAATTAAAACTTTTCAGTTTAAAATTACAACCTCTTCGGTCCACAATTTTTGTTTTGTTTTCATCTATTTTTGAAAGCTTATTCAAGATTGAGTTTTGCCCACAACAATTATGTGTGCGATGTAGCTCAGTGGTGGAGCAGACGGACATGATGCGGGTGGTCTTGGTTCGTGTCCCAGCCAACGGACAAAACTGGTCTAGTTTAAATTTGAAACCAAATTTGGTTTGGTCATATATGTCACATATGTTTAAAATTTATGCTCAAATTTTTATCCGTGTATTAATCGACAAGCAAATCGATTTATTTTATCACTGCTTTTCATGAAAAAATAACTAATGTTTTTATGGCTAGGAGAAAAGAATGCGCTTTAAATAGGTGCAGCAAACTCAAACCACTATAACGTTTTTTTTTTTTTTTTTTTGTGATTATTTACATAATTAATATTTGTCAAATTTGATAGACAAACAAACGGATGGTCCAATAAACTTCCACAACTCATTTATATGTGTATTTATTTTTGTGTATAAAAACCACAATTTACCTTGGTCTTGCGTCATTTTCGCGCTTTCTTGTAACTAAGTTTAGTGTAGTTTTTATGACACACGAATTTTCACTTTTGCAATTTTAAGCTTCTTTATTACACATTTTTTGTAACTTTGTTTAAAGCAAAATAAACCGTGCACACCTCAATTGCGAACTATTTCTAAATCCGTGTATAAGCGAGCACATCTTATGTCATTTTTAGCGGATAGCAGATTAGCTTGGTGCCGACATAATATCGAACAAGATTAGTTATTTACGTACAGCCGCACTCACCGGTGAAGCATACGCTATGGGGTAATAAATTAAATAAATAGCGGCGAAATCGCTTTTAACATATGTATGGGTGATTCCATTGTGACTCGCTATTTTCGCTATAACTATAACCGTTAACGAAAGCAAAGGAAAATTAACAATCTTTGGATACCAGATATACACTTGTAAAACACAATTTAGAAGACTGTGACGGGTGTGACCTTATAATTTGAGCTTTCAGCAAATCTTCACTTTTAGTGTCGACGTACCATACGACAACTAACACTTAAATTTTTTACGAAAACTAGCACTTAAAAAGAAAAATAACACTTTTAATTTGTGTCTCACAAAAACTAACACTTTTGCGTACCTGCCCGGTGAGATAGAAACTTAAAACTTGAGACATTTGTCAGAACCCGGTGACAATGCAATCCCTCATCAAAAACATTCCGAATTGAGGTATTTCGAAAATTCGTTTGAAGCTGGGAATCTAGAAATCGACTTTTGACTAACTTCCTGGTAACCTAGGAGCTTAAAACTTGACATTAAATTGAGAGCACAGTGACAATACAATTTGCAAAAAACTGGAATTTTGAAAGGTGGCGCGCTGGTCGATATAATTAAAAGTCTTTGAAACAAGGGGGAAATCTTGCGACCGTTTTTGAATAACTTCCTGGTAAGCTAGAGAAACTTTATCCATTTGTCAGAACCCAGTGACAATGCACTCCCTCTATAAAAAAATTTCGGTAGGTGGAGCACGGTTCGAGCTATTGCGAAAATTCTTTTGTAAGTGCAATCTTGTGATCCACTTTAACTAACTTCCTGGCTAAGTAGGGACTTGTAACTTAACATGTAGTTGAGGAAACGACAACAATACAATTTGTAAAATTTAAAATCCCGAGAGGTTGCGAGCTTATCGAGATAATTGAAAGCTTAAGACTTAAAACCTGCTTCAAAATCTCCCTATTGCCTTATTATAGGCAGTACTAAAAAATATAGAATAAAAAGATGAAAAAAAATGTTTAAAGACAACCATTATATGTATGAAAGCTGGCAAAAGGCAGCTGCAAATTTGTCATTGAACAAGGACATGGTGTCGGTGTCTTTGGTTTTGAAATTTTAGTCATACCAACTGTAATTAATTTTTGAGATTTGAAAATATGGACAGCGCAGTTTTAGCTGGAATTCACCATATTGGACTGAGCAAAAAAAATTACTTTTTTTAATTTATTTTGTTTGTTCCATATCCGATTTAAATAAGTTTTGTTGGGGAGTACGTCGTTTTCATAAAAAAAACTGCCCGAAAAAAAATTCTTTCTAACAAAAGTCGTAACAAAACTCCGAAACGGTTTCAGCAGAAACAAAACCTGTACCTACCGAAACAAAACTTGTAACGAAAAGTCAAGAACAAAACTGGTAACGAAAGTAGTTTTCGGCAGAAGCCGAATACTGTTTCGTTAGAATTTCTATACGCCATAAACATTAATAGTTTTGTTTCTGTTCATTAGGTTTGTATACAGTTTTATTAACAAAAAAAAAAAACTACTTTCGTTTCTATACAGAAAATTTTGGTTACAGTTTTGTTACACAATTTTGTTACAGATTTCGTTTTCGATCCTAGCTTTTGGTTTCTTGTAGTTTTGTTACACAGGGTTTCGTCTCCCTTCTGTTACTTATTGAAACCGTTCCACCCATTTCGATGTTACTCGGAACAGTAACGGCACCTGTATTTTTCATTTCGATATATTTTTTTTGCATTCGGTCCAGTCTAGTATATAGATATAGCTCATATAGGGTGTCTCAAAGCCTTTTTATCATATTGTGTGGAAGACTGAATCTCGATGTGGGCCGATTGATTGGCACTTATTAATGTATTTTGAGACCTAATAAATCTGAGATTGACGAGATTTTCAAAACTCTCATTATCGAAAAAAGCTTTGACATACATGCACACATCACCTTCTGGTTCGCTAGCACGAAATGATGTTGAGCAACAGAAATTTTTCGAAAAAGAGTGTTTCACATATTTAAGTATGTTATATTAAAATATACTCACTACAAATTTTAAGGAGTTACTATCAGTAATAACAGCCTTTGTGAATTAAGGTAGCGATATATTCATTCAAAAAAGGCTTCATACATTATAGGCCAAACAGAATCAGTCCGTGAACACGTTAGATACGTGACGTACGTCGTTTTAAGCGTAGCTGGTGTTACGCATACAAACAGTCGCATTCTACTTAGCTGTGAGTTGTTTCAACGTATTGCCATATTGTTTCTGTTTCCCGCTTTAACGAAATACTTACTTGACACTCAAACTGTAGACATAAGTTACAAAACAGTGTAGGCATAGAAAGTGAAAGGTTTTGATAAGATTGAAAACGTCGATTAGGGTATACATAATCTGATAATAGCAAGATAAAATCTAACGTAAGTTCATTTATAAGTACTTTTTGTGAAAAAACTACCGACAAAAACTGTGAATGAGGCTTTATTATGTGATGATCTTTTCGAAAGATATCAACATTTTTACATTTTTGATAAGAACAAGTTGGGAATAGTAGGAAATAGAAGGAGAGAGTGCATGTATTTGGCGGTGAAAGGGTTAATATGTGGGAAACTGAACTGTGAAGCCCCAGAAAACGTGGCTGAACTTTTTCTAAAACCTTTGAACAAACTGTATAGTTCTCAAGTTTATATCCAACATCATTCTCCGAGTATTCTCCAGCTTTGAGATATTTTGATAATTTATAGTTATATCAAGTTGATGCCCAACATCATTCTCCAGGTATTCTCTAATAGGGCTGATACATTAGCGCAAATTTCGAAAACAAAAATAGCAAAGAAATACTACCAAAATTACGGACTGATGGCTATATGTCGCCAAAAAATAAACAGTTCTCAGCGACATCTAGCTTTAAACCGCAAGAAATTTAAGTAAAAGTTAAGAAAGCTCAACTTGAGAAACAGCGTTTTTTGTTTCATATAAAAATTTAACCTTTTTGTTGAGAACGCTATCATTCTCAAGTGGTTTTCGTATTGAGAAACAACGCATCTCTGGCATATTCTAAACTCCTAAACCACAGGGGCACATAATAAAGCCTTATTTTCTCACGCTTCTTGAGAGTGCTAGTTTTTTCCACAATTCTCCATTTATAAAACTATATACTATTTCGATAAAAATATCTCTTTGATATGTATGTTGGCATTACAATTTATTCTCTAACTTACAAAATTTAAATTAAGTACAAAAACAATAGTAATAATGCTACATGCTAACTAACAGCTACAATATCTTTACAGGCCCGTCTTTCTTACCCATCCACCGATTTATCCAAGTTTTCAACGTCTTGTTTTTTGTTACGCTCCAGTGGTGTCACATCCTTTACCTCATTTTTAGCCACTGGATCATTTGGAATATATCGGTATGCAATAAATATAAATATAATCATATCAGCCAACATAAGACCAGCGTAGAGGAAAAATTCTGACGCCTGAGAATCGAATAGTGATAGCTCAGCAATAACAATGACAATTAAATTTCCGAAAGCGATCGTTAGAAGCCAGAAAGCTTGTAATACCGACTTCATTGACTCAGGCGCTTGTGAGTATGAAAATTCAAATCCCGTCACCGAAAACATTACCTCGCCAATAGTCATAACAGCATATTGTGGAATCAGCCAAAGAATCGACACCGAATTGGGATCTGTTACAGTGACAAGCTTGCTACGGTATTCGCCAGCCGATTCCTCCGCTATTAGAACTGTGTAAATACCACCCACTTCAAGTTTTAAAGTTGCGATTTCAATATTATCAATCGATAGGTGGTAGGTATCGGCCTTAAGTTCTGTTAAATTACGCTGATAAGCTGGTTCTGTATGTACTAATGCCCGTTTACTCGTATTCCATTGAATTGTACGACCTGGATTTACATTAGCCAAAGTACGTGCAAGCGGGAAACCACGAACAGGCTTGGCTATGGTGTCTTCGGCGCATATTAAAGGATGTGTGGTATTTTTCGAATTCAAAAATACATAATACGATATTTCTGATTTTAACAGGCAACTATGACTAGGCAGCGTCGCACATTTGTCGCCTGACTTGCCGTTAAATTGGAACTGTATATTTATACCGTTAGCTGTATCTATGTTTATACCTTTGTTTATATATATATCAAGAGAATTAATATCGAAATTCAAGCCTGTTAAATTCGTACTAACTGTATAGTTGCAAAGTTCGCCGTTGTAAACACGAAGTTGAGCAATTCCTGCCGTTGGCAAAGTTGGGTAGGTTTGCTAAAACAATTAAAAGTTTGAGAAGATTACTATCTACTATATCATGCAAAGCAGGGTTGTTACGGAGCTTCAGAAGCGTCGAAATTTTCGTTTGCTCAAAACTTTCGATTCAGATTTCGGCTAAAATTTTTCGGAATTACTATGGAAGTCGATTAGTAGAACGAGACCAATGCTAGGTCAGGTGGTGATGAAAATAACACTGTACACTCAAAAAAGAGTTTCCATATTTCAAAATTCCCCTTATTTGGCTCCATAAACATGGCTTTCTTAATTTAAAGACTTTTCTTTCAAATGTTTTACTTAGTTTAAGGAAGCCATGTCTTTGGAGCCAAAATAAGGTAATTTTTTTCTGAGTGTACAACGGCCAAAAAATCCCAGATTGTTTCTCATCGGTTTCTATAGCCTAAAGCCTTTGGGTGTACTAAATCTGAAGTAAAATTTTTCGGGTCACCTTAGGCTTTCTGTCCAAAGCGTAGTTTGTTCAGAGTACGGTATTTGCCCTATGGAACATCTGTCTGCCGCCAAATATAAAAACCAAATTTAAATTATGGTTCCCTAACTCCAGAAAAATTGCTAAATTATAAAAAAAAGAACGTGTGGCACTCGGGGACTGCCGCGGTAAAGCTATTGCGTATCACTTTTTATCAACTTATGCAATTATAATATTTATGAAAACTCAATGAGCATATTTATGATTTTAGTACAGCGTTAACCTGTTAACAGTATAGCATATACAGCTCCAATTTTATGTACAACGTCACACTGTTAGTAGTATAGCCTAAATGTAGGCAACGTATACAGATACAATTTTAATGTAATGTAATGTACAGCTCCAATTTTATGTAATCGCCCTGTTGCTAACATTAGTACAACGTCATACGCCTAAATGTAGGCAACGCTTATATTTATTTTTGCCAAGTTATGTTTCTAACGCCGAACCTTTTAACATTGAAAAAAGTCCGTTACTACGAACTTTTTTAACATTAACATTTTTTTCATTTCACTCCCACCGTCAAGGCCTGCGATAAAATCTATGCAATAGCTTCAAAATTTTGTTTACAACTACCGATCTCTTTACAAACCAAATTTTGGAGAGAAAATCTGAGTGAATTAGATTTTTCTTATTAAGGGACAGTAAGTAGAAATTCTTGGAAATCTCGTTGCTGGACTTTAACATGACATCCGCCTTCAATTTACTTCCGATTTCGAAAAAAAAAACAAAAAAAGGAATTCCCGATTCCAAAGCCGCTTAACTCTCTTCCATAACCACCCTGACACAAAGCCAGCTAAATGTATCAGCTTACCTCCATTTTTAGTTCAACTAATCCGGAAATAATGAAAGCCACAATAGCAAAGATGCCACCCAAACTAAGTTTTTGCAATGGACGTCGAAAACCAATCAAATTTAAAAGCGGATAGAAAGCAAACTCGAAAATTGGTATTAGTGCGAGCACCAGCAAAGGGTTAAATAGTTGCATTTGTTCAGGTTTAATATCCCACGAACCCATATCGCCATTCATACGTGTGGCTTGCAGTGTCCAGCGGGAACCTTGTTGATAAAAGAGCGCCCAGAAAAAGGGAACTGGTAAAAATAATACTAAAACACGAAATATCACTTTTATGTCCTCAATCAGCGAACGTTCGTATTTTTGATCCGCGTAGTCGAGCCAATGTGAGCGTGGATTGATCTTACTCTCGCGCCATTTGTTAGCAATAGCATTCTGATGGAAGAGAGATTAAGTAGCTAAATAATTGGTATCGTGTCTAGTTACGTAGGATAGTTGTGCACTTACGCCAATAGTTTTGCTCACCAATACTACCATATTTCCTGATGGGGGCTTAATTTTGTATAATGGCGTAGCGGATATGAATATAACTGAAAGAGATAAGAATTGTTAGAATCGATGTAGGAACCCTACTTAATTCCTTATAATCCTCTAATTTCATGTAAGTACTTGCAGAAGTAATCATCACTAATGTTGGAACTAAAAATGCCAAGGAGTAACATTCCTTTCCATCAAAACAATGAACATCATCACGAAACATTGGCGTTATGATGTACGATATCAATGAGGCAACATTAACTGAAAAGTAGTACACTGAAAAGAATGTTGATATTTTGTTCTCCTGCTCTGGCAGTTTGAATTGATCGCAACCAAAAGCGGATATGCATGGTTGTACTCCACCTACACCTATACCACACAACAATAAACCAATCAAGGTAAATGTTGTTGCAGGCAAATTTAGTGGAGGAATAGCACCAACTGTAATCAAAATTGAGCCGATTATATAAGCGAAGAGAAAATAAAAAATCGTTTTGAATTTTCCAAGCCAACTGTCCGAAACTATAGCACCCATAATGCTTAAGAAATAGGCGGCCATAGCGTAAACGTGGTAGACGACGGTGCTATCATTGTTATTGAAACCGAGTTGCCGCGTCAGATATAAGACAATTAGCGCTGAAATGAAAGTTATTTAAAAGTTACGTATTAAACTAAAGTGGTATTTAGATATCGGTTTTGTTTTTTTGGGAAATTTCGCTGATATGGTGTGCAAACGTGTGAATAAATTGAGATTTGAATTAACAAAAATAAGTTACCGTAATTTTATTTTCAGTACCTAGTAAGCCCAGAAAAAGGTTTTAAAACAATGCCGACATCAAAAAGAAAATCTAAATGGTCCTGAAAACAGTACAGAAATGGCCACAAAATAACAAAAAAAAACTTCTAAAATAATCGTGTCAGAGTCCAGAAAACAATCACGAAGCCCAGCCATGAAAAGACTGAACACTTAGAAGAGAAGCTGGGCCTTAATCTCCTCGGTGGTATGCCTTTCCAAATTTTTTTTATTACTGCTTCTTCTCCCAAGCATTTTAACCTTCCTTTTATCATCATCATCATTTTTGCTAACTTCTATTGCATATAGCATAACTTCGGTGGCCAACTGTCCTCTATTATACAGGACAGTGCTGTATTTCGAGCACCTGGGCCTGGATTCTCTAACAGTGAGTTTTGAAATTTTCACTTTTTCACCATTTAAAATATATGGGAAAAAAGTGTACATTTCAAAACTCACAGTTAGAGAATCCAGGGCCTGTCCTGTCATTTTTTTAAATAAATACGGAATGGAAAATGTTCTGTATTTTTCTCCATGTCCTGTATTTGGTACCTCTTGGTCCAATTACAAAGTGCTACAACCATTTTAAACTTTTGAAGCGACCTGGAAGAAAAAGTTCATCTGGTCGAGTTATACCCGAAACGCCCTTCAAAAGTTTTGTAACACCCCCAAAATCTGGTTTTTAGGCCCGTTTTTTCAGTTTCTACGTTAAAAAAGTCATTAAAAAACCAATTTTCAAACGATTTCAAAATTATCAACAATTTTGGTTGGAGAATTGCTGACACTTCCAAAATATGTATAGAGTTTTGTTCATTTGGAAAAAGTATGATACGTTTTTTTGAGCCAGAAGTTGAAATTTTTAGAAATTTCATCCGGTGTTCCGGTTTTGACGTAATTTTTTGGCACTAATTGACAATGAATGAATTTTTTCATGGAGAGACAGCTACTACTTAATTATGCCAATTTTATTTTTATACCCAGAGTACTAGTACTTGTACAAGGGTATTATAATTTTGTCCACATAACGGTAATAAGTAACGGCACAAAATAATCGAGATAGATATAAAGTTCCATATATGAAAGTCCTTAGGTTGAAAAGAGGAGTTCATTAAGGCATGTCCGTCTGTCTGTTCGTCGGTCTGCCCGTCCGTCTGTCCGTCTAACCGTGTCCACAATAACTTATGTAAAACTTAGATATTTGCAGGAAATTTTGTATACAAGTTACTTTCTTGCCAAGATAGGTTGCTATTGAAAATGGGCAAAATCGGATGATAACCACGCCCCCTTTTTCGATATTGAAAATCACATAAGTTGACATATCTCGGTAGCTGCAATGGCTAAAATGATATAATTTTATAGGTGAATACCCCTGGTCATTCTCTTATGATTTTTCCATAATTTTTTTTAAAGTGGGCGTGGCACCGCATTTTTGAAAATTTGACGGGTCATAACTTTTAAACTGATTAGGGTAGAACGATGAAATTAGGCACAAAGCATACTAGTATGGTTGGGAGCATACCTGATGAAATTGGATAAAATCGCTCTCCAACAGCGCCCACTTTCGATATCGAAAATTTCTAAAATCACCTAAATTGACATAATTCGATAACGGAAATGGGTAAAATGATATAATTTTATAGGCGACTCCCCCTGGTCAATATATAATGATTTTTTGATAAATTTTTTAAAATGGGCGTGGCACCACATTGTTGAAAATTAGACTGGTCGTAATTTTTAAACTGATTAGGATAAAACGATGGAATTTGGCACAAAGCATACTAGTATCGTTGGAAGTATACCTGATAAAATTAAATAAAATCGGTCTCCAACCACGCCCACTTTCGATGTCGAAAACTTCGAAAATAACCTAAATTGACATAACGGAAATGGATAAAATGATATAGTTTGGTAGGATGAGCCCCCTAGTCATTCTATTATGATCTTTTGATACATTTTTAAAGGTAGGCACCGTCCACTCTTAAGGGAGGCATTTTTGAAAATTCGACTGGTCATAACTTTTAAACTAATTACCGTAGAACGATGAAATTTTTACAAGGTATACTAGCGTACACGCCCACATTCGAATATTTCGAAAATCATATGAAACCCACCACTGGTTATTTAATGTTCGGTTTACCCGAACTTAGACTTCCTTATTTGTTTTGTAAAGGACTTCAAGTTTTCAAGATATGCAGCATAAAGCTAAATCTAATATTTTGGTCTCAAGCGCCCTACAGAAGTACTGTGTGTAGTTAGGCGGGTCGATTTGAAAATCACTGGAGTGGCAAGGAAAATCATGTTCTAGGGATCAAAATAAGATACTTTGCCGAAGGAAGCATAACTCTAAAACCATTTCTGATGTCTTTTGTCTTCTTACTTTTGACCTTGAGCGCCAAAGTTTGAAAAATCCTGCGTTGACCCGTTTAGGGTGCCCAAATGTATGACCGACCCCCACTAACTTTGAAGGGCGGACCCGCCCATGCCAGTGGCACACCCCCTAAAAACTCACCGTGGCACCACCATTGGAGTACTCCAATATCACAAAATTAGAACAGATCCAAAGATTTTTGCAGGATCATTGAAATATAGAGGCATAGTCATAGTCTGAATAAAGTAGGTACTAAAGTTAGCGTCAGCCGTTGGAAATGAACTAACACTATGTCCCAATAAGTTTAAATAAAAATCATCAATAAAATATTTTGACCCGTATTTTGTAGATAGAAAAATTGTCACCGTAATCATAACCCTCTTATGATCTAACAGAAATAATGGTTGTCCTACAGATTTACTAAATTTGACTTTCGTGAAGGTTTCCTTCTTCTTCCCTATTTAATACACAATTTCGGGTTTGTTATACGATATATTTTAGCTACATATGATTCATGGAAACAGATTGATATGAGCACAAAGAGTTGGACTTACGTACCACATTTGCACACAAATCCAACAACTTCAATATTTTTATCTACTTACATTGCGTGGCATAAAAACTGAAACTGTGACAAAACATATTGGTGAGAATGGTGAAGATTGCCTTCGGATAGGGTGGTTTCTAAAAATAATATAAATATGAAGAGTGTTAACATAATCGGTGTAGCTATGAAAATCAGCTGATGTCAGGGAGCGGTACTCCCTCAAATCAATAAAGAAAATGTAAATATCGACGACTGAGTGGAATATCCATTATTTCAAAATATTTTTCGAAAACTTCTATCCAAGGCGAATTCATTACAGGTGGCATCTTCCCATCATATGGTTTCTTCTTCTTCCTTGAAAATCGAATCGTAGCTGTCAAATTGCTTATGTTGTTGCTTTGTCTGACATTTTCAGCCACAAGGAGTGTGTGCGTGTGTGTAGATCTGAATTCGCTCGAACTCACCTGTATGAATTCGCCTTGCTTCTATCTCAGCTGAAAGGGTGTTTTTAAAACTCATTCTGAGAGTAGGCGCTTTTGAACCAAATTTTGAAATAAATTTTCATATAGGGCGCTTGAAAAGTTATTGCTCTATACAGTTCCAATTTTGATTTCTATAAATAAGTTTATAGTTTACCTTAACTTGGCCCTCTGGTACTGCAGCATCAAACAGGGGGGCTACATTGACATCTTTCTGCTCTGGTTTCTTGCTGGTATCTGTTAAACTTAATTCTAGCAAGGTAATCGGTTCTGTCGATACATCAGGTTGAGTTTCAGATTCCGCACTGTCGTCAAACGAAAAATAGGCATTAAAATCCTTGGGTGGGTCATTAGTCTGCGCATCGCCATACAATGTGGGTATATCTGCAATACAACCAAAGTTGTCGTTAAAAAAGTTACAAGTTTTTCCGCCAGCGATAACACAAGAACGCACTATTCCATAATGTTCAAAGCTATGATAGCGGGTTTTGATGCAAAATTTGAAATAATTCAAAATTATTTTCAAATAGTCTGGTCTTTCACGCACCCTTCGATATTGTTTATGTATAGAAATCTAAAATTTACCCTTTTCCTCAGTCATTTTCGGCTTTTATTGTAATAGCTAGGCCTCTTCGTTGTGATTTGGACAATGTGTATACACGATCTATTATTTTCACTGTGTCCGCTTTTGCTTTAGAATTTTCAATTATATTTATAACACATGTCTTGTAATTAGCGTAACCATACCACGATTGCAAACTACATATTTTTAGAGCCGCGTATAAACGATCATGTCTTAGCGCACTTGTGGCGATTAATAGATTAACTTTTAAGTATTGGCTCTGGCATAATATTGAACACCCACCACACACTCACCTTCTAAGCATGTGTTATGCGTTAGTAAAATAAATAAACATTGGGCGATATCGCATTCTACCATCTACTACATACATATGTTCTTTCTGCTTGAGTATTAATCACAAAGAGTAGCTAGTGTAGTGTTTTACCCGCTGTGTTTCAGACCGGGTTTTTCTTAATTTTTCAACCTTTTTTTGGTATCTTAATATTTGGAAAACCGAATTAACCGGTTTTTTACTACCGAATAACCGAGTCTTTTATACTTGCATACGGATGTTTTGCAATTATCTTAGGTTAGGCTAGGTTCAAGTTGCTGCGGTAGAGGCACACTAAGGACAGTTCTGAAAGGCCTGTTGTGATACCACAAACACTAGGAAAGTCAGTCCCGGGACTCGGCCATATGAAGAATCCTTGAGTTGTTGGGATTCTCCACTTATCAGAATCCCGGAACTGACACTACACCCTCCTAGGGCGTGTTGTTTTTGTTAACAGCAAAAAAAAACTCTCCGAAGGTTTTGGGAGTGATGCCGAAATTGAGAAGATGGGCAATGAGAGGTAAGAGGCATCATATCCGTAGATCAACCATCGAGTTAGCACGTCATTATCTATGTGCATATTAGTCGCCTCCAATGACCGACCCTAACCCGCAGGGGCAGCCCTCCTAGGCTGTAAATGTGTCTAGATCTTTTAAGATCCCATTTTGACCAGGTTTGTTTTGATATCCGGTACCATTAGGATTGTAGCCATATTTTCTTGGCTTTACGGAGCGTGTGCTCATGTGGTAAACGGCGTACGTAAGCCAAGAATAGCCTGGAGTGCTTCGTTGGGCGTTGTCCTTAGGGCACCGCTTATACAGATCATACTGGATCTATGGCCTTTAACCAACAGATTTGGGTTTGTTGCCTTGCTCAGCGCAGGCCTTGCTCAGCGCAGGCCTTGCTCAGCGCAGGCCACCATACCACAACTCCATACATCATAATTGGACGGACAATCGCTGTGTAGATCGATCTGCATATTTTAGAGCCAAGGCCCCATTTTTTGCAAATGGGCCTTTTGCATGTCTAAAGTGCAATGGAAGTTTTTTTTTGGCGCTGAATCTCATACTCCTTCCAGTTAAGCATTTTTACCAGAATTGTGCCTAGGAATTTCGCTTTATCAGCAAAATTCAGGCCCACGCCATTTAGCTCTGGTAAGTTTAGATGCTCAAATGTCAGACAGGGCCACCCCGCGTGTATTGCTCTTGGCCGGGTCGATATAAAAAGGCGACCCGGGTCTAGCCCTGTAGGACATGTAGAATGAGAAGAGAAATAGATTCCTCTTTCGACGAAGGAAAATAAGACTTAATAATACACTTATCGTACCCATCATGTTGTACCCATCCTGATGAGATGAAACTAGTCCTCTCTTTGAATCACCCGTTGGGAATGCCAGTTCATAAATATTTTGATATAACTATTAAGTACTTGACATATAAAGTTGGTCTGTTATAAAGATATACGAGATATTCGACTATTGATATTGATAAGATTGAAAGCAGCGACTAAGGTACATTCTGATAACAGCAAGATATTATCAAGATAACTTAACAATAGTATTTTGAATTAAAATAAAATTTCGGTTGACGATTCGGAAGCCGAAAATCATTTTCAAAAATTTACGTTGGTAGGTAGGTAGGCTGCTAGTAAACGAACAAACACACATAGGCCCCGGAGGTCCCGCTGTAATACCAAACTTACCTTAAAAGTTATAAAAAGATTGACCAAATTAAGAAACTGTATGCCGTAGAGAAGGAGCGTTACCGGTGTGTGGAGTATTTGCAGATACTAACGCTAGGGAACGCTCCGGTATAAGTACTTTCTGAAACCTGTCTAAAAGGTCAAACCTCTTATGACTGAGGGTATATTTTAGATCTTCTAATCAATTAGGGGGTTTCGGATACTTCAACCATGCTACGTTTAAAACTTACCTGACCCACCTCTCCTAAAAATCGCTTAAATGGTGGTTGAATATTATGAGTTCCTACAAGTTTTCACATGGAGAGCTTGTGCATTATTATACCCTCAGGAATTGGTAGAACCAACGACAACCATTGTTTACGCATTAACATCCAGAAAGCGTTTTTTGGCTTTGATAGGAACAGAATTTATCTGTTCGTGTCTCTTCCACTAAGAGACTAAGGTCATAGATTTTTAAATTGTTTTTTATAATTTTTTTATTTTTATGAAAGCATTATAACGCCGGTTCCAAAGTAAAAAGAAGTATTTCAAGATTTAAATTGTTTTTGAAACGGCATTCAAAATTTCATTTTTACAATGGAGTTCTATGAAAAAATAAAAGTTTGAAATGCTGTTTTCCCAAAAATTTTAAAAAGTAAATATGTACATCTGTTTACTTTGGAACCGGCGATAATTTATAAACCTTTTTTCGTTTTTATGAATTTGTTTATTTGCGATTTTAATATATTTAATTTTAACTTAAATACTTATTAAATACAAAATAATTCTTCGTTAGTATTACATGCTTACCATGAGATATACCAGTTCCTCACTTTACTCATCAACCGTGTGAGCAACATTGTCAATGCCATTCGGCTCACTCGTTTCCGTTGCCGCCAAAGGTTCCGTTTCGCTCTTTGGAGCTGGATTATTTGGTTTATAACGGTAAGCAACAAACATAAATACAATCATGTCAGCAAACATAAGACCAGCGAATAAAAAGAATTCATTCGCTTGAGAGTCGAAGAGCGAAAGCTCGGCAACAACAACTACGATTACATTACCGAATGCCACCGTTAATTGCCAACACGCCTGTAGTACCGACTTCATTGCAACCGGTGCTTGCGAATATGAAAATTCAAGGCCCGTCAAAGAGAACATAATCTCACCAAGAGTAAGAATAATATATTGCGGCAATTGCCAAAGAATTGACAAAGAGTTTGGCTCTGTTACAGTGATAACCTTACTACGGTATTTGCTAGCCGACTCTTCAGCTATTAGAACTGTGTAAATACCACCCACTTCAAGTTTCATCGTCGTGACTTGAATATTATCAATCAAAACCTGATAGGTATCGGCCTTAAGTTCTGTTAAATTACGCAGATAAGCTGATTCTGTGTGTTCTATTGTGCCTTTACTAGACTTCCACTGGATTGTACGACTTGGTTTAATATTGGCCAATGTACGCCCTAGCGGATAGCCATGACTAGGCTTCGCTATGGTATCTTCTGCGCATATTACAGGATATTTCGAGTCCAAAAATACATAATAACTATTCTTGTCCTTAAGCAGACATGCTTGATTTGGAAGTGCAGCGCAGTTAGCACCAGATTTTGCATTGAATTGGAATTGTATATTTAGACCTTCAGCTGCATCGATATTGATTGTTTTGTTGGTATACAAATCGAGAGATTTCACATCAAATTTGAGGCCAGCCAAATTGGTGGTTATCGAATAGTCGCAAAGTTCGGCATTATAAACACGAAGTTGAGCGATGCCTGATGTTGGCAGTTCTGGATATGTTTTCTATTAAAGAAATTCCTAATTACTCAATTTTGGTCAACCGTAAATAAATTTAAATTCTAATCAGTCCAAAGAAAACTTACCTCTAGTTGCAGTTCGACTAGACCAGAGGCAACAAAAGCTATACCAGTAAAAATACCACCCAATACCAATTTTTGCAATGGGCGACGTATGCCGACTAAATTCAAAAGCGGATAGAAGGCAATCTCGTAAAGTGGTATAAATGCGAGTACAAGAAAAGAGTTCACCATTTGGATTTGATCTGGTTTAATATCCCATGACCCCATATTGCCGTTCATACGAGTGGCTTGTAAAGTCCAACGTGAGCCTTGCTGATTGAACAGTGCCCAGAAAATTGGCAATGGCAGATAGAGCACAACAACACGCATCAGTATTTTTATATCTTCAATCAGCGAATGATCATATTTTTTACCGGCATAATCGAGCCAATGTTCACGTGGATTGATCTTCTGCTCCTTCCACTTAGTTGAAATGGCGTACTATATTGATGAATTGTAGTGTTTGTTTTCTTATAATTAGCAAATGGTTCGGAAGTATACTAACCCCGATAGCTTTGCTGACCAAAACAAGCATGTTTCCGGCTGGAGGTTTCATCTTGTATAATGGAACACCCAATAGGAGAATAACTAATCGATACAAGGAGAGACAATAAAAATATGAGAAATATAATTTTTTTATGAATATAATTATGAGGCATTTTGACGCTATGCCTAAAACAGACTCTAACGATTATCATTAACACACTCACCAATAGAAATTCCCATGACTACAGCTGGTACACCAAAAGCCAGCGGATAACAATCCTTCTGCCCAAAACAACTCACATCCTCACGCAAAATTGGTGTAATTAGATTCGATATCAAAGCACCTGCGTTAATAGACAAATAAAAGAGCGAGAAGAACGTAGCTGATTGCTTTGCCTGCTCTGGCATCTTGAATTGATCACCACCAAAAGCTGTGATACAAGGCTTAATGCCACCGGAACCCAAAGATATCAGCACCAAACCCATCATTGTAAATACTCTTGCGGGCAAATTTAGTGGTGGTATAGCACCAATTGTGATCAAAACTGAACCGGCGACATAGACGAGTGAGAGGTATAAAATCGTCTTGAATTTTCCAAGAAAACTGTCTGAAACGATAGCACCAAAAACGCAGAGAAAATAAGCGAGCATAGTGTAGGCGTGAAATATAACGGTAGCGTCATTATCACTATAACCGAGTTGCCGCGACAGGTACAAGATGAGAATTACTTGAATAAAAAGAAGAAAATCATATTAACTTCCAAAACAAAAGTCAATAGAGTGCAAATATACTTCGCGAGCCATAGAAATTGAAACGTTCACAAAACTCATTACTGATGATGAAGAAAACTGATTTCGGATAGGATAATTTCTGAAAGTGCAAAATAATAAAAGATTTACTTTCTTATGATAATTGCGATATATTAGGTATTTCTGCCAAAGTAATTAATAACACTACCCGACAGCAAAAAAATATCCTCGACATTCGATGCATGTTTCCTATGTAGAATTTTATGCTGATTCCAAATATGCAAACATTTGATTTAAAAGTAGAACAGTTTCCAGGATATTTTGAAATTTCGGTTTTTGAGATAAAAGAAAGTAGAATGACTAACCTGTCAATATCTCCGCCATTGCTTACTCGATTTTTATGATATTTCATTTCCTTTAGAGAGGATGAAATACTTTTTCCACCAAATTAAAAATTATTAAAATTGACGTTAAACTGACTGAGTTATGACCAGCTCTTATGCAGAATATGGTCAGATGAGTACATGCCTCCAGATTGGAATTTAAGTGTGCTCTGCCAAATCCACAAGAAATGCGATCCCGCTAATATCGCATGTAAGGTTATTTCTAGCATGTCGTGTGAAAGACTGAAGCCCATCGTAGACAAACTGATTGGACCTTATCAGTGTGGCTTTAGACCTGGTAAGTCTACCATCGACCAGATTTCCACGATACGCCAAATCCTGGGGAAGACCCATGATAAAAGAATCGACAGACACCATCTCTTTGTCGATTTTAAAGCCGCTTTTGACAGCGCAAAAAGGAGTTGCCTGTATGCCGCCATGTCTGAATTTGACTTCCCTGCAAAGCTTAAACGGCTTTGACAAATGACGGTGAGCAAAACCAACAGCTCCGTCAGAATCAGGAAGGACCTCTCTGAGCCATTTGAAACCAAACGAGGCTTCAGACAGGGTGACTCCCTTTCGTGCGAATTCTTTAACCTGATGCTGGGGAAGATAATTCGAGCAGCAGAGCTAAACCGCAATCTTTTACAAGAGCGTGCAATTTCTGGCGTATGCTGATGATATTGATATCATTGGCCTTAACAACCGCGCCGTAAGCGCTGCCTTCTCTGGACTGGATAGTGAAGCGAAAAAAGTGGGTCTTGCGGTCAACGAGGACAAGACGAAGTATCTGCTGTCATCAAAGAAGGAATCGCACACCTGCGCTTTGGCAGCCAAGTCACCGTTGATGGCTACAAATTTGAAACGGTGAGGGACTTCGTCTATTTGGGAACCAGTATTAACACCGAAAATAATATCAGTCTAGAAATCCAACAGAGAATCACTCTTGCCAACAAGTGCTACTTTGGACTGAGTAGGCAATTGAGAAGTAAAGTCCTCTTTCGAAGAACAAAGATCACGCTCTATAAGTCTCTTATCATACCTATCCTGATGTATGGCGCAGATTCTTGGACAATGTCAAGAGAAGATGAGATGGCTCTTGGAGTATTTGAGAGAAAAGTTCTCTGGAAGCTTTATGGTCTTTCCCAAGATGTAAACGGCGAGTATCGAAGGAAATTTAACGATCAGCTTTACGCAGATATGACCATAGTCCAGCGAATTAAAGGCCATAGGCTCCACTGGCTGGGGCATGGTATGCGAATGGAAAAAGAAGCTCCAGCACAGAAGGTTTTCCTATCGTCACCTGAATTCCGAGGCCTCGACTGAGATGGAAATAACAGATGGAGGATGACTTGAACTCCCTTGGGGTTTCCAATTGCCGTCAGTTATAGCTAAAAAGGAATGACTGCCGTGCTTTGATAGGCAAGGGCCAAAATCGCTTAGACGGTTGAGCGCCAATAAATGATGAATGATTATAAAGGTTCTTAACATAAGTTTAGTTGCATCTTACTTACCTTAACTTGCTTCTCTATTTCTGAAGCATTCGAACCCAATGGTGGAGAAATCGTTTGATCTGGCGAATCTTCAAATGTCTTATCATCGCCAGTCCCATAATTGAACAGCGTTTTGTTTTCATCATCTCTCTTTTTATCCTTAGGCGAGTTATTGGCTGCACAAAGAAAAGGAAAATTCAATATGTACACTAATTCTCTTTGTGAGCTCATTTTCGAGGCTGATATGAAAGCGAGAAAAATACTACAGTCATACCAGTCAGGAAATATACTAGTATATGCACAACTATATTTTTCTGGTTGAAATCATACCAGTTATAAAAATCCAAATTCATTCGTTTCGTTTGCTTCTTTTTTCTCTTATAATTCACAGATGCTTTTTTGTGTTTTTAAATATCTAAATTTTGACACTTATTAGACTCGGAAAAGTGCGGTTAAATAATATTTTTGAAATCATTTTCGGCTCTTGAGTTAAACCTGCCACTGGCATGTGAAAAGGCTTAATACGAACAATAATGATCTACGGGGTTATGGTGGCTTGCGCTAGCAAGGCAACATACTTTAATCTCACAAACAAGTCACGATCTATATCACACACCTAGATCTAAATAGCGATAAACTCAAAAAATCACAATGTTCAAAAAACTCAAAAATCTGGTTGTCTCTCCCATATGGGCCTATGGCATTTTAATATCTTAACAGCTCGTCTCGGTGAGTAGCATGGTAGTAACATATGCTTATGTTAAAAATTTCAGATTTTTGAGGTAGCTTCCTTCAGATCTAGCTGTGCGATAAGATATTTTATGTTTAGAAATGCACAATTTACCATTCTCTTCCGTCATTTTAGGTGTTTTTTACAGCCAACTTTTATGCAGGATGTGTCCTCGATGGCGAACTATTGCAAAGTGGCGTATAATCCAGCAGGTCTTAGCCCATTCGATCAATATTTTGGCTTTTCAGTGTTGACGTTGACAATACATAGCATGTGCTAAGGGTAGTAAAATAATTTTATAACGAGCGATATCGAATTCTACAAAGCCTTTCCTCACTCAAGTAGGGTGATCCAAAAAAGTGGTCGTAATATTGCAGTACCTGGGCGGCTAAACCTTGCTCGGCATTTTTCCAGGTTCCATATATGTAATTAGTTTGCTGTAGATATTCATCTATAAAGACATTCTGGTCGTTTTTTTTTTACTATAGTCTTACTTACCAATTTTGTGTATTAATTAAATCGTTCAATTGCACTAGTTTACAAATAATTAATTTAAAAAAATACCAAGATATTAATGTAAATGGGCGAATTTTGGCACTGATATGCCCAGCACAAAACATATTTTTAAAATTTTTTGTATGGACAGGATTTCGATATATCGATATATGTATATTAAAATACGCTTCTTATGACGTGTTAAATGTAGGGATGGGTCAAACCATCGCTGAGCAATAGCTGGCCAAAGTGGAAATTTTATCAAATTTTTACAATTTTTGAAAAAATTTTGATTTTAACCAAGATCTAGGAAAAACTGCATTTTTGGCGATTTTTTGTTGTAACTTTCACCATCTCTATTTTTAAAAGAATTGTAACATTGCTCAGCAATGGTTGGCCCATCCCTACATATATATTATACGTCGTTAGAAGCGTATTTAATTTTCTTTCGAACGAGGCATCGCTTACCTCCATCGCTTTTGCAACATTGACGAAAAGAATTTTTGAATAAAGTTATACCTGGAAAACCACAAAATTACCGATATATTGAAAACCTGCCCATACAAAAATTTTTAAAAATATGTTCACAGCTCTTCATGTCAGTGCCAATTTAGCCACATGCATTAGTTTCTTAGTATTTTCTGGCTGTAAACTAGTGTTAGTTAGGCGGATATCAAAAAAATATATAGACATAATCTTAGGTGGTAACCGTACCTAGAAATATTTACTTGTTCGGTATGGGTTTGGGACACCCATTATACATGACAATGCATAATCAAATACATATAGACCTCTCATGATTTACCGGTAAATGTATTTGCAGAGCTATTAGGACTTGAGACAGAATGTCTGTATGTCATAAAGGTATACGAGTACGATAAATATATACCTACCATTAGAAGATAATGTATGCACTTTTACCAATAAAAATCTGCGTAAAAATTAAAATTTTTCGATAACACCGCGTTACATACATTCTGTCCTATGAACCGATTGTACTTTTTCGGAAAGGGGAGAAGAAGTAAAAATACATGTGTATCGCCGATTTGCATGTAAACGTCACAATTTTTTTTTATGTAACTACAGTGGTGGCCATATTAAATACAACTTATGCTGTAATGACCCTGCAGCGAAATGTCAAACTAGTCAGAAAAATACTAGTATACAACCAGAAATTTCTGGCTTAACTATACTCATACTAGTCAGGAAATATCCATGCCATACTAGTATACAACTATATTTTTCTGGTTGAAAACATACCTGTTACAAAAATCCAAATTTATTCGTTTCGTTTGTTCCTTTTTTCTCTTAGCGTGTCCGCACACGGAGCGAATCGTCATAGACGCGTATTAGACGCTACATTCGATTTTTGTACGCTTTGTTGTTAAACACATATATTTGCATGTAGAGCTGCACACGAATCGGCAGCTGCACGAAAGTGGCAAAGCATGAAAGCTTCATGCTGCTCAGCGTGTGACAATGCTGGTCGCCAGGCGTTGTACGCTTAGAAAAGAGGAAGAAGAAGCATTTGTTTACATTTTTCATTTTCGATTTTTGTGTGCTGTGGCTTTGCTTTCTTTTTCCAAACAAAATTAATTGTTTCTTTTAAAAGAAAAAATAAAAAATGTGTACAATCGGAAGAAATATGTGTTAATAATGTGCGGAAAATGTATTAATTAGTTAAAATTGCAATTTTGACAGTTCGTTGTGTGCTTTTTTTCTGCAGCGTCGTGTGCAGATCTTGGGACGCTGGGAAGTTCGTGCTCAGTGAAATGACGAGTACGCGTCTATGACGATGCGCCTCGTCTGCGGACTGCCTTATCATTTACAGGTGCTTTTTCGTGTCTGAGTAAATACAAATAGTCGCTGCTTTCTTAAGAATAAACATGAATATGAAGGCAAATGGTAAAATAAAGTGTTAGTGATGAAAATAATGCGACTATTAATTTCTGGTTGAAGGTTCAATGCTTTTTGGATTAGTATGGGGAATAGTATATTTCTAGTATATCATGACTAGTAGATGACTGGTATGTTCTGGTCGAAATCTAAGAATTGACATTTTGTACGACAGCAATACGTAAAAAGTAACAGTTGCTTATATTGAAAAGAGACAATAGACTGACTATAGTTGCCCTGCGGGGAACGCAGGCACTAGTGACACAAATTTCTGGTTCAGAACTAGATATAAAGTGGCCAATAAGAACTACTACGTTAGTGAATACATTTTTACTAGTTCGAAACCAGTGTTTGAGGAGTCATTAAAAGGCATTGGGATTCGTATTTGAATTTAAGTTTTTGCATTTAATTTATGTTCGTTTCTATGCTTAGAAATGGTTCAGAACTATAGAAATAGTACCAATAAACGAACTAGATCAAAACTGTCGAATTTTGTAGTAGTTCCAGCCTAGGACACCGCCATGTTAAATTCGCCTGTTGATTTCATGTAAAAAAGACAGTTCGCGAACTAGAACTGGTTCGGAACGTACTAGAAGCGAACTAGCTCTGAACTAGAGATTTTCCCTACAAGGTTGCAAAGTACTTTGACTCCATGGAGTAGCAGAGGTTAGGTTAGGTTCAAGTGGCTGCCGCAGAGGCACACCTAGGGCAGTATTAAAAGGCCCGTTGTGATACCACCAACACTAGGAAAGTCAGTTCCGGGACCCTGCCATATGGAAAATCCCGGTATTATCGGGATTCTCCACATAGCAGAATCCCGGGACTGACGTTCCTAAACCGACACCGTTACTCCTCCTCGAACCATTTAGATGACTTGATGAAGGCCATCAGGTCCTTTATGTCCAGCTCCGTGACCTGGCGTAGGCTAACCATAAAGGGAACTCCCAAAAAGCGCATTCTCGCGCCACTTCCTTACAACTCCTACAACATCGTCGGTAGGGCACACCTAGTCTTTCTGCGTACCTACCAATGAGGCAGTGCCCAATTAATACGCCTATTAGTATGGAGATTTCTCTTCTCGGAGTAACAGAAACAAAGCGAACGTTGGAGTAGGTGGTCTAGTCCTAGGACATCGCAATGTTAATTTGGGGCACGATTTTTATATGTAGTCTGATGCTCCAATTGGAATACTTTTTGAATAGGAAATAGAGCACTCTCGATTTTTGCAGGGAAGTTACATTTGCAAACAAAATTTGGCAAAATGTAAATTAGAAGACACTAATATGGCTGATATATTAGCGCAAATTCCGAATTAACTTCGTTTTTGGAAGTTAACTTGAGCATAGTCTTCATTTTTACGATTTGACCGCTACTTTCACCGATAAATAAACAAAAATAGCAAGAAACACTACCAAAATGACGGACAGATGGCGACATCTAGCTTTAAACCGCATGAAATATAACCAAAACACTAGATGGCGCCGAGATGGTGGGTGTTGTTAATGTTCAATGTTGTGTGTATCAGGATAAAATTTGGATCTGATAAAAGGGGATTTATAAGCAATAATCACCATGTGTATATCCATAGCGTAAGGGTTGAACCCCCGTTATAATTGATTGCAAATGATATGGCCACCACTGTACATAAAAAAAATTCTCCCTTTCCCAAAAAGTATATTTGGTTCATAGGACAGAAAAAAAGTTCGTTTTTGTAACGCAGACTAAGCTAAAACTGTCAAGAGCAAGGTTGATCGCGAGAACCACAAATTAATTGGAATCAAGAAGCAAGCAATTTTTTTTTTTTTTTGTTCGACAAAGAACATAATATAGTTGTTTTTGCATTTTGATAACCATATATTTTTTAACTAGGAGTTGGATTTCCTGGGTAAAATTTCGACTGTCTTTAGTAATTATGGGTAAAATTTGTATCCGAAAAACACAATGTTCTACATCTCTAGATGTTGAACGTTACAAAAAAAAATAGCCAAAAATAAAGATTTTACTAGATCTTGGTAATAATATGCTAAGAGGTACTCACAGTACCCAATTACCAGCCATTGTAATATTGCCAGTTGGCAATATTTTGACAATTCACCAGTTTTCAAATTTTTTGTTTTTGTTTTGCCTGCATATCGAAGATACCACTTTGTGGCAATATTGCCGGGCTTATTCCTATTATTATTATTTGTGGCAAAATTTAAAATTGTCATCTTGCTTTCTTTTCAAATGAAAAAAAAAAAAACAGAAAAAGAAAAAAAGTAAGAATGTTTCTTGTTGGAGCTTAGCTCGAAAAATTGTTTATACCTGCTGTACTTTTTACTAGTACTGGGGTATTCTAATTTTTGATGTTACGAAATTTTTATGAATTTTGATACTTAGAGAAAATTGACAAAGATTTACACAGCGATGGATACCATGACGACGTTTCGGACTTTCCAGGGTCCACATCAGATGGATTTTCGGACACAGAACTACTGTGTCTGCACCGAAGCGGTTAAAAGTAAGTTTTGTTTACATTTTCTAATTTATTTAAACTAGAGTTCGCCCAGTGGTTGAAATTCAACCACAAAACCTTATTTTATTTTCCTACCTTTTTGCTATTTCTTAAATTTTCCTTTCTTTTCCATATTTTGTATATTTTTGGTTTCTATACATTCCTATTCATTTTGCCTTTTCCTCCCTCTTTACATCATTCAGTAATATAGTTTCAGTGTTGATAATTATTTATTCTTCTTAAATCGTCTTCATACGTATTTCTTTCCTTTCCTTTCCTTAGCATTAATTTGCTTTTATTTCCTTTCCTTTCCTCTCCTTTCATCTCAATTTATTCTCTTTGCTTTTCTTTCCTTCTCTTCCCTTTTATTTCCTTTCCTTATCTTCTCCTTTCTTTTCCTTTTCTTTCCTTTTCTCTTCTTTCCTTTTCTCTTCTTTCATTTCATTTTATTTCCCTTCTTTCTTTCTTTCTTTTTTGTTCTTTTTGTTTCTTCTCTGTTCTTTTTCATTCTTTTCGTTTCTTTTATATTCTTACCTGATCCTTCTTTCCATTTCCATTACATTCCTTTTTTCCTTTTATTTTCTTTTTCTTTCCTTTCCTTTCGTTTCCGTTGCTTTAGTTTCCTTTCGTTTTATTCATTTTTTTTGTTCCATTTCATTTCTTTTCTTTTATTTTTTCTTACCTTTATTTTCTTTCACTTTTTTTCTTAAATTTCCCTTCCTGTCATTTCGTTTCCTTACCTTTCCTTTCCTACCGTTTCCTTATTTTCTTTTGTTCCTTTCCGCAACTCCTTTGCTTTTCTTTTTCTTTCATTCATTTCCTTAACTTATTTTTTTTAGCTTTTCATTACCTTTCTTTCCTTTATTTTTCTTTCTTTTTATTTTTATTTATTTTCCATACCTTCTTCCTCGCTACCTTTCTTCTTCTTTACCTACATTACATTTCCTTTCTTCCCTTCCTTTTTTCTTTTCCATTCCTTTCCTTTCCCTTTGATTTTTCTGTCATATTTTCCGTTCCTTACCTTAACTTACCTTAATTTTCCTTTTATCCATTCCTTTCCTTTCCTATTATTTTCTTAATTTAATATTTTATTTATTTCATTTTGTTTCATTTTTATTTATTTTATATTATTCCCTTTCCTTTCATTTCCAACAAATTTTATTTTTTTACTTTCAGTCACTTTTCTATTTCTGATTTTACTTTTTTTAAATTTTATCAATTTTCCATTTTATTTTATTTCACTAAGTCTAGCCACGAAGGGCCTTTTGCATGATCTAGCTTATTTGTGCCTTTTTTTTTAAAGCATTTGCTTCTCTGAATCCCCACGCACAGATTTTGTTTTTGTAAACACTGTTTGTACCTAAATAAAGTTGACGCGCTGGCTAATGTTATCTTATTGCTGCCAACAAAACTACTCACCCTACTGCAATGAATGCAAACACAACAATGCCAGTGGTCATACCTACATACCCATAACAGCGGCTCTATAAAGCTAATGCGTGTATATCACATGTAGTGGTGTGATTTTCAAATCATAATATAATTAATTTGTTTTAATTTTTGGTTTGTTTTCGGCCACCCTGCTCGGCGAGACATATCGATACATACCAATTTTTATATACCTTAGAATTGTGGTTATTGCAAAAAAGGGATGAACCAGTTATGTTTGCGCATTTATATATAATAGATAATTTAATAGTTATTATAATTTCAGCTGAAAAGTGCCCGTGTTTGCAAAGGCCAATGTAAGAAGCGGAGCAGGGGTGCTCACAGTTCCAAAGTGGTAATGTGGCAAATTTTAAAACCTTCTAAATTTAAAAGGAAACTGTGAATACCCTAACTAATTTTATAGAAAACTAGTTGGTGCCCGCGACTTCGTATGCGTAGCTTAGGTATTGAAATTAATCCAATGGTTTATGATAGCATTCATAAACACCTTTTGTTTGATACCCATAATGTACTAACACATTATTGTGGAAATATTCGTCGATACCTCCGAAACCGGTCGAGCTATCGGAATTTCAAGATATCTCCCAAACCATATCAGATATTTCAATGAATCACATCGCATATTATAGCACTGATTGCCACCTTTCGTTTGACACTCATATTGTACTAAGACATTTTTGGTCACCCCGGTCCACATATTGGGCGATAACCCCCAAAACCGTTGAGATATCGCAAAAAATTATATCTTAAACTTTAAGTTGAGCGTTTAGCAATCCAACGATTCAATTCCATTCAGTACTTTTAGAGTGTTACGACCACAAAAATACAGACAGACATGGTCCACATATTGGGCGATAACTCCAAAACTGGCTGAGATATCGAAAAAAGTAATATCTTAAAATTTAAGTTGAGCGTCGAGTAATCCAACGAAACAAGTTTCATTTAATTCCATTCCTTACTTTCAGAGTTATGCGGCCACAAACATACGGACAGACAGACAGACAGACACACAAAAATTTTTAAAATGGTTGATTTGGATTCTACTCGCTTAATAATGCTTCCCCCAATCAATTTTTTGTTGATATCTGCCATGTACAGACATCGACCTGTTACAATTTTATTATATGTAGAGATTAAAAAATTCCTGATTTTCACAACTTCGTATAAAAAAAAATTTTTATCGAAATTTCTATGCAATTGCTCAGCGATGTATTGGCCCACCCCTAAATGTTTTATGTCATCGGGGCCTATACTCTCTATGAGTTTTGAAATGTACACTTTTTTGCCATATATTTTAAATGGTGAAAAAGTGTAAATTTCAAAACTCACTACTACAGAATCCAGCCCCAGAAACGTATTTTAATTTCAGTTCGAGCAATGCTTTGGTCCATGGCTTTTGTAACATTCTCTGCAGCGAAAGCAAGTAGTTGAAAACTACTTAACGACTAGTTTGTGTACCAGGCCCAACCAGTCAATCGTTTATCTTTTTTTCAGTTAAGCAACTGATAGTTTTTAAGTGTTGATGTCTTTCGAAATGTCAGTTGTCAGATTTCGACAAGAACATACCAGTCATCTATTAGTGACGATTTATTAGAATTATACTGATTGTAAAATTCCAGTTCCATACTAGTTTCACAAAGTATTGAACCGGGAGAAGTATGGTTACAACGAAATATATTAGTTCCCATACTGGTCCAAAAAGCAGTGAACCTGGACTAGTCTGATTTCGACCAAAAACTAATAGTCGCATTATTTTCATGACTTACCTCTTTTTTATACCAAGCGTACTAGTACTAGTACAAGGGTATATTAATTTTGTTCACATAACGGTACTACGTAACGGCACAAAATAAACGAGATAGATATTCCATATGTCAAAGTTCTTAGGTTGAAAAGAGGAGTTCATTAAGGTATGTCCGTCCGTCTGTCCGAGTATACGATAACTTGAGTAAAAATTGACATATTTGCATGAAATTTTGTACACAGGTTATTTTCTGGTCAAGGTAGGTTGCTATTGAAAATGGGCGAAATCGGATGATAATCACGTCCCCTTTTTCGATATGGAAAATTCTGAGAATCAAATGGTGAATCCCCCTGGTCATTCTCTTACGATTTTTCCATAAATGTATTAATGAAATGTTTTAAGAAGGTATTTTTGAAAATTCGACTGGTCGTAACTTTTAAACTGATTAAGATAGAACGCAGAAATTTGGCACAAAGCCTACTAGTATCGTTGGGAGTATACCTGATGAAATTGGATAAAATTACCCTCCAACCTTGCCCACTTTCGATATCGAAATTTCGAAAATCACCTAAATTGACATGATTCGGTAACGGAAATAGCTAAAATGATTTAATTTTATAGGTGAATCCCTCTGGTCATTATATTTTGATCAATTTTTTAAAGTGGGCGTGGAACCGCCCAGCGAAAACTTCGAAAATCGGTTTACCCGAACTTAGACTTCCTTACTTGTTTGCTTGTATTTTTTGTCGCTCTAACGGTACAACGGTTTTTGTACTGATCTGAGGATATGTAATGTTTGTATTGAATGCTTGGTGCACGAATTAATACAAAAAGTATTTTTTTTTTTGTGAAATAAATAAATTCTATAGACATTCAAGAAGTTATCTGTTTTATTTTCGTTTAGTATTAATTGTTTACTACGAACTTAACATGTATATAAATCATTTTCGGACATAGGTATGTATATATGGCCTATGTAACCTTTTGGGATGAATTCAGTCCTTAATCTTCTATGTAACTTAACTTCACTTTAATCATGAATTGCTAGTACCATGGGTTTCATTCATTTCGATTGCCGCCAAAGGTTCCGTTTCGCTCTTTGGAGCTGGATTATTTGGTTTATAATAGTAAGCTACAAACATAAATACGATCACGTCAGCAAACATAAGACCAGAGAAAAAGAAGAATTCAGACGCTTGAGAATTGAACAGAGAGAGCTTAGTAATGACAACAACAAGTACATTACCGAACGCGATTGTTAGTAGCCAACAAGCCTGCAATACCGACTTCATTGCCAACGGTGCCTGGGAGTATGAAAATTCCAGACCCGTCACAGCGAACATAACTTCAGCTAGTGTCATAATAATATATTGTGGCAATTGCCAAAGTATCGAGACAGTGTTTGGCTTCGTTACAGTTATAACCTTACTACGGTATTTGCCAGCCGACTCCTCAGCTATGAGAACCGTGTAAATACCACCTACTTCAAGTTTTACCGTTTCGATTTCAACATAATCGATCAATACATGATACGTATCGGCCTTAAATTCTGTTATATTTCGTAGATAAGCTGGTTCTGTGTGTTCTATTGTGCCTTTACTAGATTTCCACTGGATTGTACGACTTGGGTTTATATTGGCCAATGTACGTCCGTTCGGAAAGCCGCGAGTAGGTTTCGCTATGTTATCCTCTGCGCATATTACAGGATGTGTCGAGTTTTTCGAATCCAAAAAGACATAATAACTTTTCTTGTCCTTAAGCAGACAAGCTTGATTTGGAAGTGCAGCGCAATTAGCACCAGACTTAGCATTGAATTGGAATTGCATATTTAGACCTTCAGCTGCATCGATATTGATTGTTTTGTTGGTATACAAATCGAGAGATTTTACATCAAAGTTAAGACCAGCCAAATTGGTGCTTATCGAATAGTCGCAAAGTTCACCGTTATAAACACGCAGCTGGGCAATGCCCGATGTTGGCAGTTCAAGATATGTTTGCTATTAAAGAAATTCACAATTAGATTAAAAAATGTTAGTGATAAGTATGGATCTAACCTCCAATTGTAGTTCGACTATACCGGAAGAAACGAAAGCCATACCTGCAAATATACCACCCAATGCCAATTTTTGTAATGGACGACGTATGCCGACTAAATTCAGAAGCGGGTAGATGGCAATATCGAAGAGTGGTATAAATGCAAGTATAAGAACAGAGTTCATTATTTGCATTTGATCAGGTTTGATATCCCATGACCCCATATCGCCGTTCATACGCGTGGCTTGTATAGTCCAACGTGAGCCTTGCTGATCGAAGAGCGCCCAGAAAATTGGCAGTGGAAGATAGAGCACTAACACACGCATCAGCACTTTTATGTCCTCAATTTGCGAACGATCGTACTTGTTGTCGGCATAATCGAGCCAATGTTCACGTGGATTGGTCTTTTGCTCCTTCCACTTAGTTGATATAGCGGTCTATATTGATGAATTATATTGTTTTATTTTTTTTTTTAAACGGTTAGCAAATTGTTCTTGAGTTATACGTACACTAATAGTTTTGCCGACCAAACCGACCATGTTTCCAGCTGGCGGTTTCATTTTGTATAGTGGACGACCCAATACGAAGATAACTAATGAAGAAAAGAATGAGAAGATGTAAGTTGTAACTATTTACTTACGTACTGTAGGAAGGCATTGAGGTCCTACGAAGCAACTACTTCAGTACAACCATCTTAATTTAATTTTTTTTGCTGATCACAGATTTTATGCTACTATCTGGCATAGCTGAAGTACATACGTAAGTATCTCCATCTGTCCTATCCCCCTTGTAAAATATTCCAATTCAAATAACGAACACTTTCTCCATGAGTTATTGTCCATAACGACCATCACTAAAATACTCACCAATAGCAATAGCCATAAGTATAGCGGGTACACTAAATCCTAGCGAATAACATTCCTTCTGACCGAAGCAACTCACATCCTCACGTAAAATTGGCGTAATTGTGGTAGATATTAACGAACCAGAATTGATCGAAAAGTAGAAGAGCGAGAAGAATGTGGTCAATTGTTTTGTCTGTTCTGGCATCTTGAATTGATCACCACCAAAAGCTGAGACACAAGGCTTAATGCCACCGGAACCCAAAGCAATCAGCGCCAAACCTATCATTGTAAATAATCTTGCAGGCAAATTTAGTGGTGGTATGGCACCAATGGTGACCAAAACTGAGCCGACGATGTAGACGAACGAGAGGTATAAGATCGTTTTGAATTTTCCAAGAAAACTGTCTGAAATGATTGCACCAAAAACGCAGAGAAAATAAACGAACATATTGAAGACGTGAAAGATAATGGTGGCGTCATCATTACTATAACCGAGGTTCCGTGACAGGTACAAGACCAGAATTGCTGTGGAGAAAAGAAGAAAAAACATATTTACTTCCAAAGCAAAAGCCAATATTTTAAGTTGATACAAACTTCGCATGCCATAGTAATTGAAACGTTCGCAGAACTCATTACTGATGATGAAGAAAATTGATTTCGGGTATGGTAATTTCTGAAAAGGCAAAGTTGTAGGTTAAGGTATAGTCTGCTAAATTACACCTTATCATGGGGTATATAAAAAGCGGTAAACAAGATGAGAGTAAGATAAATAGGGGCAGAGGAATAGGAAGTGTGATATTTTTCAGTCATGAGAACATCTGCCGTTTTTTGTGATGCCTTAATATTTATATCTTACCTTAACTTGCCCCTCTGTTTCTGAAACTTTCAGATAATTTTTATGTGAGGCTAAGCGTGCAGAAATTGTTTGGCCTGGTGATGCTTCAAATGTCGTTTCAAATTTTGTCCTATCGTTGAGCAGTGTTTTGTTGCTTTCATCTGTTTGTGAGTGAGTGGCAAAAATGAAAAGAAAAACAAGGACATACATATGTATATTAGACTGTCCCAAAATTTCAAAGTTGTTTCATTTAAACGCTTACCACCTAATTTTGGCCATTAAGCATCAAAAAGTATCCTGACAAAGTTTTATGCAGTTCGAACCACGACAACCCGTGCCGACTTGCAGTTGAAGTTATCAAAAAAATCGTACTCAATCCACTGCGATTCGCAAATTTAATCATTTATATACTCGTTTTTCTCATATTGCTATATCGTTACCCTTTAAGTTCTTCGTAATTAGTAAATCGGTATTTTTTTCTCTCTATCAGATGCTCAGAATATCCTTTAATTGATCAAAGATTGTAGGGCCTCCCGAAAAATTTCAACAGAATGTGGATATGTGGTTACTAATTTAAAGGATAATTAAAATGTAGGCTAAATATAACTTTTTTTTTAACCAACCGTCAAGGACATGGAAGTAATGTCCTTTAAAATTATTATTCTTTAACCTTTCCGAAATCTATGTGTTTTAAAAAATTGTATTGTAAGAAGAGTTCTTCAAATGTGTATACAAATATTTAAGGATGCACAGGAGATGGGCAGGACATACGCCAGAAATTGAATTTACAATATGGGTAACAAATGAAAGGTGTTCATGAGAAAGTGGTGTAAGTTTTATTTCGATATCTCAATCCGTTTAGGAGATATCGACCAAACTAATTAACAGAATTTACTTCTGGTTTTCATATACAATTATGAAAAGAACAGCTAAATGTTACTCATACGCCGTGTAGGACCTATAAAAAGCGCACTATAATTGCAAAGTTTCAAGATGTGCTCAGTTTTTTGTGGTAGAAAACATATTGTTACGCAATCTACTAAAACTTGTTTGTCCTTTTATCGTGAATGCGTTGTTTCAATATTTATTCTTGCAAAGAATCCTTTAATCCTTTTAAAAGTCCAAAGGTGAAGATTAGTTGCACAGTCTTTCAAATATGAGGCAAATAACAAAAATATGTAATTTTCGAAGCCGTATTGGACTAGTTAGTTTAGTTTAGTGTAAGCTGCTAGCAAGAACTTTAACTCAAAATCGGCACGGGTTGCCGTTATCGTAGAATAATAAAACTTCGCATACATGTTATTTGGTTTGAAAAGCACCGATATAGAGGGTATGCATATCAAATTTCGTACCTTCCGTTTTTTTTTCTTCATATATTTTTGGGACAGTCAATTGTATATGTTTTAAGCTACTTACTTATAATATCTATCTAGGTAAAAGTTGTACTATTTAGACTGGGGCTTATCGCCAAAAAAAAATTTTATAAAATCTATTTTATTACGTGTTCTCCTGAATTCATATGAGTACTAAATATTTGGCAACGATTTGTTATTTTCGACGGTAATTAATTTAATGTCATAAGAGTGTTATGCGATATGTTGGGAAAGGGAAAAATAAACTCCATATGCTTCCTTCGGCAAAGTCTCTTATTTTGATCCCTATAATACGATTTTCCTTGTCACTAGGACGATTTGTTCGCCTCCATACAAAACGACCCGTCCTAAAATCCGACCTTAAAATCCGACAATTTGAAGATATGAAGAAAAATGTAGTTTGGCAAGTACTAGTGTTGTCCAAAATACATATTTATTTAATAAGGCTAATTCATATGAGGCGATCCACCGTGTGAAATTCGATCACTTTAACATTGTTTATATTACATTTAAATACAGAATTTTCTAATTCGGAATTCTGAGGAGCAGAATTTTAAAAAATCAGTATTTTGAATAAGCAGGATTTAAAAAAAAACGGATTTTAAAAAGCTGGATTTTGCTTTCGGGATTTTGCAAGAACAGGATTTCGTTACCAATCCTTTTTTTCTTATCTCAAAAACTGAAAAATATCTCCAAAACTGTTATACTCTAAAACTGTTATACTTTTAAACCAAATTGTTTTATATTTGAAATCAGCAGACTCTTCTACATGAGAATCACAATATAAACATATTATGTCAAATGTTGAGGTAAAGCAATTTTTTTTTTAAATTTGTCGGGAATTTCTAAGAAAATTTTTGCGAGCGTGTCATAAAAAGGCTTGTTATTCTTAGGAGTAATCGCGAGCATTGAAATTTTTTTGCGGATTCTGTTACTTTCACGTTTAATGTATAGCACCGAGAAAAAGTCATTTAATTCTTTTAGGAAGAAGTCAGAGATATTCTGGTTTGTAACTTACAAATAAATTATCAGTATGAAATTCAAAAAATATTTTTAACTTCTATACATGGGTGAAAATACGAAAGTAATACAATTTTGGGGCTTATTTTGAAAACATTATTTTTTACCACATTTTACATATACGCTGCGCGGTATGTAATTCTTACCTTCTTATTATACTATCCTATGCAGGGCCGGTTACTTTTTAACCCTTTCGAGAGTTTTTGCATTTTTTTAATTTTTTCGCGAATAACAGCAACGATTTCACGGGAATCAAAGTACCTATAGAATGGTATAAAAATATTAAAAAAAAAAAGTTTGACCTTTAATAACTTTTGTTGTACTTTCCTCCGCTAAAAAAATACCGTTATACTCTCCTTAAGTATATGTATCTATCCCTATATTTTATTTTTTAGTTTGGGAGTTTGTGGTATACTGCATTTTTGCAAAAAAAATCGCAAAAATCAAGGAACTTTCGGCTTAAAACTTTTATCTCATATATTAAAATTCAAAGAGCTACAATACTACATACTCAGAAAAAATGTTATATGTATTTCGAACAACAGTACAAAAGCCAGGAAAATGACGAATTGCTTATGAATATGAGATTACATCTAAAATTAACGTCCTAGCTAAACCTTAAATATTTAAGATATGTCCATATGACACACATTTAACCATGTATATATTAACATGAAAATAATATTATGATATCATATGATATGACACCGTATGATATGACATCATATGATATGACATCATGTTATATGACATCATATGATTAGACATCATACGAAATGGCGTCATATGATATTACATCATATGATATGACATCATATGATATGACATTCATATGATATGACCTCATATGATATCACATCGTATGATATGACACCGAAATGATCCTGAAACAGTCTGTACTATTTCGATTTTATTTTTTGCTTTAAGTGTGCCAATTTACATATCTTTTACATAAGTCCGCGTCATATTTTCCATATGCTACATGGAATATGGGCATAGATTTAGGCGTACTTATAAATGTGGAGGTACTGTAGGTTTTACATTATTTGTATATTTGTAGGTCCGGTACTATCTCGAGAACCGCTTGACCGATTGGGATGAAATTTGGCATATAGATAGTATGATTGATCCTAAGACTATACACTTTGGGCTTGCCACTTGGGGTGGTTTACAGGGTTGCCACCTATTTAATTTTTTTTTATTTATGGAGCTAGATATGCCAATATGGGTATCAAATGAAAGGTATTTTCGCTGACATACCAATTAAAATATTTTCAAGTAGGGTTGTCCGCGAAAAGTCCATTACGGCTACGAAAATTACAAAATTTTAATAATTTGCCCACATATAAAGGACAGTGTAACACATCCTCACAAGGTTGGTAAGTAAAGTTAGCATTGAATTGATAGCTCCGAGCAAGCTCGGTCACCCAGGTACTTTTCATAAACTGTGGCATTATATCAAGTTACTTTACAACTTTCCGATTGATTGACTGATGACATCAAGTTGTACTACTTTTGTGTTTTCACCCACATATTATTAAAGTACAAGTATTGAACTATGGATCCTCAAAGTTTCATTAGAATATCTCTGTTATCTTCTGAGTTATTGATTTTTCACAAACCGTTATACATTTTTTTTTTCTAAAACAAAAATTGTGGCTGTTGATAAAACCAAAATTTTTCAAAACCACTTTGTGGATTAATTTTCTATAGTAGTGTATACTTCATGAAAAAGTACTCTTTCCAGAATTCGATAAACCTTGGAAAAACCTCCTTGGACGCCCCCCATCACGCGTTTTTACCCATTTGTTTTTTTTTGCTTGTAAGTCGACGTATTATATTTTATTCATATATGTTGGTCATGGGGCTAGTTTTTATTTTATGAACTGTTTCAAACAATAAAATCCAAATCGGCGCAGATACCTATTTCAATATTTTATATATGTATACTGAAATATGTATTTTTAATTTCAAATATACCATTTTCTTCCGTCATTTTAGGTCTTTCTTGTTATTATTAGCGCGTTTTTTGTTGTAATTTTTATACATTCGACTCTAATCGCTTTTGATTTTACTATTTCAATTTTATTTATCACACATATCCTTTAATTGGTGTAAAAGATCCGAACACACCTCGCTCGCGAGCTATTTCTATAGCAGTGTAAAGACCGTGTGGGTGGGCTTTTTAGTTTAGGCGTTGACAAACAAAAATACTCTAGGTCCCGCTAATTCATAGAAAAAAGTGCAAATCAGCACACACCACTTATTGGAAGATAAGAACAGCACAAAATATCTTTAGAGGTAAATTGATAACACTGGTTTACAGCAAAAAAAAAACCACTAGAGACACCGTTATAAAATTAGTATTTAAACCCAACCGCTGATTAACTATGAAAATCCAGGCTATTTTTTATTCTATGGTGACGTTTTCGAGATATTTACGATTTACCGTTATTCAAAAAAGCGAAAAGTTGGTTTTACTAAAACGTGCACATATATGGTCAAACAACTCAAAACGGTTTAAAGAAGTTAAAGTTTATAAAATTTTCTATAAACAATTTCTACATTACTTTTTGAACCGCCTTTATTGTAGTTTCTAAGAAAATGGTAAACATTACAATTTTTTTCATTTTTAACTAAAATTGTAAAAAAAAAGTTTGCATCCGTGATCCAGTGTAACCTATCACTGCCATAAGTTTTTGTTTTCTTTTAAGAAAATATTGTACATATAGGATAGTTGCACATGTACAGGCTAGGGATGCCATTCCCGGGATCCCGTGCTATTACTTTCTGACAAACATGGGATTTCCGGGATTGGAAATATCTTGCTAAAAAACTAAATATTGTCTTACGCTTTTCATGGAGAATAACCTCACCCACAATCTAAGAAGCACATTTTTTAATTTTCTTTGTCACACATACCCCCTTATTCATTAAAAAATATAAAATATTTATTAAGATCTTATTATTCAAAATTTGTAGGGAAAACCTTAAATTAGTGTAAGAGATCGGAACACACCTTGCTCGTGAACTTCTATAGTAGTATAAAGGACGTGTGAATTGGCGTTGTCCAAAAAACTGTGGGTCCCGACAATTTGTAGGAGAATATTTAAAGCTGTACACCACATATGGTAAGATAAGCTCGACAGAAAAATTGCTTCGGAATTATAAAGATAATCTGTAGGTATATCGCCGCCATAAGTTTTTTTTTTTCTTTTTTTGCGACAAAATATTGGACAAGATTAGTTGCACATGTACAAACTAAAGATGTGAATCCCGAGATCCCGTGCTATTTCTTAAGACGTTTTCATGAACAAACTATAGAAAAACATTTTTTTACAGAAGCTATCGGAACAATCGATGGTATGGGGGCTATGTGAAATATTTATTCCATCTCAATGATTTTCAACATCGATATTGCACATAGAAAAATTGCGATACTTACAAAATTTCACGTTCCTACCTGACTAATTACAGGAGTTATGGGCCAAAATCCGTTTATCCGGACAATGGGTTGTATGTGAGTTAGACGTAATATCGGTCCGATCTGGCTGGTTCCGACAAATGATTCAAAAACTGAGGGACTAGTTTGCGTTCAAACATACAGATGGGCATGGCTAAATCAACTCATCTCGTCATGCTGATCATTTCGGTATACTTATTGATGGGTCTATCTCTTCTTCTTCTCATACTTACAAACATCAGACCAAAGTTATAATACCATTTCACTTTCATGAAAGGTATAAAAACGTATTGTCCGCGACAATTCCGTATTTAGTCGATTTTCAGTTTTCCTCACCTGGGTGGTTATCATGTAATCCGATCCGAAAGAAATTTTTTCGAATTTGAAAAAAAAAATTTATGTGATTTGACAGCTTTTCGAATCGAATTTCCTTTCGGATCGGATTACATGATAAGGCCCCTGGACTAAAAGCTTTGAAATAATTTTTCGATTGATGTTGTTAGTAAAAGTAAGAAAAGCCTTTCTAGCTAAAATAAGCTGTGGCTCTACTGGGCTCCCAATAATGATTTTTTCTCTATCCTTTCTGGGTTTGTTTTATTTAAATGTTAAATCTTCTTTAATAAAAACTAATGCTATGGATACACACACGGAGATTACCTCCAATAAATCTTCTTTAATCAGATCCAAATTTTACGCTGATACACACAAAATTGAAGATTAACAATAGCGCTATCTAGTGCTTTGTGTTGTATTACTTGCCATTTAAAACTAGATGTCGCTGGGAATTGCTTATTTTATGGTGACTCTAGTGTGCAGTAGCGGTGAATCGTAATTTTGGTAGTTGCCCTTACTATTTCTAGCGGCAAATAGCGGTAAACTGCAAGAAATATGTGTTTTCTTGCAGTTTTTGATTATTTATATGAAGAGTGTTGCCAGCGAACATTTTGTTGTGGCCGCTCAAATCTTCTTCATTTTTGGGAGTTTATAATGAAGATTATGCTCAAGTTAACTCCCAAAAGCGGAGATAATTCGGAATTTACGCCAATGTATCAGCCGTATAAGATACCACGGATGTTACTCTTAAATCAAGTGTAAACAAGTTAAATGTATCTTCCAAGTTAAGCTTATAAAATATGTACAGTTCGAAGACTTGTATGAAAAAAGAAACATTTATGAGGTTTATAAGCTTTGCAAGGCTTTAAATATTATATATCTACATTTTTTAAGGTCATATAGTCATCCAAACTATTTCTTCAGTTTATCTTGGAGAGCAGCGCATAGCTAAAAACCCGAAAATGTGAAATCAGATCCCGAAAATTCCGCCTACTAAAATGTAAAAAGTTTGCATCACTTAAACAAATAAATAAATGATTTTAATTGAAGGACTGAAACCGAAACCGTAACCAAAACCGTAACCGTTATTTTGATCTAAACGAAATCGGAACCAAAACCGAAACACGTTACAAAACCTTGTTTTTAATCGGTTTCATGCCTTGTTTTAATTTCATCAAATAATTTTTAGAATCTCTATAGTACATGCAGTTTTTTATCCCATCCAATTTCATTACCATAAATTCAATTTCGTTATCTTAAAGTCTTGAACATTCAGGCGATACGTGGAAACTTTCTTTGTTTCTTTCTTCCCAACAAATTTACGTACCTAGATACGTACATAGTATTTTTACGTGAAAAAAAAAATAGTTAAGCTAGAAACATTAGACCTTGAAAAATATTTATGTAGCAAAAAAAAAACGGTTTGACAAGATCCTTCAACAAAATCGAAATTGCAATCATCGTAGTTGGTATTGTTTGCAGCATTTTTATACCCAGCGTACCAGTACTGGTCATTCTTTTATGATTTTTCCATAAATTTTGTATAGTGGGCGTGGCACCGCCTACTTTTAAGGGAGGAATTTTTGAAATTTTGGCTGGTCGTAACTTTTAAACTGATTACGGTAAAACGATGAAATTGGCACATGGTATACTAGCATAATGGGGTGTGACTGCTGTGCGACCTTGCCCAATCCCGACTCTTGCGTGCTCGTTCGTACACTGTGGGCAACGTGAGCTATCTAGGCTCGCGGCAGAAGGAGAGGGAGCCCCGGTGGGGCCACTCTGACATACCTTAGTTTAAGGGCTCACCGAGGTCTTTTGCGCAGCGTCTGTTCACCATGAGGTGCGGCTGCAAGCGGGCGTCTGTCTTGAAGCAAGCGGCTCGCAATATAAATGTGTAAATATTTTCCAAAAACCCCAAAACGGGTTGTGCGCTGGGCTTGGGACCCGCCACGTAAAAAACTTAATTCCAATGAAAACTAAAGTACCAAAGGAGGACTCCTTCTACGATAAACTTGAACAGACTTATGATCGCTGCCCCCAGCATGATATCAAAATCGTGCTCGGCGACTTTAATTCAGTCTCCACGATATAACATCCCCCAACGGCACTAGGTTGATTGACTTCGCCGCTGCTCGCAATATGGTCATCAGTAGTACCAGGTTCCAGCATAAGCGAATACACCAAGCCACATGGCTGTCCCTGATCAAAGAACTAGAAACCAGATTGATCATGTCATGATCGACGGCAGACACAGCTCCACCGTTCTGGACGTGCGTACCCTACGTGGTCCCAATATCGACTCGGACCATTATCTTGTTGCAGCCAAGATACGCACACGCCTCTGTGCAGCGAAGAAAGTGCGCACAGTAACGGAAGGAAAGTTTGACGTCGAGAAGCTGCGCATGACACAGACAGCTGATAATTTCTCAACTCGACTCTCACACCTGCTATCAGAGGGCAATCCTCGACCTAACGATGTAACCGAGCAATGGAAGCATATCTCTCACTCATTGCATACCGCCGCTGAGGCCACTATAGGGTTTCAGCGAGCCCGCAAGAATAACTGGTACCATGAGGACTATAGCACTGCCTCGGACAAAAAGGACGCTGCATACAGGGAGACGTTGCGAACGGGCGCAACCCGCAGTGTATGGCAACGCTATCGTGGGGCAAAGAAGGAAGAGAGACGCCTATTCAGAAAAAAAAAAAAGTGAGGCCGAAAGGCGTGAGTGTGTGGAGCTTGAGATGATGGCTGTCAGGAATGATGCCCGAAAATTCTATGAAAAGATCCGGCGGATGACGGAAGGTTCAAAGACCGTGGCAAGTTCCTGGTAACCGACGTACAGAATGAACTTAAATTATAGAGGGAGCACTTCTCCTCACTGCTAAATTGCGAGGGAGACGTCGAACCCGATACCCCAATCCCTGACGATGGAAAATTCGTCCCACCACCTGACTATGATGAAGTGAGGATAGCTATATCCCGGCTCAAAAACAACAAAGCGCCTGGAAAAGACGGACTACCCGCCGAGCTGTCCAAACACGGAGGCGAAGAGCTGGTAAAAAGTATGCATCAGCTCTTATGCAGAATATGGTCAGACGAGAATTTAAGTGTGCTCTGCCCAATCCACAGGAAAGACGATCCCGCTAACCGCACCAACTACCGCGGAATCAGTCTTCTTAATATCGCATATAAGGTTCTTTCTAGCGTATTGTGTGACGAGGCTTCAGACTCCCTTTCGTGCGATTTCTTTAACCTGATGCTGGAGAAGATAATTCGAGCAGCAGAGCTGGCGTAGTAAGCGCTGCTTTCTCTGGGTTGGATAAGGAAGCGAAAAAAGTGGGTCTTGCGGTGAACGCGGACAAGACGAAGTATCTGCTGTCATCAAAGAAAGAATCGGCGCACCTGCGCCTTGGCAGCCAAGTCACCGTTGATGGCTACAATTTTGAAACGATGAGAGACTTCGTCTATTTGGGAACCAGCATTAACACCGAAAATAATATCAGTCTAGAAATCCAACGGAGAATCACCCTTGCCAACAAGTGTTACTTTGGACTAAGTAGGCAATTGAGAAGTAAAGTCCTCTCTCGAAGAACAAAGATCACGCTCTATAAGTCTCTCATCATACCAGTCCTGATGTACGGCTCGGAATCATTGACAGTGTCAAGAGAAGATGAGATGGCTCTTGGAGTATTTCAGAGAAAAGTTCTCCGGAAGATTATCCTTCCCGTAATGCCAACGGCGAGTATCGAAGGAAATTTAACGATGACCTGTACGAGCTTTACGCAGACCTGACCATAGTTCAGCGAATTAAAGCCCAAAGGCTCCGCTGGCTGGGTCATGTTATGCGAATGGACAAAGAAGCACCAGCACAGAAAGTTTTCCTATCGACACCCGAATTCGGCAGCATAGGAAGGGGCAGACCTCGACTGAGATGGAAACAACAGGTGGAGGATGACTTGAACTCCCTTGGGGTTTCCAATTGGCGTCAGTTATCGCTAAAAAGGAATTACTGGCGTGCTTTGATACGAAACGGCCAAAATCACCTAGGCGGTTAAGCGTCATTATGACGCAAGCCAAGATTAGATTAGAGATTAGATACTAGCATAATAGGGAGTATACCTGATGTAACTCCCGAAAAAAAAATTTTTTTTAATGCCTAGATTTTGTTAAAATTGCTCGTTTTGTGCTTTAACAGCAAAGTACTAAATATGTTAGCATACTAGATGTTACTAGAAGTTTAAGCAACAACTAGCCAAACTATCCCAACATACATTTTGGATAAGATATTTTTAAGCAACTTATGTCTAACGTTTTCAAAATATTTTTTATTAAGTTTCTTTTTATTAAATAATCTCGTTAAGCTTTTACACACAAGTTAATAAAAAAGAACAATGTTCTGTAATGTGAAATCTGCATAGGAATGCCTAGTTTACAAAGATTATGAACCTTTTTAATTTTTTATCAATTTGGGTATTAGCGTATTTCATAAATTTTATTTTAACTTATATACTTATTAAGTACAAAATAATTTTTAATTACTATTACATGCTCATTATGAACTAAATATGAACTTTATTTTCCGATATACATACATACACATTACCTACATATGTACATAGCTCGAAAGACTTTAGTCATCAATAGATTTAGCCACGTTGTCGATACCATTATGTTCATTCGTTTCGGGTGAGGTCAAAGGTTCCGATTCGCTATTTGTTACTGGATTGTTTGGTTTATAATAGTAAGCAACAAACATAAATACAATCATGTCAGCAAACATAAGACCAGCGAATAAAAAGAATTCAGACGCTTGAGAATCGAACAAAGAGAGCTCAGCAATTATAACAACGATTACATTACCGAATGCCACCGTTAATTGCCAACACGCCTGTAATACCGACTTCATTGCCAACGGCGCTTGCGCGTACGAGAATTCAATACCCGTTACAGAAAACATTACCTCACCAAGTGTCATAATAATATATTGCGGTAGTAGCCAAAGTATTGACAAAGAGTTTGGTTTCGTTACAATTATAACCTTACTACGGTATATGCCAGCCGACTCCTCAGCTATAAGAACTGTGTAAATACCACCCACTTCTAGTTTGACTGTTTCGATTTCAACATCATCGATCAATACCTTATATGTATCGGCCTTAAGTTCTGTTATATTTCGTAGATATGCTGGTTCGGTATGTTCTAATGCGCCTTTACTAGTCTTCCATGTGATTATACGATTTGGGTTTACGTTGGCCAATGTACGACCGAATGGATAGCCATGACTAGGTTTCGCTATGGTGTCCTCTGCGCAGATTACAGGATTTGTCGAATTTTTCGAATCCAAAAAGACATAATAACTTTTTTTGTCCTTAAGCAGACAAGCTTGATTTGGAAGTGCAGCGCAATTAGCACCAGATTTGGCATTGAATTGGAATTGTATATTTAGACCTTCAGCTGCAGCGATATGAATAGTTTTGTTGGTATACAAATCGAGAGATTTCACATCAAAGTTAAGGCCAGCCAAATTGGTGGTTATCGAATAGTCGCAAAGCTCGCCATTATAAACACGCAGTTGGGCGATTCCTGATGTTGGTAGTTCGGGATATGTTTTCTATAAATGAAATTCGTTATTAGTTTATAAGTTCACAAATCGGATGCTATGTGGAAGATCACCCTATATTAAAATATTTTTTCAAAAATGCCCTATCTCAGCGAATGTCCAATGTATTTTCCCATACAATGGGGAGTTTTTAATCACATGCTGTGATTTGGCGTTATCTAAAATAATTCTGAGGGTGTTCTTCTTCCACTTAGCCACCGAAAATACCATCAACTTACTTCCAACTGTAGCTCGACTATGCCAGAAGCAATGAAAGCTAAGCCTGCAAATATACCGCCCAAGGTCAACTTTTGCAGTGGACGACGTATGCCGACTAAATTCAAAAGCGGATAGAACGCAAGCTCATAAAGTGGTATGAATGCGAGTATAAGAAAAGGGTTCACCATTTGCATTTGATCAGGCTTGATATCCCATGAACCCATATCGCCATTCATACGTGTAGCTTGTATAGTCCAACGTGAGCCTTGCTGATCGAAGAGCGCCCAGAAAATTGGCAGTGGAAGATAGAGCACTAACACACGCATCAGCACTTTTATGTCCTCAATTAGCGAACGATCGTACTTTTTGTCGGCATAATCGAGCCAATGTTCACGTGGATTGGTCTTCTGCTCCTTCCACTTAGTTGATATAGCGGTCTATATTGATGAAATGTTTTGCGTATTTATTATGATGAGCTAGAAGTATGTGAGTATACTTACACCAATGGTTTTGCTAACCAAAACGACCATGTTTCCAGCTGGAGGTTTCATCTTATATAATGGACGACCCAATACGAAGATAACTAATGGAGATGAGAAGAGCCAAGTGATAGGAAGTTAGTGTTTTAGCATATATGTACCTACTACATACTATATAAGATATGTTCTCAAGAACATAGAGAAAGACAAAGTTTGAAAAGTGTGTTTCGGCTTGTACGACCCATCCCCCACAGGCACTGAGTCTAAATATTTTAATACCCATTTCTCAAAAACTCACCAATAGAAATAGCCATAAGTACAGCTGGTACACCAAATCCCAGCGAATAGCATTCCTTCTGACCGAAGCAGCTCACATCCTCACGTAAAATTGGTGTAATTGTGGTAGATATCAATGAACCAGCATTGATCGAAAAGTAGAAGAGCGAGAAGAATGTGGTCAATTGTTTAACCTGTTCTGGTATCTTGAACTGATCACCACCAAAAGCTGAGACACAAGGCTTAATGCCGCCGGAACCCAAAGCTATCAGCGCCAAACCTATCATTGTAAATACTGTTGCAGGCATATTTAATGGTGGTATGGCACCAATTGTGACCAAAACTGAACCGGCGATATAAACGAGAGAGAGGTACAATATCGTCCTGAATTTTCCAAGAAAGCTGTCTGAAACGATTGCACCAAAAACGCAGAGAAAATAAACGAACATAGTGAAGACGTGAAAGATAATGGTGGCGTCATTATCACTATAACCAAGTTGTCGGGACAGGTACAACACGAGAATTGCTGTGGAGAAATGTAGAATATCATATTAATATCAAAAGAAAAATTTTAATATTTTAAGTTCATACATACTTCGCAAGCCATAGTAATTGAAACGTTCGCAAAACTCATTACTGATGATGAAGAAAACTGATTTCGGGTAGGGCAATTTCTGTAAGTACAAAGTAATTAAATATTAGGTAAACAATTGCGATATAAGAGGTACATATCTACAATTAAATTAGGCAACAACACCGTTGTCTGAAGTGGACTACATAGTCGTGACTACCCAATACTTATCTATTATCAACAGTGGTGGTTTTCTCAATAGGGCTCTTAATCGTTTAATTGTTAGTTCAAAAGAAAGAACACTACAGAATATACTCTGCAAAAACTGGCTACTGTCTCTAAACAGAGCGGTCCCCGATTAATACCTTTCGTCTACACTGGGCTATAAGTTATTTCAACTACTTACATATATAGTCCACTATGGGGTTAGTTGGCAAAATTAATTTCATTTTACGTGCTTAATATGAGTCAATATAAAAAGCTCAGAGTTGAATATTTCTTATTAGTTTTGAAGGGCCTCTTTTGGTCTTAACTGTCTCCGGACTAGATATGGGCACGTGCCTGATTTTTGCTGCACTACATGACACGGGTACGAATACACACTTTCGAAAAAGCGCACGACACGTCACGACACGCACGAAAAGTTAAAGAAGGTGTGGTTTTTTATGAAAGTTTATCAAATTTATCCGTAGAATATTTCCGCACTGGAAATTTTTCGGGGTTTTCCCTCCCTTACAAATCAATTCACTCGACTCTATTTCTGAATTTTTTTTTCAGCAACCCTCTATATGAGAATTAGATTAAAAAAACCAACAATCTCAGCTAAAAATGTATTCAATTTTCCTGTGGCCTACTCCTTCTTGCATTTTGGATCCAGCACGCACACGCTCGCTTATCTCGTATTACGGTCAAAAACATGCTCGGCGCCCATCTCTACACGGGACATCAACCAGAGACGTTTTTGATAACCTAATTTTAAAATATCAGCTAATTTTAAAATAAATATCATAATCCGGCCAGAAAAGGACACCGACAATTTTTATTTTTTTTTAATTAAAAAATGCTAGACATGAATGACAGCACCCATCAGTTTGTTCATATTCCCTTAAGAAAGTGATGGTGCAAATATATAGCATAATGATTTACCATCACGTTCTTGTGTTGGGGTTGGGACTTGGAAGAGGACTATATTTATATGCTTAAATTAAACCCATATCCATATTAAGGCAGTTTACATTATGCTGGGAGTTATAAAAGGCAATGTAAATGAAATCATCAAATTGCTCAACTTCTTGTCCAATTGAGTTGTAACTTACCTTAACTTGCCCCTCTGCTTCTGAAACATTAGAAACTGGCTCTATACCAGGGTTTTCCAACGCTCCCTTCTTGCCATTTTCATGTGAGCCGAAATGTGGAGACCTTGTTAGGCCCTCTAATGCTTCAGATGTCGTTCCAGTTTCTGTGCTATCATTGAGCTGTGTTTTTTCGTTACTATCTGCTTGTGAGTGAGTCGCTACCACGCTACCCTTGGACGGGTTATTGTCTGCAAAACGGAACAGAAAATTCAAGACATTGATGACCATTTGAAAGTTTGATGCTTTTATTGTATTACTAGCTGGTGCCTGAATTCGTATGCTTATAATTTCTGTTTTTTTTTTTGCAGCTTATCTTATATATACATATTGTTTTATACATATTGTTTTTTGCATAACCTATACCTATGTTATGTTATGTTAAAGTGGCTGCCTCCGCAATCCAGGCGGAGGCTCACGTGGGCCTTAGTTTGGTCCGTTGTGATACCACGAAAAGAGCCCTGATTTCCATTTCTGTAGATCGACCTAACCCAGCAGAACGGTCGCATCCCCCAAAAAGTTTTGTAAAAAACCTTCCGAGATACGACCGCTCCGCTGGGACGGATCGAGGCAGGAGGCCCCAAAACATAAAAACCTTGAAAGGATCCGTCCGCCCGTCACCCCCATACAAAGTACAACGTATACGTTGCAACTCTATATGGAGATGACAGACGGATCCCCCAAGATTCCATGTGTTTAGGGCCGGAGTTCATACACCCATGAAGCTAAACCAGCGCGTTTGTCTGATGTTGCGCAGAATATCATCTATATTTGCAGATTCTAGCTCCGCGAGGCATCCAAAGGAGTGTTTGCGGAGACATCGGTACCTGGTTTTCGACAGAGCGGGACAGTGGCATAGATAGTGTTCTAAACTTTCTATCTCCTCCTCGTCCCTGCAGCTGCGGCAGAAGTCATTTGTATACAGGCCCATGAGAGCGCCATGGGTTCCCATAAGACAGTGACCTGTAATAAGGCCCACAAGTGGGCTAATGAATAGGCGATTCAGATGAATTACCGATTGCGACCTTTTTTCGTTAAGTTTGGGCCAAATTTGCCTGGACGTTCTGCAAGTCGGCTCAATGGCCCATCTTGCGTCGGCTTGTTCTATGAACCGGGAACGCAGCCAGTGCTTGCATGTATTTAGAGGGGGGGCTCACCCAGCTGCCGGAGGTGATTGTATGTAGCTAGCTCATCGGCAGCACAGTTTCCCAAAACAAAACTATGGCCTGGGACCCATATTATACTCAGGCTGCACTTATCGGCTAGCTTATTTAGAGCTTCCCTGCACTTAATCGCCACTAGTGACGACGTCTTACTACTTTGCAGGGATTTTATGGCAGCTTGGCTGTCGGAAAAGATGGAGATAGAGTTAGTCACTGACAGGTTAGTAAGATAGCGAGCAGACACTGCAGTGGTCTGGAAGGCGTAAGCTCACATTAATGTCGAGCTTACTGGAGAGGATTCCACTGCCAACTTTGTTCCACGCAATTTTTCCACTCGCTCCTCTCTAGGATCCACGTTTCCTGGGAACCTATACCTATGCATGTGTATCTATAAATCAAAACCAAATTTTTTCTATATATATACATAGGATTGCGTTTATATCATTTTATATATAAAAATCCCAGTAGGAAAATTACAAGGTGCTCCTATATAAATCGTCCCCGCCAAGCCATTTTTGTTCAGATCTTAAATTTAAAACTGATATTTGAATAAGCTTGAATCTACCATTTCTTGAAGGTTAAGTATGTCTATGTATAAATATATATAACTTTTTTTTTTAATTATCCCTCAAGGACATGAAGATATGTGATGTCCTTTAAAATTATTATCTTTGAACTTTTCCGAAACTCTATCTGTTTTGAAAAATTCTATTATAATAACATTTCTGAAAATGTGTATAAAAATATTTAAGGATGCACATGAGATGAACAGGACATAACCCAGAAATTGATTTTACAATATGGGTATCGAATGAAATGTGTTCATGAGGGCCTGAAATTAGTGTAAGCTTTATTTCGATATCTCAATCCGTTTCGAAGATATCGACCAAACTAATGAATACCCTTTACCTGTTCTTTTCATACTTTTATATGAACAGCTAAATATTACTCATACGCCGTGTAGGACCTATAAAAAGTGCACTATAATTGCAAAGTTTCAAGATGTGCTCAATTTTTTCTGATAAAAAACATATTGTTACGCAATCTTCTAAAACACTTTTGAAATTCCAATGTCCTTTTCTCGTGAATGCTATAGCAAAATAAGTTTTTCTAATGAAATGTCTCGACAATACAAAAAAAATGCCATGAAATAACTCCCAAATGAATTAAGTACTAAAAAAAATAATATACATAACTCCCAATTCATTGGGACTTCAATTGGGTTAAAGGCAACCAAAATACACTAAAGGTAATGACTTGCAACTTGATGGTTATACTCCGAATACGATGCAGTTCACCTCTCCTTACCAACCTTCTTCTTCCTAACATGAAGTTTTGGCAATTATTTCATGCTTTTTTGAACTTGAGCCCTCATTATGAAATAACTCCACGTATTACATATTCGTTAACAAAAAAAAGTTGCGTATACGTCATGGTAGTTACTCTTATGAAAGTTTGAAGGGACTTTTCATCATTAAATCAGAGGCAAAATATGGTTAAATTGGTCCGCACACGATAGAAAATATGTAGGAAAAAATTCTTTTTTTTAAGGGCCTATTATCAATCCCGTCGGTACGGCAAACTCGATAGAAATCACGACATTTATCGAAATTATCTACCAAATTACGATAAGTTTTGTTATTTCTATTCTTATCGTAATTTGGTAGATAATTTCGATAAATGTCGTAATGTCTTCCCTTAGTCAGAAGCTGTAGTACACATATTTTTTGCCTATCTCACTCGTAGGCGCGTTTTGCGCTGGGTTTGGAACCCACGTAACAAATCAATTCCAATGAAAAAATAATATAGCCACGGTGAGAGCCCCCTTTAATATAATGAGAAGGTTATTAGGGCATGTACCGCTGCCCGACTGGTTGATGTCCTCGTTATCGCAAAGGCTGACATCATCGCCCTACAGGATATGCGATGCACGGGACAAGGCGAGACGACCATCGGCCATTTACCGTATTATTATCATTCTGAAAAGTTCTATCAATGTACAGATAAGTAAGAAAGTAAGTATGAATGGGATACTTGTTACGCGACTAGCAAAATCTCTTAAGTGCTAGTAATTGATGAGATGATAAATTTTATAATATCCTATTTGTACCCCAATAAAAAACAACCATTTCATTCGTTGCTCAGATATAGATATATTCTTTTTAAAAAGCGCAAAATGATTGACTTCAATTGAATTTTTGCAACAACCTAATTTAGAAAGAACATGCAACATTTAGTTAAATATTGGACAGCCAATATGTATCGGTAGAGTTTATTATTAATTGATTGTATCATTAAGACTGGCGATAAGCACGCAAAAGTTGCCTTCTAATCAGTCGGCGTTATAATTCGCATATTTCCGATGTAAATATTTTATTACCCTAGAATCTACAATAAGTATTGAGGTAACAACATTTTATTGCCTTTCACAATAAGTGGGCGCTCATAAATCATAACCTTTGTGATAAAGAATTAGATTGTTAAAGAATGTACTCGACGCGAAAGCCATATGCCTATTAAGGGAGCTGAATTTTTGCTAATAAGTTTTTTTTTTGTGTCAGAAATACACTAAGTGAGTTGCCAACCAATGTCGAAAAGCCCGACCTGGTTGTACGGATTGCTACAACTTATCATGCTATGTTTGTTAAAGTTACATTTTAAGAGAGATATCACAGCATGTAGAATAGGGTGGCTCATATTATATAGACGAAAAATCAAATCAGAGTTACAGATCTAGAGTTACCGAATTTTGTCAATATATATAATTTTTAGATTTTTCCATTTTTTCCACCTTGTGCCAAATTTAACGATTCAACCGTAATCAGTTTAAAAGTTATGGCCAGTGGAGTTTTCAAAAATGCGGTGTTACGCCCACTTAACAAAATTTATCAAAAAATCATAATAGAATGACAAGGGGGATTCATTTATATAATAATTTTATATTTTGGCCATTTCAGCTACCGAGATATGTAAATTTATGAGATTTTCGAAATTTACTAAAAGAAAAAAAGAGAAAAACGCCACTTTAGTTTTCAGATATGTTATATATTAAATAGACCTTTCTAAAAAAAATTCTTATTTTTCAAAATCGCTTGATCTTTCCAGGGTTTTTCAGTTTCAAATTTTTTTATCTTGGAAAACATTTTCTTTTCAGTATACTAAAGAATTTTTTAAGTGTATTTTTTTGAAAAGCTTATTTCAATACCTTTCTAATGGTATGAAGATGTTTGAAATCGGTAAAGCCATTCCGTAGTAATCACACTTTAAAAATACCCATTATAGTAATTTTTCGAATATTTTCGAATAATTCGAACTTTGCCAAGCCAACAATTTTTCGAAAATGAATGTTTTGAAAATTAGATTGTGTTTGGGTAGGTAATGCAAATATTCATCAAATTATGAAGGGGTCGGGTTCAAAATATAGGTTTTTTTCAGCCTTTGATAAAAAATTCATCTTATGAAAGTACTTAGGTTGGGAAAAAAGTTCATTGAGGCATGTCCGTCGTATTTCCGTCCGTCCGTCCGTCTATCCGTGTACACGATAACTTGAGTAAAAATTAAGATATTTGCATGAAAATTTGTATACTGGTTACTTTCTGGCCAAGGTAGGTTGCTATTGAAAATGGGCGAAATCGGATGACGGGGGCTTGGTCCCCCTTTTTCGATATCGAAAATTTCGAAAATCACATAAATTGACATATCTCGGTAGCTGAAATGGCTAAAATGATATAATTTTATAGGTGAATCTCCCTGGTCATTCTCTTACGATTTTTTCATAAGTTGTTTAAATTGGGCGTGGCACCGCCCATTTTAAGGGAGGCATTTTTGAAAATTCGACTGGTCTTAATTTTTAAACTGATTACGATAGAACGATGAAATTTGTAACAAAGCATACTAGTATCGTTGGGAGTATGCCCACTTTCGATATCGAAAATTTCGAAAATCACCTAGATTGACATAATTCGATAACGGAAATGGGTAAAATGATATAGTTTGGTAGGATGAATCCCCTAGTCATTATTTTATGATTTTTTGATAAGTTTTTGAAAGTTTTGTGACACGGCCAACTTTTCAGGGAGGCATATTTGAAAATTTCACGGGTCATAACTTTTAAACTGATTACGGTATGGAATTGGTACAAGGTATACCAGCATAATAGGGAGTATAATTGGATGAAATCACTTCCCAATCACATTAAAAACTACCGCTGGGTATTTAATGTTCGGTTTATCCGAACTTAGACTTCCTTACTTATTTATATTTCAGCTGAATATCTTAGTTTTTGTTCTCCAGGCTCTAACCTTTTTCTAAAGCGTCTCAAATGTCTCGAAAGTTAGATGATCCCGAAAAGATCATTTTTGAAGCCCACACTCAAGGAATAAACTTTTTTTTTTGTTGATTTGGTTAAAAAAAATAACCAGAGATATTTATAAAATTTCCAAAATGTTTGTAACAAATCTCCACTGAAAACTAACACAGTTTATGTCAAGTGAAAATACCTTGATTTTTTTTTTGTATCATGCTTACTACAATCGAAAGTAGTCGATTCTGAGGTTGATCTCGAGATATAGGATACTTCTCATAAAATCTACATAGAATAATATTGTAAATTTGTGTCTGTTTGTCTGTATGTTTGGATGGGTATCACACAAAAACTGCTGAAATGAATTGAACGCAGTTTTTACCGTTGAATTACTATATGCCTATCTTAAGACTAAAGGTATTCCTTATTTGGATAACTTGACCGATTTCGTAGTAAGTATTTGGGCGATTTCAGAGTTATCGACCAGTATATGGGACAGCAGTGATTAATTGTGATTAATTTCATTATCTCAACTGGTTTTCGACATATATCTGGGAGGAAAATTTATAAGGATGGGTAGATTAGTTCAAATTTTCACAGGTCTACCTTCTACTGGTATATACCAAACCTAAGTCCAAAGTTAGTAAAACACTTTATGTTCATGAATGGTATAAAATTGCCAGGTTTTAAATTTGACACTTTTATTACGTACTGAGTAACGTATTAATCAATTTGTTTTGCATTCTATTTTTATTCTAATGAGCAATTAAGTAAATACCATTTTCTTCCGTTATTTCCGTCATATTGTCTCGCTGCTCCAATTTCTACTCCAATATTGTTTTGGAACAGAAATATTTATTGACTTTATCGTTTTATACGTTTTACGTATCACTGATTTAATGTTATTATTATATTTAATTCATAAACATGTAACTACATATGTAATTAGTACAAATATTTTTTTTTTCCTTTTTTTTCTACTTGTTTATCTTTCTTTCTTTTTTTGCATGCATTCGCGACATACGCGTACAGTGAACCCGTACACTATACGATAGCGAATTTTATTTTTAGTTTTAGCGTTGCATGGGAGAGCAGTACGTCTAAGCCCGTTAACGGCGATTAACAGACTGCCTTTGGCAGAATTAACTCTGACACATATTGAATGCGATCAGTGACAAATGAACCAGAACGCAACACTTACAATAACATTTAAACTTAAGAATTCATATAGGAACACTTTCGAGTATGCGAGTATGTGTTTCATTCTCGTTTATGAAACAATAAAAAAACAATAAATGTGTCGACGATATGAGTTAATATGTCAAGCAGTCATATATTTACTTCATGTCTGGGGTTTTCATACTTTATTTTGGGTCGTTTCATCGCAAATCGACTGATCGAGTTATTTAACCAGTTTTTATTGGGAAAAGTGTGTGTCAAATTACATACCCTTTTGCAATTAACTAGAGCAGAATATGGTAATTAATTAATAGAAAACTTTCCGACATCAGTGGAAAAGGTGGAAGGCAGTCGCTCTCTTTGTAGTAATCAGAAACTGTAAAAATATTCACATTTTAAACTAAATAACTAGGAAAATAGTACAAAAAATAAGTTTTGCCGATTTGAGATAGAATCGGCCATTAACATATTGTTTTTGATATCGCTTACAATGATTTACAGGTGAATGTACATACAAAATAACTACTTGACTCAGAAAGGGAAACTGCAATACTATATTCGAACATAGGAAAAAAAGTAGCAATAGCAAAATAGCACATTTTTGATAAGATCAAATGAAACCGAAGTCTGATACAAACTTGGAGTAGGTATGGGGGCTGCAAAGTGGCTGCGGCATTGGAAAGGAAAAGAATTTATGAATATCATGTTGATAAAAAAAAACTTTATAAAAACAAGCACGTCACTTGCCAGCAGAGAGCACTCAAAAATATGAGTTGGGAGTGTAGGCAATACGAACTCACCTCTCACATATTAAGAATTTCAATTAAATTTGCTTTTTAGAAATCTTGCAAATAGCCAAGAAACAGAAGTTGGAATGTGAGAGTAAATAAAGTAGGTGAAAATTAAATACAACGTACACATGTGAGCTACTGTAGCCAAACAAAGGGAATGGTTAAAAAAATTCAAGTTGTTGTAAACCATAAAAATATATACTCGGCCGCAGTCTGGGAAGTCGATTCTAAGATATGGTATTTTTGCTAGTTTCAAATAAGTACCTGGATGACCGAGCTTGCTCGGTATTTTCGATTTTTACATTTTTTCCAATATTCTTACTTACCGACTTACTTTATAAACCGACTGAAGTAGCAAATCCAAGCAGAAAATTTCAGAATGAAGTATACATATCTATTATCCAACTCATTTTTAAGAAATCATGGTTGGTATGCGGCTGACGTTACCTTTGATTTGATACCCATGATCCCAAAATGACGCCAAAATGATTCCGAAATGACTCAAACAAGATCCCAAAAGGATCCCAAAATTAACTTAAAATTATCCAAAAATGGCCCAAAAATGATTTCAATTGACCCCTATAATTATCCCAAAATTACCCAAAATTTAACTTAAAATGATCCCTAAATAGCCCCAAAATTACCCCTAAATGATCCTAAGACAATCCTAAAATAATCTTAAGATAATCCTAAAATAATCTTAATATAATCCCAAAATATAGAAATACAATGCGGTAAAAAGGTAACCCTGTTCGGCCACCCTATTTGAAAATAAAGGACGTGTGGCACTCGTGGACTGCCGCGGTAAAGCTATTGCATATCACTTTTTATCAACTTATGCAATTATAATATTTATGAAAACTCAATGAGCATAATTATGACGTTACAGCAGTACAGCCTTAACCTGTTAACAGTGTAGCCTATACAGCTCCAATTTTTTGTAATCGGCCTGGTGCTAACATTAGTACAACGTCATACGCCTAAATGTAGGCAACCGTTATATTTATTTTTATCAAGTTATGTTGCTAACGCCGAACCTTTTAACATTGAAAAAAGTCCGTTACGAACTTTTTTAACATTAACATTTCTTTCATTTTACTCCCACCGCCAAGGCCTGCTATAAAATCTATGCAATAGCTTAAAAAAATTTACATAAATACATATGTACAAATTTAGCTCATTTAGGCCCGGCTAACTACAATACAAATACAATACAATTTAAGTTATTTAATTGAATTTTAACTACATAAATTGTTGATAAACGGTCTTCTGATATTTGACCAGAGGTTAACTTACCAACGTTGAGCAGTTAACCTTTGGCTAACTTAAAATGAAACGTGAAAATATGGGGCGGTCATCTGTCAAAGCGTGGGCAAAGTTTTATGTAAATGGGCTCTTAAAGTTATAAGATTCAGGATATTTGGAATCTATGTATTAGTCTAACAAATTTCCTCAATATGACTGTTAATATAATATCTGTTACATCTATATCTATGGTTGGTTGGTTGCCGTGCCGCCCGGTCAGAAGGATCGGGCCCAAGTAGCGCGCTGGGCGCCATTTTGATGCACTAAACTGTGAAACCGATTACAGTTTATTTTCTAAGGACTAGATGGATTATGGTCAAACCATTTGGTGAGACCTATAAATTTGCTGATGTCAACTATGGAGCACTTAGATACATCCTTCAGGTCAGTTAGAACAAACCGACCTAAGGTCTTATGTCTTATATTGGCCAGGGCAGGACACTGGCAGAGGAAGTGAGTAACAGTTTCTTTACAGCCATCTAGGCCGCAACTTCTACACACCTCGTTGAATGGTAGCCCAATTCTTTCCGCGTGTTGGCCCAGTGGCCAGTGGCCAGTGTCCTGTTATGGTGGCTGTGATTCTGCAAATCTCCTTCCTAGATCTGCATAGCAGGCTCTAGGTTCTACTCTTGCTGTATTCAGGCCAAGTTTGTTTGGCAATCCTACCGCTACCTGAGGAGTACCACCTACGAATGGCCATGGCCTTGTATTTGTTGTGTATGTCACTTTTGATTGCTGTGAGTGGGCGAGGCACACTAACTACTTCTAAGTTGTCTGCTGAAGCCCCTGTCCTTGCCAGTACATCCGCTTTCTCATTGCCCTCAATGTTCCTGTGACCCGGAACCCAGACAAGTGTGATTTTCGCGGAGTTTGCTGCTGCCCTAAGCGACCCTTTGCAGTCGCTGACGGCCTTAGAGGAAATGATCGGCGAGTCGAGCGACATAAGCGCCGCTTGACTGTCTGAGTATATGTGCACCTCCCTCCCTTCAATTGACTCTCCTATCAGGTGTCTGATGATAGGTCTTCGTTTGAGAACATGTCTATATCTATACTCTATTCTATGTATATAAAATTGTAGCTCGAAATTTTGTAAAAGCTAAAGAGCTGATCCACAGACCTGACTTTTTTCTTTCAAACTTTAAAGTATAATCCGGCCACAATAGGGCACAAAAACCTTTTTTTAAATTAAAACCCTACTAGACATGTATTACAGCATCCATTAGTTTTTCCATATCGGCTTACAGAACCTGATGGTAGGGATAGGGATTGACATAGATATAGAGATCGGGTAAGAGAAACATGCAGGGCAATAAAATTGTGGCTGGACAACGTCTGCCGGGTCAGCTAGTACAGTATGCAATGATTTCCAGCCTTCTACTTTAGTTAGTTTTACAAGCGGAAAACAAACATTTTCTTTCGGTATTATGGTACCTAAACATTAAGTAAGAAATATACCAATGTATTAGTGAAAATTTCATCCATTTATAGGCATAGGATTTTATGTGATGCGCGGACAAACAAAAACAAATTCTAAAAACTGATGCTTTAGCTACTGTTACTCTAACGATGACCACTGTATACATTTTTATATGATAGTTCTCATGTTTTCAATTCCGAAGTTACTAATTCCAACCATCATAATAAACTCTGTGTGCACACCACGACTGTGTATAAAAATACAAGCAGTAGTATCAACAGCAATTAGAGCAAGGTACACAATGTAATGTTGATATTTTTCATTGTTATGTTGTTTACATTGTCAAATTTTTTTTTATGATAGCAGAAGCGATAGATAGCGTTGTCGTATTAATTTTTTAATTTTTGCGATTTATTGGCACAGTGTTTGAATAGTTCTTATTAAAAATGCCAAGGTCATACATAGTTCACGTAGGCTATTTTACGAACAAAGCTGGATAGGTTAGGCATAGAATTCGCGTAGAATGTCTAGTGAGCATTAAAAGATCTGCCAAGAGAACTGGCAGTATCATGATCCATTAAGAATGATTTACATGGGCCGATTTTTGTCGGTCGTTCTACTGCTCTCAACCAATAAATACAAGTTGTCGTTAAAGGCTTGATGAGAAGATGACCCGTCTATTTGAAAATAAAAATATCCGAAAAATATAATCATTTTATGTGTCATTAAAAGGTCACTGACCCACGGTAGCTATGTGAGTGGAGACTTGCTAAAAATCAAAAACTTCGCCTTGGGCCTTTGTAGAAGGCTGGTAGTTTTTTCGTTTGTTGAACTACTTCCTATCGCAAAAGTCGTTAAAAAGCTTACAAGCCAATTACAATTAAAATAGCTGCTTTATATTTTTCTTCTTCTTTCTACTGATTAGATTCTACATGCTTTAACGATCATATTGCATAGCTCAATTGATTTCGCAGAAAATAGTTAGTAACAACAAGTAAGTCTAAGTTCGGGTAAAACGAACATTTAATACCCAACGGAAGTTTAGCCTAATTTTCGAAAAATGCCCCTTAAAAATGAGCGGTGCCACGCCCACTTTTAAAATTAAATAGAAAAACACACCAGAATTTCCAGGAGGATTTATCTAGCAAATTGTACTATTTTAGCTATTTACCTTACCGACTAGCACTATAAAATAATTTTTGCCAAATTGATAACCCAGGATGAATTTGCCAAAAAAAATACAAAAACAAATAAATTTCGAAAATTCCATATTTTCAGTTCATTACAAAATTTTGCCAATTGTTGTGATAACGAAAGTGGGCGTGTCGGGAAGCGACTTCGTCTAATTTCATCAGGTATAATCCGAATTTCATGATTCTACCGTAATCAATTTAAAAGTTATGACCATTCAAATTTTCAAACTTAGCAAAAAATCATAATAGAATGACTAGAAGGAATTTCCGTTACCGAATTATGTCAATTTAGGTATTTCCGAAATTTTCGATATCGAAAGTGCGACAGACCTGCTTTAATCAACTCCTCTTTTCAACCTAAGAACTTTCATATATGGAACTCTATATCTATCTCGATTATTATGTGCGTTACGTAGTACCGTTATATGAACAAAACTAGAATACCCTTGTATTAGTACTACTAGTACGCTGGGTATAAAAATAAATGCGAAAACTAATAAACAATCACGAATTGATTAGACATCAAATACATATATGTAAGATAAAGCTTGATTTATGATGGAGATATAACTAATAAACCCAACTTGATTAGAAATGTTTTAATACTTCAACTGTGGTATGTCATAGATTAAATAGCTGTTATATATAAACTTGGCAAAAGTCCGTCCTATGACAGGATCAACACATTTTGCGAAGCAAGCTAATAATTTGTGTAATTTTGGTTTCACACTTTCAGTGTACTAAACAACTCATGATAAGCGCAACATAAATTATAACACATTTTGGTTATAGTTTGGTACATTAAGGTGTAGGGTTATCGGTTTTTATTCATATGTGAATTCTGTATCCTGCAATCGCCCAGAAATGTAGCAATCAATGTCGCGCATGCCTCCTAGATAGTTAGCAAATAATTCTAACACAATCGCCAGACGCATTTATATGGGTGTGACATAGAGGTTTTATGTTTTCAATCCTTCCTAGGAATAAACAGAATCCTTTAGTTGGATTTTCGGCCTACGCTGCGTATGAGTAACATTTTTAAAACCAATAATAATATGAGGCGGTTACAAGGCGAATTCATACAGGTGTGTTCGAGCGAATTCAGATCTACACGCACGCACACACTCCTTGTGGCTAAAAATGTCAGACAAAGCAACAACATAAGAAATTTTACAGCTTCGATTCGATTTTCAAGGAAGAAGAAGAAACCATATGATGGGAAGATGTCACCTGTAATGAATTCGCCTTGGGCGGTTAGAAGCAAAGGGGTGTAAGTGCCACTTTTGCCAATTTGAGAAAAACAGGTTCAAAGTTTAAGCTCTGGAAAAAAATCAGGAGCATTTAAAAATGTTCAAACTTATTATTTTTTATTTCTAATATATTTTAGAAGATTGTTTTAATAAATTTTAATGCATTTAAGAGCGGATTTCTCAACTAGCCGTCAACTTAACGCTCACTTTAAATTTTATCGGGCAGTTCATCCTCCTGTTAAATAAAGGGCAAATGAACTGCCTGTTAAACTGACAGTGAATTGACAGTGAACTTTGACGTTAACAGGCAGTCGAGAAATCCGCCCTAAGTTTGTAATTTAAAAAATACAGAACTGTAAGTGAAGGGTGCTAGTACTTACACCCCTTTGCATTTAAACGAAATTTCTTTTTTATGATTTACCACTTAATTTGTGAATAACTAGTTCGGGTGCGCAAAAGTTATGCCTTGGTATACTAGTTACCCTCTACAAATTTCATATTCCTAACGCTTTGTCATCAGGTGCCACCAGAACCCCAAAAACTTAAAAAATATCAGAAATTACATAGGATGCACACTGTGGTGATTCAAAAGAAAGGTCGACATGGTCTTACCCCCTGAAAAGTATGGTATCGATGAGAAAATAAGCCTTGCAAAAAATTAGCTCTGTAACTTAACCCTTAGGGGTGCATATTTTTTTTGTTGCCCTTTTCTATGGGAAAAATAGGGATTTTTTCAAAATGATTTTTCTCATAATTTTTGAAATTTTTTTCAAAAAACTTTTACATATTCTTAAAGCGAAGAAGCTTTGAAGTTTCCAAAACGGTAAACCATGTGCGATTATCTAAACTATTAAATTAATTACAGCCATTTAAAAATGTACTGCACATATACCCCTTTGCCTCCAAGTACTTTGAAGAAATTGGTAAGCACTATTTCTTTTAGCGGGTAGATGTCGCTATTGGAATATAATTTATATATATCCTTTTGCCACCAAATAAAATGGTGTTTTATTAATGTGATGGTGCACTTAACCCATTAACGCCGGGGTATAGAACCCGTGGACCGATTGTCATGATTTTTCATGGACCAGCTAATTTTGGCTTCTAGATGCCAAAAAATATTTTTTTAATTTTTTTTTATGCCACGCCCATTTCCTAACCTGTACTTTAAAAAGTACAGCCGGCGTTAGTATGTACACTCCTCAGTTTAAATTTGGGGGTCTTGCCCTAGGGAAGTGATGATTAAATCCGAATTTGTAACATCATTTCTTTCATAATTATAACACAATAGATCCTCAACTGCTTCTTGGAGACCTCTAAAGCTATTTTTCTAACGGAAAGTTTTTTTGTCCTGTACTACAGAAATTTCTGAATACGGTAGAAAAAAGCAAAAAACGAATACTATATACGCCGGCTGTACTTTTTAAAGTACACCAAATTTTGGAGCGTAAAAAAATGTATAAAACGGAACTTATCGCAAAAATATTGTTTTTAGTATTCTTACTAATACTTTTCTATACACGTTTTCAATAAATAAAGATATTTAAATAGTCACAGTTTACTTTTTTATCACTTCACAGATGTACAACTCTTAAAAGATAAATTTTTTTTTCTAACTGATTGACTTTGACACATAACAGGTGACACAATGTAATCCCAATAACGGTAAAAAAAATTAATTGCTTAGAATGGACTGTCAACTAACCACAGGATTGGCAAATTAGTCGGAATCGATTAAGGTGTGTCCTAAAAAAATCACGGAAAAGAGCCTAATTTGCTGTACTTTTAAAAGTACAGCCGGCGGGAAAGGGTTAACTCGTTTTTTGTGAAAAGGTACTTACACCCCTAACTTCTCTCCCTAACTTCCCTCTGCTTCTAACCGCCTCATATATAGTCTAAGAACAGACACATCGGGTGAATGAAATGTACATCAGTGTTTAGAGCAGGGGCGGATCCACGGGGTGGGCTTTCAGGTTCAAACCCCTCTCCCCTTCGGAATCATTCCCGTGGAGGGTTTTTCAGTTAGAAACCAAACCCCCCTTCGTGATCCAAAAAGTCATATTTTTCACAGTAATTTTTTTCATACGCATTTATCCTTGGAACCTGCAAGTACAATTCGGTTCAAGAATTAAAAAAAGATGGCGCCCTGTAGGGAAAATCTCTAGTTCCGAGCTAGTTCGCTTCTAGTGCGTTCCGAACCAGTACTAGTTCGCGAACTATCTTTTTTACATGAAATCAACTGGCGAATTTAACATGGCGATGTCCTAGGCTGGAACTAGTTCAAAATTCTACAGTTTGGCTCTAGTTCGTTTATTGGCACTATTTCCATAGTTCTGAATATAAATTAAATACAAAAACTCCCTGTAGGGAAAATCTCTAGTTCAGAGCTAGTTCGCTTCTAGTGCGTTCCGAACCAGTACTAGTTCGCGAACTATCTTTTTTACATGAAATCAACTGGCGAATTTAACATGGCGATGTCCTAGGCTGGAACTAGTACAAAATTCGATAGTTTGGATCTAGTTCGTTTATTGGCACTATTTCTATAGATCTAAATATAAATTAAGTACAAAAACTTAAATTCAAATACGAATCCAAATGCCTTTTAATGACTCCTCAAACGCTGGTTTCGAACTAGTGAAAATGTAATCACTAACGTACTAGTTCTTATTGGCCACTTTATATCTAGTTCTGAACCAGAAATTTGTGTCAAACAATTTAAATTGTCTTACAAACAGGGACGAGTTCACTGGGGTGGTTTTCCGGTTCAAACCCTTGGTAAAAATGACTCAAAAAATATAGTAAAAATTACGCAAAAAATAGTAAAATTTACAAAAAAAAATTTAATAAAATTTACAATAAAAACATAGCAAAAATTACACAAAAATGATGGCAAAAATAGGTAAAAAATACACAAAAAATATAGAAAAAACGACCCAAAAAATAAATTAAAAATTATGCAAAAAATATAGCAAAAATTACATAGAAAAAAATGGTAAAATTTACACAAACAATTTAGTAAAATTAACATTAAAAATATAGCAAAACCATAAATAAATAAAATTAAACAGGTGGCAACCCTATAAACAACCCCAAGCGGCAACCCCAAAGTGTATAGTCTTAGAATCAATCATACTATCTACGTGCCAAATTGCATCCCATTCGGTCAAGCGGTTCTCGAGATAGTACCGGACCTACAAATATACAAATATACTCCGGTAAGGTGGCAACCCTAGGTGACAACCCTACTTGAAAATATTTTAGTTGGTATATCAGCGAAAATACCTTTCATTGGCATATCTAGCTCCTTAATAAAAAAAAAAAAAAAAAATAGGTGGCAACCCTGTAAAGCGCCCCAAGTGACAACCCCAAAGTGTATAGTCTTAGAACCAATCATACTATCTATATGCCAAATTTCATCCCAATCGATCAAGCAGTTCTCAAGATAGTACCGGACCTACAAATATACAAATATACAAGTTTAGCTCGTTTAAAGTTATTAGATTTTACAATCCTCTGTCACTCGATACCGAAATTTATTCAATTAAAAAAAAAAACTGTTAATTTTCTATGGTCCAAGGACTTTCATTCTGGACACATTTTAAAATAGGTGACAACTTTGGTTTAAATATTTTTTTTGAAAGCTTTTTCAATGTTCTTCATAAAAAAAAAACATTTTAATTTAGACTCGTAGGCCCGGCAGATGTTATTCCGCCCAAAAGTAGAGCTTCTCGAACCTACCACCCTTCTGTATTTCCGTCCCACATTTAAGGACATATCTCCAAAACCAGCTCAGATATTTACATTGACCACCTAGCTTATGACAGCACTCGTTAATACCTTTCGTATGATACACATGTGGAACTAGCACATTTTTGATCACCTCTGTTAAACATATTGGTCAAAAACTCTAAAACCGTTCGAGTTATCGAAATAAGGAATATGTATCTTGAATTTTGAGTTGGACGTCTAGTAGCGCTAGGTTGAGTAATGCACCATAACCAGCCAGAAAAAAATGCCAAAAACTATTCCCTTGGATTTTATTGGGCTAATAACAATCTATCCTATCAATTTTTCTGGAATATCTGCAATCTACAGACAATAACAATTTTAGTATATATAGAGAGATAAGATAAAGCATATATGTAATATGTGGAGATAATAAAATGCATCACAAATCACCACTTTTTGGCATTTTGTTTTTGTATTGAAAAAGTGATTACTGCGGGAAAACCATAGCGTTTACAAGAAAAACTGTAAAAACACTTCACCTCACCAAACTACTTTAGTAGAAAATTTTATGACAGATGTTACCATTACCCAAATTTATTTATACAATTATCACTTTAACATTTTTGTAAACTGTTAACTTAAAAAGTATTTTCCAGGCAGTTACAGCGTCAAATTACCAACCAGCGCTTTTAAATTCGCCATTGGATCCTTTCTTTCTCAGCTTTCATGCACTAATTAGTTTTATCTTTTAACCATTATGACAAACACTTTCAATATATATTAATTTTGTAAAATTATTTATTACCCAGTGTACCGTATGAGGAGTAGATATCATCAAATACGTAGAAAAATTTAATTTTCTCTGATGACTGCGAGTAATCGCACCGAAGTAAATCAGTTTCCATTGCCCACTATTAAAAACAGTGCAATCAAAATAATAAATTATGTATTGTTATCAGTTACACTATTAATAAATTTTAAAAATTACAATTGACCGTTATCTTTAGTTTATTAGTAACACATTTTCCGTTCCGACAAGTGTAAGTTAATCTGTTCGATTTCGATTAAATAGCGCTAATGCCATGACGATGATAAATCAGCTAATAAAATGACAATAAATAAATAATCTTTGCAGCACTTTCATCCATACCAATAACTACTTTTATGTATATAGGTAATTATATATATATAGCCAAAGGTGTGGTCAACTTATAATAAAGTAGGAGTGCTAAATATGCTTGAAGTTGTGATTTAGTGCACTAAGTTAGTAGATGTTTCGTCAATTTTTTGAGATTTCGGAAAAATTAATAATGTCACTTTTAGGCGATATGGAAATCCTGATCTCAAGTCCTTCAGTCCACCTTAAACATACCTCAATATGTACCTGCCATCACGAAAAATAAAAGCTATAATTTACATAAAGTAATCTCCCCCCTCATTTCACTCCCTAAAGCTACACCGTTGTATGCAATTTTTTTATATAGTAACGTAACCGCAGCTGTACATATTTATGTTGGTTTCATTTTCTATGTCCAAAGAATTCTATAAAGCCAATTATGTAGAACAATAGACAATACAGTAGACGCACATTACCCTACACACTCTAAAAATGAGAGCGGATTTAACCCGATAAAGTAATCAATCGATAGCTTTGAGTAATATATATTACAAATTATCTTTATTAACATATTTATTTCGTTCGTTTGCAATTTTTTGTAATATAATTTTCGAATCTATTTTGGTTTTCGTGTGAAAAAAAATTTCCATCCGAAAAGCCACTTCCGACAATTGGAAAATATATTATATTCATTAACTAGCAGACCCAGCAGATGTTATCCCGTCCAAAGGTAGATCTACGTGAACCTCCCATCCTTATGTTTTTCCTTTCAAAATTTTAAAATATGTATATTAGAGCGTATCACGGTGTATGGAGGAAAAAAAAGTTGAAAATGTCCCCCCCCCCCCCCAGGTTTCAAAAAAAAAATTTTTAATTTTTTTGTCACCCTGTAAAAACAGCGAAATTTGTTTTTTTTTTTATAATTTCTATATTTCTCGTTCGATTTTCAAAGGTACATTTTTAGAAAGGTATTCACCAAGGCAAGATTTCATCCATAGAAACTTTTAGCCCTTCATGCCAAGTTCAGTTTTTATTCTATTTTTACTAAAACCAACACCCTGTATTTGAAAAAAAAAAAAAAAATTCCGGAAAACTAAGAAAAAAGGGCTAAAAGTTTCTATTGATGAAATATTGCCTTGGTGAATACCTTTCTAAAAATGTATCACTTTTGAAAATCGAACTAGAAATATAGAAGTTATAGAAAAAAAAACCAATTTCGCTGTTTTTACAGGGTGACAAAAAAATTTTTAAAAAAATTTTTGTAAACCTCATAAGGTAAGTGTGCAAACTGGGGGGGGGGGGGGACATTTTCAACTTTTTTTGGTGATACGCTCTAATGTATATATCCGAAAACAGCTGAGATATTTGATTTACGCGAACCTTCCATCCTTCGGTTTTTTCAACTCAAATTTTAGAAGATATCTCCGAAAACAGCTGAGATATAATTAATAACATTGGTTATGACAGCAGTCGTTAGCACCTTTTATTTGTTACCCATATTGTACTAACACATTTTTGGTCACTCCTGGTCTATATATTGGACGATAACTCTGAAACCAGTTGAGTTACCGAAATAAGGGATATCTGAAATTTCAAGTTCAACGTTTACCATTACAATTAAATTTTTTTCAGTAATTTTACTGTATTTTTTTGTTTAATTGTCAGTTTATTTTTTTCCGTTACTTTTACTATATTTTTTGCGTAATTTTCACTGTATTTTTTCGTTTTGTGTCTTACGAAACTTACACTTTCATTTTGTGTGTGAAGAAAACTTACTAACTAAAAGTGTTAGTTTTCGTCAGACATAAGTCGAAAGTATTTGTAAAGAATTTTAAAAGTGTTTGACATATCACAAATCGCTAATTTTTAAATAAATTTCTCCAATTATTAAACAGTTAAGTTTATGAGCTGTTCAACATAGTGTAACTTTACTGTACCAAGCAATAGACGCTCGTGTTTTAGAATGAAAGCGTGCCGATGACAGACAACGATTTGCATATCAATCCATATATACATACATACATACATAAAAATGTACCTACATACCTCGCAAATATTTCGATATTCTGATAATTGATATTCATTTCCTGTTTGACTATTGATAATTACAATGCGCGAAATACATCCATAAATAATGTAATTTTACAAATTGACAATTCGCACCTGTCGCACAATACTACGAGCATAATAGAATTCCATCTACACTTTTATTGGCAAATATAAAAACGTTAATGTTCTGAGATATTCCTTTCCTTTTGTCTGGAAATGTTATGCAAACTCGCAGGGCCGGATTAACACCTTCGGGGGCCGTATGCAAATATCCTGTCGGGCTCCCTAGACAATGCATTTTTTTAAGAAACCATATGGATGAAAATGTTATATTTAACAGCAAAGTAATATTTTGGCATTTATTGTGCGGAATACACCTATCGATTTTTCACTTTCGTAAACTGATATCTCCATATCGAAGTGGTCGAAATGTGCCACGTACGGACTTCTCAGGATCTTCCTCGAAAACTTTAGTATGCGTAGAAAAATTTTGTTTTACCGTTTATTTGTCGCGAAGTTCCCCATCGACAATGAAAATAGTTATTTTGTAAAGCCTATAGTTCTCGGGCTAGAGCCAGTTTGGGAAAATGGTGTTATATTGTAACAAAAATTCCCACAGAGCGAAATTTTTGTAGAGAGCTCAAAAATAAATGAAACTAAATAAAAGCTTATAAAAAAGTAATTTGAGGGCAAAAGTCGAGAAAAATTTAATAGAAAAAATCCCTTCTATTTAGATTTTTCTGGTTATTTGTCCCGAAAAACCTTTTTATGCCAAATGGGATCGATTGGTACTTTTGCAGTTTTTTTCCTGGGTATGAAACTAGGCTCCTGACAACAAATTGGCTCTGTGAGAGTTTTTTTTATACAAGATAAACTAAATTTACCAGGCTAGTATTTTTTTATATTATTCATGGAGAAAAGGTGGATCTAGCTCGAAAACTATGGGCTTTACAAAAATAACTATTTTCCTTGTCGATGAGAAACTTCGTGACAAATAAACGGTACGTGAAAATTTTTCTAGGCATACGTAAGTTTTGGGGAAAAAAATGAAAAGTCTTTATTTTCATATATTTTCCAGAGCAAACATTACAATCGCGATATCTCAGAACTAGTTGCTCTCATAGAAAAAATTTCTGGAGAGTTCTACTTGGAAACCCAAATTTTGACGTTGACCCCGAATAACGTTTTGAGCACACATGGGGATTTTTGAAGTTTTCTTTCTGACGGCTCTGTATATAATAATGTTTTTTCAAATGTTTATTTGGACCGGACTATCATGCGATATTAATCGTGAATTGCTTTAACATTGTTGTTGGGAAATTTCATAACAGTTTTTAAATAAAGTTTTCGTTCATTAGAATATATATTTTTTTGTGGGTGGACCAGGCCCCGGGTCTATGCGGGGCCTATAGGCAGCTGCCTATTCTGCCTTAGGGTTAAACAGGCAGTACAAACTCGTAAAAATATTCCATTCAAATTTCAAAAGACAGTAGACAAAGTGATCTATATTTGTATCCATTATTCAGAAAACAATAGAATGAAACCAAAAGTGAGATATCCTTAAAAAATTCTGAAGAACAGGGCTGGATTTTTCTTAAGTGACAATACCACCTCCTTCATCTTTTTGTTTAGTTCACATTATTTTCTTTCCGGGTAGGCGGGTGGGTGCAAAAAGTATTTCGAAGTTTTTGGAACTGCATGCTAAATAATTGCTCTAACTCTTTTCCCAGGAAAAGATTCCCATCCCATAACTAAAACTTGGAAGTAGTAACCTACGTTAGATAGCAGAAAGAAGAAGAACTTAAATATTAACCTTAAATTAGCAGCTGTGCCCGTTCGAACAAGGGATATGGTTTGTTATCGGCATACTCAGCAGTAATAATTAGTTTTGGTCTGAGTTATGTAATATGTTTTATAAGCAATAAAATCGTGTTATCAGTTCAATGCACTCAAGTTTGTATACGTGTTTATTATCATGTTCAAATGCTGCATTACTACTTAGACATTTTGTAGAGCATAATATTAGATTAGGCTATCTTATTAGAGCTCGCAAACTATGGATGTATTATAGATTTTGTTGAACTATCACGACTACCGATTTAACGCCCATTACACTATTTTTTTATAGAATCTATCTACATATTTTTTACATTGAAAAAATATATGATTTTTGAGTAAAGCAAAGATAATATTGGCTTGCGGCATTTATTGACACTTAACCGCCTAGGCGATTTTGGCCGTTTCGTATTAAAGCACGCCAGTCATTCCTTTTTAGCGATAACTGACGCCAATTGGAGATCCCAATCGAGCTCAACTCATCCTTGTTGTTTCCATCTCAGTCGAGGCATCCCCGTCCTCTGCTGCCGAATTCGGCTGACGATAGGAATACCCTCTGTGCTGGAGCTTCTTTGTCCATTCGTATACCATGTCCCAGCCAGCGGAGCCTTTGGGCCGTAAAATTCGCTGAACTATGGTCATGTCTGCGTAAAGCTCGTACAACTCATCGATAAATTTTATTCGATATTCGCCGTTGGCATCACGGGAATGACCATAAACCTGCCGGAGAATTTTTCTCTCAAATACTCCAAGGGCGATCTCATCTTCTCTTGACACTGTTCATGGTTCCGAGCCGTACAGTAGGATTGGTATGATGAGAGACTTATAGAACGTCATCTTTATTTGTCTAAAGAGGACTTTACTTCTCAATTGCCGACATAGTTCAAAGTAACACTTGTTGGCAAGAGTGACTCTCCGTTGGATTTCTAGACTGATATTATTTTCGGTGTTAACGCTGCTTCCCGTTTTAAATTTGTAGCTATCAACGGTGACTGCCAAGGCGCAGATACTTCGTCTTGTCTGCGTTCACCGCAAACCCCACTTTTTCGCTTCCTTATCCAGTCGAGATATACATAGATCAATGCGTTAAGCGGCGTTGGTCCTAGAACATGTTTATGAGTATCACACACAAGGTTAGGTTCAAGTGGCTGCCGCAGAGGCACATCTAGGCCATTATCAAAAGGCCTGTTGTGATACCACCAACACTGGGAAAGTCAGTTCCGGGACCCTGCCATATGGAGAATCCCTGTATTATCGGGATTCTCCACATATCAGAATCCCGAGACTGACGCTTCTAAACCGACACCGTTACTCCTCCACGAACCATTTAGATGACTTATGAAGGCCATCAAGTCCTTTATATCTAGCTCCGTGACCTGGCATAGGTTACCCAGGAAGGAGACTCCCAAAAAACACATTTTCGCGCCACTTAAAGCCAGACAGTTGCAGATGAGGTGCTCCACCGTTTCCTTCGCATCATCATCTTTGCAACTAGCCTTTCTGCGTGCCTGCCAATAAGGCAGTACCCCTATTAATATGTGTACTCCTTCAGCCTTAGCTTGCATGTGGCAACCGGCATACCTAAGCGGTTTTTATTCCGAAGAACCTGTTTGGTCGTGCCCTGTCTCGCAAGTTTCCCTAAATGTCCCTATGTCCCGGGACCCATGTAAGGTTGTACCTGTGTCAGTTGAACATTAATGATCAAGTTGTCATAATCTATTGGTAGCCTCGGACCCAGGATTCTGAATCCGAAAGCGAAAATAAAATTAAAATACCCCTGGCCCGATCCCAATAGGCGTTGGATCCATGTTATTGGAAATTGATATTTTGACCCGCCTTAGTGTGTGTACATGCTTGCATTATTGAAATTCCCAACAATCAACCAATTTATGGAAACTTGTAAATCATAAAAAGTCACTTGTCATTATTGACTTGAAGAAGAATTATAAATTTTCATGCTTTTCATTCAACAAAAAAGTGTTTACAAATATTTCCCCTGCAAGCCAACAATTGTGTACTATTGTTGTACCGCAAAAAAATAAGCAATTAATGAGAAATAATTAAACAAATTTGCTTGGAAATAATTCTTAATTACGAATGTAGTAGAAAAAACGAAAAAAAGATGGTTAAACAAATGAAAACAAAAAGCAAATCGATGCCAATGCGAAGTAAAAAAACAAATGAAAGTAAGTAAAAAATACAAATTTAAAGTCTTCAGTTTAGAGATTCTTATAATTTGCAAATTTATTTTAGGCACTTGTCTGCTGGGTCAACTTTGTTTGGTAAATCGCTGCGGTTGCGTACGCGCCGAACGTTCCAGTACATCGAGTGCGGCGCAAAGAACACGGCGAAGTTCTAGGCGAAGTCATGGTGAGTTTAAGAAACCCCGATAGCCAATATAACACCGTTTAAAGGATATTATTCATACCCACAGGACCCGGCTTATTTACACCACGTTGTTTTAACGGTAGCTGCACGGATAACGAAGAAATTCATAGTCAAAGCATTTACTCATGTTTTCAGGAGCTCAATCGGTTGGTGAGTATTGTGGCTTATGTCAGTCCGTACATTTTTAAGCATAAGCATGACTTGCTATACTAGTTGCTAAATTATTTGCAATACCGCAATTTTAATTAATAATTTCTTTGCGTGAAAACAATCAATTGTGCTCATCATCAAATGTTAATTGACAGTGTCATTGATGGTGTCGGAGAAATTAATTCATCCATTTCAAATGTACTTACATGCTCGGATATTAAAACATACGAGGGCTGCACAGAAAGTATGTATCTACTATTGGTACGGCCTTAACATGCCTTTAGAAATTAAAAATTAATTGAAGTTGTTACAGTTTTCAAGACCGCGACCGTTTCTCTGTTCTGAAAAAAAAAAAACACGTTATTATGACCATCTAAGCCACAAACCTTCTCTGTCTAATCTAATATACCTATTCCAAACAATGTACTATATTTCTATGAATCATTGCTATTTTTAATGTAGGTAAACCAATTATCACAATATGAACAAGTCATCGTTAACAAATTTAGTAGCGTGCACCTTTTATACCTTGTAAACAAAATAATACCATACAAATAAAAGCTGTGATCCCTTAAACTAATTTGACAGTCAGAAATAGTCACGGACTACAGGAAATTACAGAAAAGTTATCCCGAACGCCACTCTTCTGACTGCTGAGAGCACAAAATTGAGATCTCTCTAGTCAGAGAGTTGAAAGTTGTAGTCAAAAGAATTTTTGCTGACTAAAGGGTCAAATACATAAAGCTTTGTTAACCTCGCCTGACATTTGCAACCTCAAAACTTTGCGCTCAGCTTCAGAGGTATGCTACAATGAACGCTTTGGCGCTTTTCTTTTATACATATGTTTTCGTTATTTATTCCTTTGCATTTAGATTGTTTTGGTAAATTTATTAATTTAATGGTGAAAAAATGAATTAATTATTATTTCTCCAAATTTTAATTCTTAAATTGAAGCAAAGTCATCAACATCTGCTTGTCAAAGCAATCAAAAGCAAGCAAAATTTGAGAGTTGGCCAAATTTTAACCTTGCTTCAACTTTGAGGTCTTCAATTTGCCATGCTTCGTTTAAATACGTATACAGTCTTGCAAGGATGCAAGTAGTCAAACAGCTGATCGCTTGACAGTTGTAGCAGAAGTAGTCAGAATTAAAGGGTCAGTTACATAAAGCTTTATTTTGACTTTACCTCGATCCGGTATACGGTATACTGAACTTTTCTGTCAAAGTCAAAGTTCGAGGTAAAGTTGAAATAAAATTGTACGTAATTGACCCTTAATTCTGACTACTTCTGCTACAACTGTCAAGCGATCAGCTGTTTGACTACTTGCATCCTTGCAAGAACGGTATTGGCAACATTTGTATCAGCATCCGAATATGCACGATCATTAGTTTATATATTTCAAGTATGTCGACTTCTGAAAGAAGTTTAACAGCTTTATTATGACTTATTTATTAGTTTAATGAAACTTCAACATTTTTTTATGAGTTGCCCTAATGTTTAACAACTTATCGCCTCTAATCTGTGTTGAGCGGAATTTTATTGCATATGATGTGAGAAAATTGGTTGAGTAGATTAAAATGTGAACAGTCAATTGAAAATATAAATTATTTATATGAACATGTGCAAGTGAACTAGTGATGTGCAGTTCCTAGAAAGTTTATAAGAATCAATCTATTCGGGTAGATAATCTAAATTTAGTTTAAGGAAGAATTTGGTTCAAGGACGCCGTAGCTAAGAATATGTTTCAAAAATGTGAGACTACTGAGGAAAAAATCGAGACTAGGTACTCAATTCAATATCTAAAGAGTACTTCAATTTGATTATCAGATTGCTCCTTATAAAAATTGTGTTTCTATTAACATGGAGATGTTCTAGGACTGGACCACCTACTCCAACCTTTGCTTTGTTTCTGCTACTCCAAGAATTACCTACGGTCAGAGTACTTTGAAATGTATTCCAAACTTGTTACTCTTTGGAATATCTAAGGTCAAAGTACTTTGGAAAGTTACTCCTAAGAGTATCTAAATGATTAGTTTTGAGCGCTAAACGACTCACAACACTATAAAAGGAAATTGAAACACCTTAAAGTCGTTTATATTTTAGTAAGTTCTTCAAATAAATTCTAGCCTCAAAATCGAAAATGGTGTGAGTCTGTTTATTTGCTCGTAAATAAAAGCACCCGGTTCTGCATATCCGGTTCGCGCGAGTTTTTTTTCATATCACATATGGGCTTACGTCTACGATAACTGTCACTAGTAGTTAATCAATTCAACATCTTCTCAGACAAGTTGCACAATCTTCGACACCTCGACAAATGTACTGATATAAGTGCAGTGAGCTGGAACGTTGAATTGTATATATATTTATAATAGTATATACATATATTATTATATATAAATATGTATATACATTTACTTCATACAAAGCGTTTCTTATGTCATGCATACAGTACATATTCATAATCTCATCTAAGCAATTTTGAGTGACCAATAAGGAAATGTGACGTATCCAAATTGGAGCGGGTGCAACCAGAACAACGCGCGAACAATAAATGCCATCTCGTATATTTCTATGCCTTTTATTGTCATCTAGGCGGGTGCACACTATCATTGTAAAAAGTTCAAAGTCAATAACGGTCGTCAACCGGCAGGCTAAACGGCACATGCCGACAGTTTGAATGCATTATCGGCGCACTAATTGTCACGCGGTCAGGCGCGCGTTTTACAAATTTAGAGTGTTGGCAAATGCAACGTGAACGTCTTGAAACAATTTCAATCCATCGATAGCTGCTATAGCGCAAGATGTATGTGCTTAGTTCACCGATAGAAGGCATGTCCGGGGTGTGAAGTCCATTACGGTACTGATGGAAAGCGCCATGAGAAATTGTTCGGTGGTGTTTAGATAAAAAAATGTTCACTTCCGTAACTGTTTCCGTATCTTAATACTGTTTTGTTTGGCAGTAATGATAACTGGTTTATGGATGGATACGTCTAGAGTCTTGGCTAAACAATGTCATACCTAAAGTATGCTCCCAAACATTTATTGGCAACACAAATCATGTTTTCATAAGAAAATAGAAATAAAATTAAACTAAATTGAATTAAATTTAAATAAAATAAAATAATAAATACTATCTCATCTCCTACATGACTAGCTCACGTTGATGAGAATGCACGAGTTAGGAAGTACGTATTACACAGCCATGCCCCAGTTCGCTTAACAATGAAAAGCTGCTTTGCTTGGCAATTTTCGGAATGCAATCGTTCCCATTAAAATACTTTAATAAATAGCTCCTCTCTTATAAAAAGTTTTCATTTAAAAAGGTAGGTATTTCCGATGCACGATTACAAAACAATTCACATTCTCACTAATGAAATTCTCTGAACCACCTGCCGCCAAACATGTGAATGTTATTAAGCGTAACCAAAATAATAAAATCATTCTCTTAACCCATATCTGTTCTTCAAAAGAATTCTCTGGGGAAGATTCTCTGCAACAAATCTTCCTTTCTCCAAATCCAATATTTCCTAAACAAACGTTGTAAACAGAGAGTGAATAATGTGCGGATTCATCTAATTTAAATAGATAAGGGTATTCACAATTAGTAAATCTAGAAAATTGGATAAATAGAAATCAAATAAAACAAAAAACTAAGTAAAATAAAAGAAAATGGTATAAATCAGTAAAATAATAAGATGAAATAAACTAAAAAATAACACAAAATAAAATTAAATTAAATAAACTAAAAAAAAATAAAAAAATGAAAAGAAAAAAAAAATAAAATAAAATAAAATAAAAAAAAATAAAATAAAATAAAAAAAAATAAAAAAAAAATAAAGTAAAATAAAATAAAATGAAAGAAAATAAAAAAAAAATAAAATTAAAAAAATTTTATTAAATTAAATAAAATAAAAAAATAAAGTAAAATAAAATAAAATGAAATAAATTAAAATAAAGCAAAATTTAATAAAAAAAAATAAAAAAAAATAAAAAATAAAATAAAATAAAATAAACAAAAAACTAAGTAAAATAAAAGAAAATGGTATAAATCAGTAAAATAATAAGATGAAATAAACAAAAAAATAACACAAAATAAAATTAAATTAAATAAACTAAAAAAAAATAAAAAAATTAAAAGAAAAAAAATAAAATAAAATAAAATAATAAAATAATAAAAAATAAAAAATAAAAATAAAGTAAAATAAAATAAAATGAAAGAAAATAAAATAAAATCAAATAAAATTAAGTAAAATAAAATAAAATAAAAAATGAAATAAAATAAAAAAATTAAAAAAAAAATAAAATTAAACAAATTTTATTAAATTAAATAAAATAAAAAAATAAAGTAAAATAAAATAAAATGAAATAAAATAAAATAAAGCAAAATTTAATAAAAAAAAAAATAAAAAATAAAATAAAATAAAATAAACAAAATAAAATAAAATAAAGTAAAATAAAATAAAATAAAACAAAATGAAATAAAATAAAATAAAATAAAAAGTAAAATAAAATAAAATAAAATAAGACAAAATAAAATAAAATAAAAAAATAAGGTAAATAAAACTGTTGAAACCTTAAAGTTTCGCCTGATCCTGAGCGTAGGTTTTATTGCATCCCTCAACTGTCGTCACACTCGACTCGATTCAAAATTGAAAAAAAAAAAATTTTTTTGTCACCACCTCAAAAGCAAGTGAGAAAATAAGTCGACAAAATATTATTTTTTTACAGAAACAAAAAAAAATTAAATTGACGTCATTATGACGTCAAATCGTCTATTTCAGTCGAGACGATCGATCGAATAGAGTTACAGAAACGCAGTACAGATTTCCGTTATTTAGATCAGAAATATGTTGAAGTCTCAAGTGTGGCCTCGTTCTCTCTCAAAATAGGGAAGAGAGGTATTCCCACACGGGCACTTAAAGCATCAGCAGGCAACGTTCTCATTGCCGGTGACACAGACTAGCCGAGTCTGTCGAGGCCTTCTATATTGAATCTTCTGCTCAGAACATCCGAAGATGCTTTAGAACGGTGACGATTCACTTGAAAACATTTTAGACGCCTGCGAGTTTTTGCTGGGAGAGGAGGGGGGTGGAATTTATAAAGATTGTTTGTGGCGGTAGCCGGCGAGCAAAGTATCCCCACTAGATGTCTGACTTTGGATCGTTTCTTTGTCGACTCCGGGTCTAAGGTTCTCACTACATCTTATAATTTTAAACGAGCTAAACTTGTATATTTGTATATCCGTGAACCGTATGACCGATTTGTATGAAATTTGGCATATATCCACTTCGAAGTTGCTACTTGGGGCGGTTTACAGGGTTGCCACCTATCCCAATTTTTAATTAGACAGCAATATGCCAATATGGGTATCGAATGAAAGGTATTTTCGACGAAATGCCAACTTAAATATTTTCAGGTAGCGTTGGGACCTAGGGTTGCAACCTTACCACAGTATATTTGTATATCCGGTACTATCTCGAGAACCGCTTCACCGATTGGAATGAAATTTGGCTTAGAGATAGTATTATGGATTCTAAGACTACCTATCTTTTTTTTTAAATTATGGAGCAAGGTATGTGAATATGGGTATTAAATGAAAGGTATTTTCGCCGACATACCAACTAAAATATTTTCATGTAGAGTTGCTGTCCCCGGTTACCATTTTACCGTATTGTATTTGTATATTTTGGGATCATATTTGGATTATTTTAGGATAATTTTAGATCATTTTGGGTTCAATTTTGGTATCATTTAGTTATCACCTTGAGATAATTTTGGAGCAATTTTGAGATCATTTTAGATTCAACTTTGGATTAATTTGGGAGAATTTTGGGGCCATTTTTGGAACATTTTGGAGTCATTTTTGTATAATTTTTGGTCATTTTGGGATCATTTTTGCGTTGTTTTGGGTTCAATTTCGGATCATTTTGGGAAATTTAAGGGTCTTTTGGGTTACTAATTATTTAGTAACATAAATTATTTACAAACTAAGTGGTGCCAGATCTTGTGTAATTACCCTTTTTGAGAGATATTCACTGCTTGTGACATGACTGATATACAATTTTTGTTCGTTATACCGCTGTAGCGCAATTACTCCCGTTTACTACTACACTCTCAAGCTTTAATTTTCCGACCACTGAACTAAGCGCAAATAAGTAATGGAAACTGTGTTCAAATTGACAAAAGAGAGAAGCTAACAAAACTTAGATATGTATGTAGATCGTGAATACCCATTTGAACTAAAGAGTAGCAAAATCTAAACAAAAAAGAGCACACAAAAGATCTCAGTGGGTGAGGCTGAGTTGTGGAAGTACATTTTCAAAGTAATGCAAACGCGTCAACGGCAACAGCGACGCACTTTTGTTGTTGCATACGCTGCTGCAACTATTTATGTAGAATATTGTTGCTCTGCCGCCGGCATTGTTTAAATTCAGCTATTATTTTCATTTTTAAAGCGGTAATTGCAGTTGGAAACTTTATTCGTGTAACAATTGTTGAGCGGTGCTGACGGCTACAGTCGATCAGAGAACACGCTTTTAAATAATAATAAAAAAAAATATTAAGAATATTGTTGCATGTTTTGTATAAATAAAACTGCTTTTTTATTTTAACATTGAAAAAGTGTTTTTGTTTTTGTTTATTTCGTAAACAAGACGTTTTTAAGTTTTGTTGTAATAACTTACACATTTTCAGTGCTGTGACCTTAAAGCTGTGTTTTTTTTTTTATGCTGTGAACGCAGATTTTATAACAAGACTGTTCTTTTAACCTTTGAAAGTTCAAAAAAAAATAATTGTTTTAACTCAAAAACTTGTTTTAATTTAAATGCGCGTAAAGTGATGTTTTTTTTAAATACTTTTAATTAATAAAAAGTTGGTTGAAAACAAAAAAGACAAGCAAAACTTACTGTTACGTGATATTCTTTTGTTTTTGGTGTGTATATAAATTGCTGTTATTCTCATTACGCCAACGGCAACACAGAGCAACTATGGTCAGCAGCATCTTAAAAATAACAGAAAAAGAAAAAGCGGTAAGTGACAATTTTTTTTAGTATTTTTTCGCCTACTTTGGAAATGAGAGTCGGTCGAATAAAGACAAATTTTTTTTTGGACAAAAGTGACTCTACCATGGCAGGATTTACCTAAAATTGTATACTGTTTTCGCTATTTACCTTACCGAATTATGTCAATAAAGGTGAGTTTCGAAATTTTCCATATCGAAAGTATACCTTGTGCCAAATTTCCTTAGTCTAAAGTAAACAGTTTAAAAGTTATGACGAGTGCAATTTTCAGACGAATTTTCAAAAATGCCTCCCGAAAAGAGGGCGTGGCTATTACCTGATTTCGCCCATTTCCAATAGCATCCTATCTTGGCCATAAAGTAACCTATTCACCAAATTTCATGCAAATATGTCAATTTTTAATCAAGTTATTACAGTTTATATGATTTTCGAAATTTTCGATATCGAAGAAGCGAGCGTGGGTATCATCCGAATTTTCAGCCCATTTTTGATAGCAACCTACCTTAGCCAGAAATTAACCTGCATACCAAATTTCATGCAAATATCTGAATTTTTACTCAAGTTATGTCAATTTACGTGATTTTCGAAATTTTCTATATCAAAAAAGGGAGCGTGGTTATCATCCGATTTCACCCATTAGCCACCTACCTTGGCCAAAAAGTATCCTGCACACCGAATTTCATGCAAATATCTAAATTTTTACTCAATATATCAACTCCTCTTTTCAACCTAAGAACTTTCATATATGGAACTCTATATCTATCTCGATTATTTTATGCCGTTACGTAGTACCGTTATGTGGACAAAATTATAATATCCTTATACTAGTACTAGTTCACTGGGAATAAAAAGCCCCATTCCAGCTGAAAATGTATTGAATTTTCTTTTTAAAACTCAATTCGAGAAAAGGCCTTAGGTATTGTAAAAAGACTTGAGACGTTTTTTTTAAAAATTAGTTCTTTTTTGAAAAACTATAAGATTTTTCAAGAATCTGATAATGGCAATTTGTTTTACTGCTGTTCTCTTCAAGAAATGCTAGTCTAAAATCTCTAGCGGTCCAGCCATTTCCACAGATTTGGTTACCGGAAATAATGGAACTAAATCCCAAATATTTTTTACGTTTTCTGGGTGTGATAGAACTCTGAGGGTTTGCTATAGCGAATTTTTTTATTCCCGCGGAAAATTTACTTCAATTATTTTCTCTAAGGTGCAGAATAGCACGGTGCAACAAAATTTAAGTTTTTGAAAAATCTACGGGTTTCTTAATGGTTTCTGGAAGTTTTGGGTGTGCTGAATCAGAATCTGAAGTCAAATTTTTTTGGGTCACCCTAGGTTTACTCTCCAGAGGATGGTTTGTGTAGAGATCGGTAGTAAAAAAAAATTTGTTTAATAATTTAACAATTTTTCTAGGATCAAGGAACCATAATTTAATTTTGGTTTTCATATTTGGCGTCATACAAATGTTCCATAATGGAAAAAATTTAGGTATAGTAAGTTGTTAAGAAGCAAATTTTAAAAAATAAAAAAAAATTTGTTTACTACTACCGATCTCTGAACAACCTAACCTATGGAGGGAAAACCTATGGTGACCCAAAAAATCGGACTTTAGATTCGGATTCAGAACACCCAAAAGCCCTAAAAACCGATACGAAAAACTTTAAAGTTTTTTTTGGCAGTTGTACAGTGTAATTAGAGAAGACAAAAAAATATTTTTTTTCATAATCGAAGGAATGGCAGAAAGAACAAAATCCGTGCGGAATTTGAATAAGAATTGTGCTGATAAGGATTTTTTGCCGCCTGCCCTAAAAGCAATCACATAGCATACATTGCTGGTATAACCGCGAGCGCTTATCGTCTTCGAACAACTTAGTATTACAAATTAAAAAAAAATCACGTAAACTCAAGCCACTGTGTCTCAAATAAAATTTAGTTATTATCTGAAAAAATGTACCAAGCCCGACGCACGTAAAGTACATTAATGAGTTGCGTAGTGCTACTGATAAAACCAGAAGTACCAATAAACTTTTCCACGACCGTCACCATCATCCATACTCGCTTAAACGCCTTAGCGATTTTGACCATTCTATATTAAAGCGACCTAGTCATCCCTTTTTAATCTCAACCGAGGCGTACTCTTAGTATTACAAATTAAATCTGCTACTATAAAATTTCCATACCAATTGCTTTCAGTGCATACAAATGCTATCATTATCAGCATAGTTAGCTTTAATTATTTATTTTTTTTAGCAAATAATGATAAACAATGATTTTATATGTCGTTAGTACCTATAGGGCTAATTATCTATGTACAAACAAATTTATGTCTATATTTGTTTAGCTATGTAAACCTACATGGCTAATAGCTGCTTAATTGTCTAACCTCAAATACATGTAATCCCGAAGTATTTGTTACTCTTCTGGGCTTCGGGACTCATAAAATTTTGACCACAATATTTCGGGATTTATATCAAAATCAATAGAAGGAAAGTCGCCATCAAACATTTTTTATTTATCCATGATTATCTTTTTGTGAAATTTAATGTTCTACATAACAGTACACAGAGCGAAAACCACCTAATAAAATAGAACAAAAGTAAGAAGATATCTCTATAGTTTTTCTTTAAGAGGATGGGCTTCATATATATCGACGTGCCATACGAAAACTAACACTTTTAAAATTTTTTACGAAAACTAACACTTTTCAAATTCTGTAAGAAGACTAACACTTTTATTTTGTGTCTGACGAAAAATAACACTTTTAACTTGTGTCTGACGAAAACTAACACTTTTATTTTCTGTCTGACGAAAACTAACACTTTTGGCTAGTACATTTTCTTCAGAGAAAACCTGAAAGTGTTACTTTTCGTCAGACACAAAATAAAAGTGTTAGTTTTCGTCAGACACAAATTGAAAGTGTTAGTTTTCGTCAGACAGAAAATAAAAGTGTTAGTTTTCTTCAGACACAAAATTTTTGGTGTTAGTTTTCGTATGGCACGGCGATATGTAGAAAAAATCTTATTAATGTTTTCAAAGAGAAATCACATAATATTGAGAAGATTTTCTTTTTAAACTAAAAACAAAAACAAGTATTACATCGTCACTATTGGGGGGCGGGGGGTGTTTCGTTTGCTTATTTTCGATGACATGGGGGTGGGGGAGTATAGATGATGATTACGTCATCAATAGTTACCTTGCTAACCATCTTCTGATAATTTCTTAAAAAATTACTGGATAGCACTTCCCAAAAAAGAGGAGAAAAATGTAGATAATTTTGTTCAGCGGGCTTCCTTTTCTATCCATGTGGAATCAGTAAATCTTATATATATCCTAATTCTATTGTCTTGTTGTAAAATTATAATATAAAAAAAAAACTAACACATAATGTTCACGTAAGCATGGGGGAGGGGTATCCACTTTGCTGATTTTCGATGACAAGGGGGTTGGGGGGTTAATAATTGAAAAAAATCTGCTGACGTAATATTTGAACGGCCCCCTATGGAAATATCTTTGTCTCTAACTTCTGTCCTCTTTTTGGGCCTCGAAGCTGTTCAAGGAGAAAATCTTCTTATTTTTATGAGGATTTTTACCCTCTGTGTAGGCAATTAAATTAAATGCCAAGCGGTAGTTTTCATGTGATTTTAAAAATTTTCAATATTGAAAGTAAGCGTGGTAAGCTTTGTGCCAAAGTTCAGTTTTACTCAACTTCTCTTTTCAACATAATAACTTGTATATATCGAACTCTATATCTACCTCAATTATTTTGTGCCGTTACTTAGTACCGTTATGGATATAAAAAATACACGTTGGCCCCCAGTGCATCTACATTTATTTCTCTTTTTTAAACGCTACCCTGCTAGAGAGTGCTATGACATTCACTCAGCTTTGTAATATTGCCTTTGAAAACGTGATACCAAATCGTTTTATATTTATGTACATCCCGATTTTCTATCATAACAACATTACAAAGCTGACTGAATGACAAAGAACTGTCTAGCAGGGTATACTTTTAAATATTTACGATGCCGATAAACGATTTTTGTAATTTTTCGCTGTCCATTAACCCATTGGCGTGAATCTCTAATGGCCAGAAATTTTATAAAAATTTAACTTTTTCGGGATTTCGTATATTTGAATTTCCGGTATTTTTCTGTCCTATTAAATAAGTTTACTATCTCAAAACAAATATACAAAAACTTTTTTTAGGCTAATATAAATTTATTTTGGGCCATTTAAATTATTATTTAAAAATAGAAGTCGTCTGACAAAAAGGCAAAACATTCTCAGAGCGCTCATCATTATGCGAACGATAATAGAGCAAAATATGTCATATAGGTATGTGAGCTCAAAAATGTATAAGAGTATAAAAAAACGTCAGCTGTCCCTGAGGTAACTCGATTTTAATTTGTTCGCAATGTTCGTCGATGTCTCACTTGAGACTATCGATATCAATTTGTGGTTTAACGATACAAAATATTTGCTACTTAATTAATTTATGTAGCTGATGCGCCGCAAATATGTATATGAATGTGATACTATGTCCATTAGGATGATACGGAAAAAAGTTTACTTTCTCAAAAGTTAGTACGAAATTGATAAAAAAAAAACCTCGCATGATAACTCAACCCTGAAAGGTGGTTTTATTTTTTTTAGTCAAGATTTTTTTTTAAGTGCATTTTTCCATAATTTTTGAAACTTTTTCACAAAAAGTTTTTGGAACAAATTTGATATAAAATAATAATTTGTTCCAAAATTGGAATTGTTCATTTTTTTTAATCACCCTAATGTCCATTGACTGTCAGACTTTTAGTACCGATTCGTGATACTCATTTCACATTACTATCGTGTCGTATTCAAATTAATTGTCATCATAGTAAGATTCAATTGTCTACCAGACAGAGGAAGTAAATATTTTGTATCATACAACTTGTATGCCTTCATTTCCGGGACATTGCACTATAGAGGCACAATTAATTAGATTCTCAGAAAGTTTACAAGGTAGAAGACAAACGTTTAAGCCCAAAAGCTACGGAGTGGAAAAAGGGAAAGAGAAATAAAACTAAAAAAAAAAACGGGATATTTAAAAGTAAAGGGAAACGAAAAGGTAATTGAAAAGATAAGGGGAAGGGAAGGGAAGGGAAGGGAAGGGAAGGGAAGGGAAGGGAAGGGAAGGGAAGGGAAGGGAAGGGAAGGGAAGGGAAGGGAAGGGAAAGGAAAGGAAGAAAGGAAAGGAAAAGGAAAAGGAAAAGGAAAGAAAAGGGAGGGAATGGAATGGAATGGAAAGGAAAGGAAAGGAAAGGAAAGGAAAGGAAAGGACAGGAAAGGAAAGGAAAGGAAAGGAAAGAAAAGGAAAGGAAAGGAAAGGAAAGGAAAGGAAGGGAAAGGAAAGGAAAGGAAAGAAAAGGAAAGGAAAGGAAAGGAAAGGAAAGGAAAGGAAAGGAAAGGAAAGGAAAGGAAAGGAAATGAAAGAAAAGAAAAGAAAAGAAAAGAAAAGAAAAGAAAAGAAAAGAAAAGAAAAGAAAAGAAAAGAAAAGAAAAGAAAAGAAGAGGGAAAAGTAAGGGAAAGTCAAAGGCAAAAGGAAATGAAAAGAAAAGTTTTAGAAAAGGTAAAAGAAAAGAGAAAAGAAACCGTAGATGAAAGGCTATTAAAATACACGGCCCAAAGGTTCGACGTGGACAAACTAAAAAAAAATTGTATCCAGAACTGCGAGACCTTTAATAAACCATTAATAAATTTCTATTGACAATATTGATCCCTAGATGAGCACGATACCAAAACATTATCAAACCATGGTGCTAGTAGTAGTAGTTGTAACTTACCCATAAACTTAGGAAAATCATTTGACACACTTGGTGTCATAAATTGATTGGATCAGCTGTTTCTCAAAAAGCTGTATATTTTACATTGACAAATACCTATACATTAAATAATTTAAAAAAAGCAATTAAGTAAATACAAAAATGAGAGAAATAAAAAGGGGGAAAAATAAATAACAAATCAAAGCAAAGCAAAAGTATAAAAATGTTAACAACCAGCAATTTTATTGATTATCTCTCTTGTTATATTGAGAGCGAGCTTTGATGTCGTCAATCATGCGCAGTAACAATTCAGTCTTTGCTGGGCTATAAAGGTGTTAAGACAAGTTTTTGCTGTTCTTAGACCAATTAATATTTACTCATATGTTTTTCAAACTTTGAAATTCGACCAGTCCGAAACGAGTGCTTATAAAAATTAAATGTGTTTCAATTTGTTCCTTTAGAACCCTAAAGAAGTGTCCCTCAAAATTTAAGCGAAATCCGAGACTAGTCCGCAACGATTTTTGATATTATACGTTTCATATGGATTGACTAAATTTATATAGTTATATGTAAAAGCCATAAAAAATATATCATTATAAAACAAACTATCGAAAAATTTGAAAGGTGTTTTTGTTTAATTGAAGCATTTATGCGCTCTCCTTAAATATTTATTGGTTTTGTTTTAAATAAATATATTAAGTAAATGAAGTGAACATTTTAGTGTAAAAACACTGTTGTACATAATAAAAAGTGAACGGACAAGTGTGTCACTTCATATATAAAAAAAAAAATGTCTGAAGGTATTGAGAGTATTAGCGCTGCTGACACTGATGAGATCGCTGAGCATAAGCAGCAAGCTAGTAAAAGCACTGCTGTCAAACGGGTGAGTTAGTAGAGGATTTCGCAGTAGAGATGTGACGAAATTTTCATTATGAGTATTTTTTGGAGTTCCATCGATTCGATATGATATCTGAGTAAAAATAAAATGACCAAATCAGAAAAAACTACAAAACTCGAAAAAGTAAAAAAAAAACTACCAAGTTTGGTAGAAAACTATCAACTGTGGCAACCGTGAGTTTTTCAATAAAATCATCAAATAACTATATTTTGGAAATGAATTTTGCCAATATATCAAACCGAAACCGTAAACGTAACCGATTAAAACCGATTAATTTTTCGAAACCGAAACCGTAACCGCTATTGAGATCTGAAAAATATCGAAAACCGAAACCGTTTTAAAATCCGGAAACGGTTTTGAATTTTTTTATATATTTTTTCCTTTTTGTGGGAACATATTTTCTTTTACCAAAGGGTACCCTTGAATAGCTTCGTTTAGACCTCAGTATCAAATTCCGGATGAGGAAATTTAGCTATAGCTGAATGAAGGCATCGAAAAAAATTTACCAGATCCGAGTAAATGTATTTAGCGTCCCGTATCAGATATGCTGACAATTTATTTCATTTAGTTTCCATTCTATTTTGCAAAAATTTCATCCATACATAGCGTTAATAATATTTTTTACAATGTACAGCAGCAGCTGGGTATTGGACCAAACCCACTTTTTTAGAGAGATTAATACATATGTATATAAGTGAAGAAATGGCGTTCCCCGGTTCCCCTTCGAAAATTTGGTTTTCTAATTGTTTTAGATAAAAAATTTAAAAAATACCTACACTTTCAAAAAAAAAAAAAAAAAGTAAGCCAATCAAGTAAAAGGAGCCCACATTTACCCTTTTCCAATTTTTTAAGTTTGGGGGCTAACTTCGAAAAACAGAGAATGCCATTTGTTTACTTATCTCTCAATCTCTTATTATATTTTTCAGCTACATACTGAAGTTTTGTAGTAGTAAAAATTTTTTCCGTTCGTGTTTTTATTTGGAAACCGAAACCGGAATGGAACCGTAACTGAAACCGAAATAAATTTTGAAGAACGGAACCGGAACCGAAAACGAATCGTGTCACAAAACCGAAACCGAAATAATTTTTGAAGAACGGAACCGGAACGGAAACCGAAACCGAATCGTCTTACAAACCGAAACCGGAACGTTATTTGAATCGGTTTTGATACCTTGCAATTTATCAAATAAAAGGGTTGCCATCTCTTCTGAATTTTTTTTTATATTTATTTACGAGTAAATATTTTTATAGAGGCACATTCTGGTATTTAATTTTCTTGTCAAATTGGCCACTTATTGTAAAATATTTAAGAATTAATTGAAATGTGTATAGGTACCAATATACTTAAACTAATGGAGGCGATATACCAACAGGTTATCATAACCTCTAACGAGATTTTTAGCCGAGCTTCCTTTCCAACTTGTGGTGTGTTGCTTTTGAGTTTTCCTACAAGTTGGCGGGACCTGCAGTTTTTTGCCGACTCCGAACGGCACTTGCAAAGCAAATGAATTTTTTGCTGAGAAGCTTCTCATGGCAGATAATTTAAAATTACATAAAATTAAATAATTTTTGATGTTACTTTTGTCGGGCATCGAACCGCCACGACTTGGTGTAGAAGGCCGAACACTTAACCGCTACACCACGGCGGCCAAAAAAACAGCGTAGGGCACGAATAAGTTGACAAATTTGTGCTCGTATGCTCAGAACACTGCGGACGTAGACATTCATATAGGTAAACTCGAACACGAACGCGATTGTTAAGTATGCGAACCCGAATATTCGAAACATACCTGGTGAACGAATTTTGGCGGTCATAAAAGTGTGCACATACATATGTACATAGGTATTAGACTGTGTCAGTAAACTATTTTTATACCCAGTGTACTAAATAGTACTAGTAATTTTGTCCACATAATGGTACTACGTAATGGGACAAAATAATCGAAATAGGTATGCAGTTCAATATATGAAAGTTCTTAGGTTGAAAAGAGGAGTTGATTAAGGCATGTCCGTCCGTCTGTCCGTCAGTGTACACGATAACTTGAGTAAAAATTAAGATATTTGCATTGAATTTGGTATACAGGTTACTTTTTGGACAAGGTAGGTTGCTATTGAAAACGGGTGAAATCGGATGATAACCACGCTCCTTTTTTCGATATCGAAAATCACATAAATTGACATAAATATCTCGGTAGCTGAAATGGCTTTAATGATAAAATAATATAATATAATATAATCCTCCTGGTCATTCTATCTATTATATTTTTATAAATTTTTTAAAGCGGGCTTTTCACCGCCCCCGTTTAACGGAAGCATTTTTTTTTTTTAATATTTTATTTAGGCTCAACCTAATGCATTTACTTATATACACACATATTTTGCGCATAATAATTTAAAGATCTTCAAAATATATTTTTTATTTATTTTGTTTCACTTTATTCCATTTTCCAATTATGTACGTTCAATTATCCAAATTCCGGGTTCACATTTGTCCAAATACAAAATCAAGTGCCTGAGAAAGTTTTTTACAGCCGGTTTTGTTAAAGGAATTTAAATGAGAGATGAACGTGTTTTACTTTGATTTTGTGTAAAATCTTATTTTTCACTTGAATTACTTTCGCTGCTGTTAAGCTGTCACTCGAAAACTCATAAAAGGTAAATTAGTGCTTAATGAAGAAAATATTAAATTTGTTTGATTTGAATTCCGCCGGCAAATTGAATGCAATATTTTTAGCCTAAAATTTGTATTATCAAATACAGCTGCAACATTCGCATGCAAAACATTTTTAATTAATGTTTGAAAATTCCAAATTAAGCTGAATATATTATTCATTGTTTTAATTTCAATCCAATGTCACAAATATCATTTTGATTTCTCACTTCCGCAAGCGTACAGCAGAAGCGTATAGCCAAATTTGGTAAACACCCACGATGCTATTTATGTACTTACAAACTTGCAGTGTACATATGGATGCACATTAGGGTGGCTACAATGAATCAATTGTGGAATAATTTCCAATGTCTAAATTTTGTTTCCGCCATATACCTTGTAACCACCCTAATGCACATATAAACTCCAATATTCGTGCATTAGCTAAATTGAAAAATAATTACCTGGTACAAAAACAATCATGGCTTGAGAGATAAATACTAATCGTTTTGTTTTTTTGTTGTCGCTACTCACCTTGACCAAGAAACATCAATGTGCAAACTCAAACATACTTATGTATGTATGTTAGCAGATATTAGCGCATTAGCGGATACAGTGGGGGCGGAGGGTGCGTCACACCAAATTTTTTAAGTTTCTTTTTGTAAATTTGAGCAAAGTCGGACTTAATCTTACACCCATAAAATCAAAAAATTAAAGACTAAAAAATTTCGAGAGAAAAATATCAGCGAAAATAATCAGAATTGGGCAGAAAAATATTTGTTTTTATTTGGCTCAGTCTAGTGTATTTATAAACTTTATGAAAAATTCACAGAAGTACATACCGATTATTATTAGGTCTGTTTACTAGACAAATAAAGTTCAGAGCAGGTTAGAGCAGAGCAGAGCAGGGCAGCTGTCAAAATAGAAAAAAGAGCAACTCGAAGCAGAAATGCCATGAAACACTTGAATCTCGATAGTTTCTGTTTATTTGGTTGTTTTGTTTAAATCCGCAAAATTAATGCAAATACACGTTTAGTAAAATGCTGATTTTCTTGCAAGCTAGTTTTTTTGAAATTTTTAAAAATTTATTTTTTCTTGACTGACAATTGCTTCTCTGCTCTAACTTACTCCACAAAAAAAGCTAGAGCAGAAATTAGTGTTCTGGATTACTCTAGTTTTGTATTGAACGTACTCATGAAACAATAGATAGAGCAACCTATAGCAAGAAAACAATTTTGTGAAATATCTCAACCTGGCGTAAGCTAGAGCAGCTCAATAAACAAACCTATTATTTAAGTTATTTCAAAAATTTTTGCTTATTAAAATTAATTTCGAACCAGTGATTTTTTTTATATAGCTTTTTTGGGACTGGAGGAATAAAATATTTTATCTTTTTAGGGCCTTTAGAGAGTGGTTCAGTTCTTTTTTTGAGATTTTAATGCATTTTTTTCCAAAAAAATCCACCAAATTTGGCTTTCCTACAATGCCATTCCAAGTAAAAATTTGGTGGGTTTTCCAACAATCTATCTGATTTGCAAAAAAAGGGCGTTGGCATAAAAAAACTTTTAACCGGTGATAAAAGGCACTTAGCGCATTTTTCAAATATTTCCTGGCTAGGAAGTTCCACCACTTAGGCTCGTTGCGTGGATACATTAATCCCTTCTTTGTTGTGAAATTAAGCTTTCTACCAGTACTTCTACACTGGGAAAAGGGCGATGCCAAGCCTACCTCGAGAAAAGTGTACTTTTATTCCATTTATATTCATTCCTTTAGTTATTTCATATATTTTTATTTTTTGTTTCTCTCTTTCCAGCCAACGGAGTATCCGAAATCGGTTGCGTTTATAATCAGTAACGAGTTTTGTGAACGCTTCAACTACTATGGATTACGAAGTAAGTGAATAATGCACAGCCATTACATGCAGTGTTGCCAGATCGTGGGAACTTACCTTTTTTTAGAAATATTTCACAATAAAAATTTTGTAAAAGGAGAGTTTCGGTATTTAGGGATTTTTTTCAGTTTTTGTGGGTATTTTAGCATTTTATCTGGCATCACTGATTTCAGACTTTTTAATACATTCAGTTCAGCTCTGTTTTGAATAACGCAAAGAGAGAGATAGCATTAGCTTTACGGTACTAACTACCGTACGTACTACTATCTCTTACTTCTTTCGTGAATGCAAGAATTGAATTGTCTAAAAGCCCACTTACGTACCTGCTAATTATCAAATATTAGATTAACTTATTTTTCTTTATCCAACTTCTTTGTAGCAATCCTCGTACTCTATCTCACCACGAAACTGCACTATGACAAGGACACAGCTACGGTGCTCTTCCATATATTCTCAATGTTGGTGTATTTGTTTCCATTGGTTGGTGCGATCATTGCCGACAGCTGGTTGGGTAAATTTCGCACCATACTCTATCTGTCGATGGTCTATGCTTTGGGTGGTGTAATTGTGTCATTAGGTGCTGTGCCGGTGCTGCATCTGCCTGTGAAGTGAGTAATAATAAAAATATCTTTTACACTGGGCACAAAACCAATTTAATTTTTTTTTCTTCAGGGAAATCACAATACTCGGTCTAACGCTTATCGCGCTCGGTACTGGTGGCATCAAGCCTTGTGTATCCGCTTTTGGTGGCGATCAATTTCGCATGCCCGAACAGGCGAAACAATTGGCGACATTCTTTTCGCTTTTCTACTTTGCTATCAATGCTGGATCGACGATTTCTACCACCATCACACCGATACTGCGTGAAGATGTGCACTGTTTCGGTGATAAGAACTGTTTCTCGTTAGCTTTTGGTGTGCCAGCTGTACTTATGTTGCTGTCTGTGGTTATTTTCGTTGCGGGCCGCAAATTGTATGTAGTCAAAGCACCTGCTGGCAATATGATATTCGGTGTCTCAAAATGTATATCCGATGCTGTTGGCGGTTGGAGACGTGAGCGAAAAACAAATCCGCGCAAGCATTGGTTGGACTATGCCGAACCGACATCGGGACAACAGATGGTGGCCGATACCAAAATATTGCTTAAGATTCTCACACTATTTTTGCCTTTCCCCGTTTTCTGGGCGCTTTTCGATCAGCAAGGTTCACGTTGGACATTCCAAGCGACGCGCATGAGTGGCGAAACTTGGGGTTATGTCATTAAACCCGATCAGATGCAGGTCGTCAATCCGCTACTCATTCTTGGCATGATTCCATTATTCACGTATGTGCTCTACCCAATCTTGGCGAAAATTGGTATTAAGCGCCCTTTGCAGAAGCTCACGCTTGGTGGTTTGTTAGCCGCAGTTGCTTTCCTACTCTCCGCATACTTGGAGGTCAAACTGAATGAAGTCGATCCAATACCACTATCGGGAACTGATGCACACTTACGCATCTATAATGGTATGCCGTGCGCTTATATTTTTAATACAGATCTACCAAAGCCCCCAAAGAGCATTGCTGCGCATGACTTGTGGGAGAACAAGGCGTTGACGGTGTCAAAGCCTCAGTCTTATAATTTTAACGCTAGCTCAACGGACATTAATTGTAAAAATATCTCTGGTACATTTAAACTAAAACCTGGCAAGGAGACGAGCTACTTTATTTATTCTGATGGCATAGAAGAGTTTATGGATTCGGGTACTAAACCAAAACTTGGTAACCCAATTGTGCGCGTTTTATTGAATGTACCCGCTAATGAGAGCGGTTTTACATTGACCGATGCAGTGGAAACCGCGGTGCCGCTCAAAGTACGCACTGCCACCCAAGTCGTAGGTGTAGTTCATGGCGGCAATGAATTGCGTAAGGCGAATAAGAAGATTGCAGCTATCGACACGAAAGGTGGCGGCGTGTATGCGATGCTGGTGCAGGGCAATAGCAGAGATGGATATGTAAGTATCTAAAAAATATGTCATTTTAAACGTGCATATGAGCCGTTTAAAGCACAAGTGGTATAAGTCCAGTTTTCGTTTTTTTTTAGTTAGGCATGACGCTATGTAGGGGAAAATGTGTTCCATATAACACGCTAACGGATTAACTCCTAGCTCCCATAGCAACCGAATAACTAGCAGAACTGGCATGTGAAATCAAGGATACCCCTATTTGTTGACAACACAAAAACCTTCAATATCTCAGTTTGAGAAAAGGTGGACTTATACCACTTGCGCTTTAAGGGGCTCATATCATAGTATTCTATGCGCTGAAGATCAGTTAGTACAGGTGATCCACAACGACCCGGAAAAAGTCCCGAAATTCTAATAAAATAATACCAGATATGTCCCGAAGTAACTTCAAAGGGATCCCGAAATGGTCCTGAATATATCCTCAAATTACCCCATAAAGAGTCCCGGAACGGTCTCAAAAAATTACCGAAAACAATACCAAAACTTCCCGGAAAAAAGAAGTGAAATGATTCCATCATGGACCTGAAAATGTCCGAAATGATGTCAAAAAAGTTTAGAAGTTCGAGGCGAAAAGGTCCATATATGTATTGTCCTTACAACAATTCCGAAATGGGCCGAAAAAATCCTGAAAATTACCCGGAAAATTACAAAAATTATTCCTCAAATTACACCGGAAAACCATTTTAGAATGGAACAAAGCCAATATGACAGAAATCATTTCGGAAAAGTCTTGAAATGACTCAAGAATTTTCGAAACGGACCTGAAAAAGTGCCTCCTAAAGGTTAGTCCGTAAAACTATCACGAAATAATCCCGAGAAAAACCTAGTCCAAATATTGTCGCCAAAACAAATTTCGAAATAGCCCTGAAATATTTCTGAAAATATTCCGAAAAAGTCTCAAAATTATCCCTAAAGCAATACCGCAATAGCCCTGCAAACCAAGTAGTCCCGAAAAAGTAGTCCACATGTTGTCACTAAATATTCCTAAAGATGTCAAAATATTGTAACCAAAACAAATATAAAATATTTTTAATATGTCAAAATATTCTGAAATTGATCCCTATCCTGAAAAAAGTTCAAGTCCCGATATTATATCCCTGCCGTGAAAAAGTCCCAGTATGATCACTAAAGCAATATCGAAAAACCCCCATGTAGTCCAAAGCCTTATTTTGGCCCAGAAATATTCCTAAAAATGTCTATAAAACTATTCCGTGAAAGAACCCAAGTAGCCTTATTTTGTTCAGCAATATAGCATTTTTTGAGGGAGTTCAAAGCTCCAATTCAAAAAGATTGAGCAAGAAGTCTGTAACGTAAAAAAAATTTGGTCTTTAAATTGTTGTTGTTGTTGTTGTAGCGAGGTGTAGCCCTGCCTAAATGTCAGACAGGGTCACCCCGAGTGTATTGCTCTTGGCCGGGTCGATATAAGAAAACGGCCCGGGTCGTTTCGGCACGATGGGTACAGCACAAGTACTGGTACCGTTCTCGTAGAACCGGCAATACAAGAAACTGGTCTTTAAATTGAAACGCTATTATAAAACCGTCCTTATTTTGGACTGGATAGAATTTTGTATTCATGAAATAACTAGCATAAATTTTAATAATTAAATAACAACAATTCCTTATTTTCTCTTCCCTCAAGACCGCTAAATCGCATGTTGTTACACCACCCAACAGCATTCACATAATGTGGCAGCTGCCACAAATCATCGTTATCACTGCAGCTGAAATTATGTTCTCTGTTACCGGTTTGGAATTTTCATACACTCAAGCGCCATCGAGTATGACATCGGTGTTGCAAGCATGCTGGCTACTCACAGTCTCAATTGGCAATATGTTGGTAGTTGTTATTGCAGAATTGAAATTTTTCGATTCGCAGGTTTGTTTCCTAAGTCTTTTGTTATGGTGATTATTTTAATACGCAAACAACTTTTTCTTAAATTTATAGGCCGCTGAATTTGCTTTGTTTGCTGGTCTCATGATAGTTGATATACTAATTTTCATGTTACTCACCATACCATATAAATATGTTGAACATGGTGAGGATCCTGAAGTTAATCAAGTTGTCGTTACACCGAATTTGTCCAAGCAAAGAGAGGCTGAACGTGAAAGATATTTAGTAAGAAGAGAGAATGGCCATCAAAATGATGCTTACGAGGGCGAACGTTCAAAGTGATAGACTGTATTTAACTTATAATACATTTTTGTTTTTATTATTTCTAAGTTTTATTTGTAAATATTTTTTTTTATTTTTTGGCAAATTTTTAGGCCAACCACACACGTACACATAAAAAATATCCTCATAGTTTGTATGTATGCGCGTAGAGAGCGAAATCAAAATTCAGCAGTAGTAACGCTGTGATGTACTTAAATAGGTTGTGGTATATTACTTAGTTTGTAAATATGTATGTATTTGTATGTAACTAGTTTAAATTTTTATTATTTTCGTGCCTTTTGTACGAAATATTTTTCGATTGCCATTTTATTGTCACTTTTTTTCTGGGTGACATTTTACAATTTTAGTTTAGTAACTAGTCGCTTTGTCGTATATTCATTAATTCCAGCGAATTTGTTAGCATTTACATAGGTTAGTTTAAACTTTATTAATTTATTCATATTAAATAAACAAGTTAACATTTAAAAAAATATGTTTTTTTTTTCAACATTTTGAGTTAATTTTGCACATCGCCTCAATTGATTTGTGTCCAATAAAAAAAAAAATTATTAAAAAAAAAATTAAATTAAATAAAAAAACTGACATAAAATACAATACATAAAATACAATACATACAAAAAAATGATATAAAAAAGAATGTAATTTAATTAAAAACAAGTAAGGAAAGCTGTCTTCGGCTGTGCCGAAGGCTATATACCTTTCATGAATAGGCGCCACGATTTTCACTGTTCGACCCCCAGTACAGCCTGTGTCAATTTAACTTTAGCTCATACCGAAATTATCGGAACTATCGATTATAATATAATAGTAATAACTATCGATTATAGTATAGATTATAATAAATAGTAACTCTTACAAAATTTCAATACCTCCTTAATTACAGGAGCTATATGTAACAGTATCAACACCGAAAATATCAGTCTAGAAATCTAGCGGAGAATCACTCTTGCCAACAAGTGCTACTTTGGACTGAGTAGGCAATTGAGAAGTAAAGTCTTCTCTCGAAGAACAGAGATCACGCTCTATAAGTCTCTCATCATACCTGTCCTGAGGTATGGCTCAGATTCATGGACAATGTCAAAAGAAGATGAGATGGCCCTAGGAGTGTTTGAGAGAAAAGTTCTCCGGTACATTTATGGTCCTTCCCGTGATGCCAACGGCGAGTATCGAAGGAAATTTAACGATGAGCTGTACGAGCTATACGCAGATCTGACCATAGTCCAGCGAATTCAAGCCCAAAGACTCCGCTGGCTGGGCCATGTTATGCGAATGGACAAAGAAGCTCCAGCACAGAAGGTTTTCCTATCGTCGCCTGAATTCGGCAGCAGAGGAAGGGGAGGCCTCGACTGAGATGGAAACGACAGGTGGAGGATGACTTGAACTCCCTTGGGGTTTCCAATTGGCGTCAGTTATCGCTAAAAAGGAATGACTGGCGTGCTTTGATATGCAACGGCCAAAATCGCTTAGGCGATTAAGCGCCAATAAATGATGATGATGATGATATGTAATATCGGTCTGATCTTGCTCGTTCCGACAAATGATTGCTATATTAGAAAATGGTGGTCGCACACAAAATTTCAGCCAAATATATCAAAAACGGAGAGACTAGTTTGCGTTCAAACAGACAGATAGGCAGACAGACGGACAGACGGACATGGCTAAATCAACTCATCTCGTCATTCTTATCATTTCGGTATACTTATTGATGGGTCCATCTCTTCTTCTTCTCATACTTACAAACATCGACCAAATTTATAATACCATTTCATCTTCATGAAAGGTATAAAAATTAAAAAAATTAAAAAAATAAAATAAATTATTACTATTATTTTTATTATTGGTTAGGTACTGGTATGAATATCAGTACTAACTGAGTGAGCACTGGCTACTCGGGCCCTCAGCTCGAAAGTAATTTTATAGAACGTGAATTTCCCCCCTGTACAGTGATTTTATTAAAATATCATGGTTAATTTAGCCTACTTTAAAAACGAAAGTCCGAGCTCATCCCGACATCGCATTCAAAATAACACTGTACAACAGCCAAACATGAGGTCAGATTTTTCTGGTCTCCCTAGGTTTGCTTTCCAAAGGGTAGTTTGTTCTAAGATCGGTAGTTGTTAACAATTTTTTTTTCTTTCTAATAACATAATTCAATTTCTTCACTATGGAACATCTGTATGTCTCCAAATATAAAAAACCAAAATAAATTCTGGTTCCTTGGCCCTAGAAAAATTATTAAATTATTATTAAAAAAAATTGTTTTTCTTTGCCATAAAGAAATGAGAAACGCCGTGAAACAAAGTTTTTTTGTTTCTTCGTCTACGCTCTCACATTGAATCCCCCTTTACCTATAATTACTAACCTCAATTGCATTGCATATTTATAGGCGCCATTATTTAGCTCGAACACAAACCTCGAGCCCCCTGCAGGAAATAATTAACTTACAAATCACTGCAAAGCAAGGGTTAGGTTACGTTCAAGTGGCTGCAGCAGAGACACACCTAGACCAGTATTAAAAGGCCCGTTGTGATAGCAGTTCCGGGACCTTGCCATATGGAAACCCCCTTTATTAACTGCAAACCAAGGTATGCGAACGATTAAGGGTTAGGTTCAAGTGGCTGCTGCAGAGGCACACTTTGGCCATTTTTGGAAGGCCCGTTGTGATACCACCAACACTAGGAAAATCAGTGCCGGGGCCCGCCCATATGGAAAATCCCTTAGTTGGGATTTTCCACAAAGCAGAATCCTGGGACTGACACTAAACCGATACCGTTACTCCTCCTCGAACCACTTAGATGACTTTATAAAGTCCTTTATGTCCAGTTTCGCGATCTGGCTTAGGCTATCCAGGAAGGGAACTCCGAAAAAGCGCGTTCTCGCGCCGCTTGTTGTTGTTGTTGTTAACAGCAAAACACTCCCCGAAGGTTTTGAGGAGTGATGCCGAAGTTGACAGTCCTTGGCCGGATATGACCCCGGTACGCTGCGGTACTCCTTGCGGTACTGCCCGACTGTCGTGGTAGCGATTTGGTATGACCAGTGGAACCTTCTAGGTCATGTCATCCCTCCATCCGTGAGGAAGAAGAAGATGGGTAATGAGAGGTGAGAGGAATCATATCCGTAGATAAACCATCGAGTAGCACGTCATTACCTATGTGCATATTAGTCGCCTCTTACGACCGGTATGCCTACCTCGGGCGTATTCTAAACCCCTAACCCGCTTAAAGCCGGGCAGTTGCAGATGACGTGTTTCACCGTTTCCTCTTCCGCATCATCTTTGCAGCTCGTACAGCATCGTCGGTAGAGCACACCTAGCCTTTCGGCGTGCCTACCAATAAGGCAGTGCCCGGCCAAAATACCTATTAACATGAAGATTGCTCTCCTCCTTAGAGCGTGAATGTCTCGAGATCTTTTATGATCCCATTTTGGCCAGGTTTGTTTGGATGTTCGGCACCCTGGGGATTGTTGCCACCCTTCGTTGGCTTGACGAAGTGTGTACTCCTTCAGCGTTAGCTTGCATGTGGCAAACGGCATAATTTTTTTAATTTTTTTATGTGTATATTTTTTTGTTTATTTAATATTTTATATTTTAAGATCTCGAAAATCCCGGGAACACAATGAACAAAAACTCCACATCCCTAATGTATGCACTTTAAGTGCCATTCGGGGAATGCAATGAGGCTTAAATGGCAGTTAACAAATAAATCAACTGCAGTACATTTAAGTGAATCGTCCATTTGTGTATTGTTAAAAACACATAAGCACATTACAACATAAGTTAGGCTAGATACAAACTGGGTCCTTTCGTCGTGCATATTCAACTTTTGTTTAATAAGAGTAATAGAAAAAAAAATCTATTCACTGGTCAATAGACCGTAAAACTTCACTATGTACATTGTAATCGACGATCATAATTTACAAGTTAATTCTTTAGTATGCTCTCAATTTATTTTATGAATTAACTCCTATAATACTAACATTGTATGTGTTGCTTAAGTTAGAATAAGTTTATAATTATCTTACAACTATGTTAGTCTCAACTTTTTAATTGTACTACAAGCTATCGCGCTCAAAGCAGATTTGCGTGATTTAAGTTTTACATTAGATGGCTTACTATTTTGCTTACCTATGACGACTTATGCTTGTTGCTACAATTCAAAATTATCTTCATAATTGTCTTTGAAGAGCAACAATTGCTCAAGCGCATCCACATAATCATCTTCCTCCATTCCAGCAGCCTTGAAACGATGCAATTTCGCTATTTTAACACGTTTCGCCTCACGATGCAACGTTTCTAAGGTATCACCCAATTCGCTCGAAGACTGTACAGCTGCTAGTGTAGGCACAGATAACACTTTGTCTGCAGACTGTCGTTTATCAGTTGCCGAGAGAAAGCCCAGTTTTGTCATTTCATCGGAGAACATTTCTTCCGGAAATGGTACACGCGTTGGCATAGCCATTGATATTGATGCAACATGTGCCATACTTGCATGGTTGGCACACTGCAAATACAGTTGAAACATTTCCGATACACTCGTGCATTTATATGCAGCCATACGCATTTGTTCTTTCGCCTGCTCCAGCGGACGTTTGAGTCTTTCATGCGGTATGCCACGTACACAAAGTGTTTGTATAATATAGTCTGTGCCAATGCTTGAATTAGGCGTGAGCGATGTAAAGAGTGGCCCCTCAAATTTATCCAAACAATCGATCAAATCTTGATCGTGTTGCATTGGGAAGGGCAAGGCTAAGCCAGCTGCAGCCAATTTACGTCCATAATTATTCATATCACCACAGAAACCAGCAAGCGAGTATGAGCTTGGTGCATTGCGTAGGCGATAACGTATTGAAATTGTGTCCAAGTAGGCAGCAAGCACCGCGGAAGTTTGATATAAATTATCGGGTTTGTAATTAAGTGCGCGTGTTTGACGTGCTGCACCCAACTGACGCCAGACGCGTTCGCTAGTGCTGAGTGGTACAAATAAGGTCGCTTGTTCGCTGAGTTTGTTAAAAGCCAAAGCGCTATTTATTACACGTATCGAATCAGTCATGGGTTCATCTGCTGGAAAAAGTGAAATGTTCATAGAAAGGGAAAAACGATATCAAATTGAAACCCACCTGCATTTTCAAAAAGCGTATTTCTAGGTGCATACACTGGCACAGCAAAATTAGTTTTGCTATAATCGTCATTCAAGTGTTCCAAGCAGGATGTGGCTAATCCAGTATAACCATTGAAACAATCAAATATGGTTTGAAAGCCCTGCAAGTAGTCACACTCTTCTACGTATTGACGTATTTTATCACAGAAGTCATCTTCAAACTGTGCCGTCTTCCAAAGCTGCACGCCGCTGGCAAATGTGTCGAATGTTTGCTTTTCTGCATCATGTTTGTATTCGTTTATGATATTTATGGTGCGTGGATGGTAGCGCGCATACAGATAATCGGTCCAAGTTTCTACATTTTCTGTTAAATTATAATTCTTTTCGTATATATCGACGATAGGATTTTCGAGATCTTTTTGAAAGTCATGTTTGTCAGCATGTGGTTGTTCGACAAGCTCCACATCTGTAGATTCGCTTTCTAGATCTTCTTTAAGCTTTTTTAAAGCATCATCCTCCCCGGCGTCGCTTGGTAAATTTGTGCGCTTAACGCTATTACCATAAAGTTCGCCTTCTCTTCGCAAATGCTTTAATGAACCATCCAAATCGACTAATAGTAGGCGTGGTGTGTATGTTACTTGCTTCTGTAAACAAAGAACGTTTAAAACAGCAAACAAGGAGAAGGAAGCATCAGATACTCACATTTAAATTTTGACCTTCTCTGTACAAGACATCATGGCTGATTTCCGAAGGCGTTGCTTCTGGGTTGTAGTTGAAACTGGATTCCTAAGAATAATGTTTATTAATATTCCTTGTGCTTGCCTTCACCACAAATTGTCCATGACTCATTTACCTGTATATTCCACCAATGTGCGCCGATATAGTTTGAATAATTACCAAATTGTAATGTTAGCACTTCACGACTGTTGGACATTTTGAATTATTTTTCTTTTCTTTTATAAATTACTAAACTAAAAGAAAATCGAATATTTTGCAAACTTCCAAGATGAAATGCAGAACAAATTAAACCGGTAAGATTTTATTTTGTTGCAAGTCAGCTGCTGATTAAGTGCTGCCAAATCGAAAAGATCATTAGAACAGAGTGACTCCAAATACCAGGAATTTCCCAGTCGAATTTTCGAAAATGCGCCCCCTTAATAATGTGCGGTGTCACGCCCACTTTTAAAGGTTAACAAAAAATTACAATAGCCGCATTCTTCTGGTAGTTATCGCTCCGGCTCACGCTCGATTCTCACGGGAACAGTCCGGTTCATGGTAATGTGAGTTGGCAGCACTGACAGAAAACGTCACTTTTCACAGCAAGAAGAAGAGAAACAAACAAACAGAGCGTGAAAATAACTGAAAATAATTTAAAGTTAAATAAAACCATGGAAGAACAATTATTTATTATTGCTTAATTGAGAAAATCACTTTGAAATATGGCTGCCAAATTTTGTATGTATACTGTGAACTGTCAATTCTGACACTTCATGTGCAAGTGCTGCCAAGTTGACACCAAAAAACCAATTAAACACAGCGTGAACCAGAGTTCTATGTGGATTTATCTGGCTTTCGTCGTTGTTGTTGCATTTACATGTAAAATTTTTTATCTATCTCTGGTTCATTACCAGAAGAATGCGCCTAATAGAATGATCAGAGGAATTCACCCATAAAATTATATTATCTTAGCCATTCCAGCTACCGAGATATGTTACTTTATGTGATTTTCGATATCGATTTCGCCCGTTTCCAAAAGTAACCTACCTTGGCCAGAAACTAACCCGTATGCCAAATTTCATGCAAATATCTCAATTTTTACTCAAGTTATGGTGTACACCAGCGTACAGATGGACGGCCATGCCTTAATCAATACCTCTTTTCAACCTAAGAACTTTCATTTCGTTTCACGTATTGCCGGTTCTGCGAGAACGGTATTTGTACCTGTACAATACCCTTCGTACCGAAACGACCCGGGTTGTTTTTTTTTATAATGACTCGGCCAAGAGCAATACATTTCGAAGTGACCCTGTCTAACGCGTCACGATTCCCTCACCTATACATACATATATGGAACTCTATATCTATCTGGATTATTTTGTGCTTTTATGTGGACAAAATTATAATATCCTTGTTTTTGTACAAGTACGCTGGGTACCTATAACAAAAAACATAATGAAATAAAGTTTTACATACAATAAAAAAATTAAATAACAATAAAGTGAAAATCTTAAGTTAATATATACATAGTTATACCGTAAATTTTGTTAAACACGATCTTAATAAAATTCGCAAATACATTTTTCAAGAATTCGCTTTTATAAAAACAAATTTGGTTTTATTTTAAAGCTATCATAAGTACAAAAATACAAAAATTTAAAATGCAACTGCCTATATTTGTAGTTAAAAGCTAAACATCTTATGGAATATTTTACTAAATATTTTTTATTGTATGCTACCATTAACGATACTCTAGGTATATTAGGAATCCATTTTAGTATTTTAGTTGCCTACGTCAACCACCAATTACTTTTTTTCATTACTTAGTGCCATGGATAAATAGGTATTCCAAATCAGGGCAACACATTGAGCAAACAAAACTTGATATGGAATTGGAACTAGCGAAAAGTTGATTAGCTGTGCAGGCGGCCATAGCATATAATTTTTTAGAAGGATTCCGAGATAGTCATTCTTAAAACGATCTTTTAATGCTTCATTAGAATCTCCATTTACCAAACCAATAATGCCAATCAAACTAGCTAAGAATCCTGGTGCAAACGCAAACTGATCTAGTGACATTTTTTTAAGTCCGCGTGTTAGTGGTGGATCTGATTTGGGTACAATCTTATCTAGCTTGCCATACCAAATTGTCAGCACAGGTCCAACGTAAAAGAGTCCAACTGAAGCAAATCTTAATGTGCGGCCAACATCTAGATCTTTGAGCGGACGCTTATCTACCCACGTTTGGCAAATGACATCACCAGCGCCCATAATGCCAGCAACACGCACGCCTTCGTAGAGTAGAGATCGAAGCGAATGCGTCATGTGTGCAGCAAATTTTAACAAATATTTTTCAAATTAAAAAAGATTTGCAGCCGGCGAAAATGTAATTAATTAGTTACGTCGAATCCATTAAAAAAAATAAACATATGTTGCTTGCAGTGTTTATAAACGACGTGTCAAATTGTCATCTTTGGTCATATATCAAACACTGATATTGACTTGGTAGCACTACTAATCAGTGTCCGCCGCAATTAGACCATCGAGCACGGGGACTCCCGAATCCTGAGGTCATCCTTGATCCTGAGCCTCCCGTGCCATTTTTTGGCGCGAAATTGCTCGGTTATATCTGTTCACATCTCTGGCATCGGAGTTCCAGAATTTAATAACTATAAACCCATGAAACTGCTAAAACTCGTCTAAAAATGTGGGGAGAGGTAGCAAAAGGCGCCTGTTGACTTCGATTTCAATAATCTAATACCAAAATTGGACCCATGATATTTATGTGCATAAGACCTTTCTGAATTAAGATGTTGTTGTTGTTGTTGTTGTTGTTGATGTTGTCGACCCGTGTGAATGAGCCTTAAGGGCTGCTTACATTGTTCAATATTTATTTACGTGTTTTTAATTATTTTAATTTCAAAAATAACCAAAGTTTGCAAAGTTTATTAAAATTCGTCAAGTTTTCGCAAAACTTGTAAATTCTGGTATGGGGTTTCTAGACTTTTCTCGAGTAAGCAGTTTTGTAGCTCGTTGATTTTTACTATAAGATCCTAGCCTTAAGCCGTTAATAAAATTGCCTGATTTTTTGCAATTTTTTGTTCTACACCATTTCCAGTTGTAAATTAGAAAGAGTCACATATAAATGCGAAAGAGTCAATTGGAAATGAGATTAGCTACTTGTAAATGCGAAAGTGTCAATTATCTTTATACTCCATTTGGGGTACGGCTCGAGGTGTAATTTTTTTATATTTTTTTTTAGTAGCTTTTTTTTTAGCTTACTCGATGTGTATACTTTTTAATCATAAAGTAGTACATAGTTTCTATTCAAGTATAAGGTAAGTCTTCAACTCTTCGCCTATCTTGCGGTCCATTTTCCGCCGCCCTACAGCAACAAGGATCTCTAGGCGAAAAACATGTATTGACAGAAGGACCTGTATTGATAGAAGGGCCTCATTCTCAATAATTTTCTTATGTCATTAAAGCGTCCTAACAGCAGACCACGGTTTCAGTGAAAATAATTTCTTTAGAAAGTGTTTACCGTGAGTTCATATCTTTTATTTTGTTTCTCATTTTCATGTGACAATTTCCCATTTACAAGTACCCTATCTCATTTCCAGTTGACTCTTTCGCATTTACAATTGACTATTCTCATTTACAAATGACTCTCTCGCATTTTAGTGTGACTGTTTCTAATTTGCAAATGACTAATCTCATTTACAATTGACAAATCTTATTTTCAAGTGACAATTTCTCATTTACAAGTAACTGTTCTTATTTACAAATGGTATTTTCCCATTTACATGTGACTATACTTTTTTTTTTAAGTGACTCTTTCTCATTTACAACTGGAAATGCTGTAGTTGCTTTCTACATTTGTTCTTAATTTTTTTTTTGACATATAAATTTGTATTGAAAAAAATGCATTTTGTTGCCTTATTACTTTACTAATACCCTTATAAGTTGTATTTATTTTTTTATACAACATTTTGGTTAATTGGGTATTTTGAATTTTTTGGGTGTAGTAAGAAGCTCTCTCATACTTCAACACAATCGCACAGTTTGGTAGTGTGTGGTTGAGCACCGCTGGTTTATATGCAACTGTCACTATTATTTAGAAGTTTGGCAACACTTCACATAATGATGAAATTTGACATATCAACAATTTGGCCACACTCACTCTTAAATTTTTTTTCTTTGTCAAAAAACGTGTGTTTTGCTTGAATGCGTACAACTTTTGAATAATTCATTTCAACAAACAAAAAGATGGATGGTGAAAAAAAGATCCTCCAGTTTCATCAAATGGAGCTGGACGAACGTCTCCAAAAGGTAAGTATAAATGCTAAAATTGGGAGAATGGTTAAAGATTGATTTCACCAATTATTTCAGGCTATTTCCAAAATGGGATGGATGCAGCCAACACTGATACAAGAAGCAGCCATACCATTGCTCTTGGAAGGTAAAGATGTCGTTGTGCGGGCACGCACTGGTTCAGGAAAGACGGCCGCATTTGCATTGCCCCTACTACAAAAATTGCTCAATTCCAAATCAAATGCAACGGAGCAATGTACAAGTGCACTCGTGTTATCGCCAAGCAAAGAATTGTGTCAACAAACGCGCACCGCCATGCAACAAATGGCAGACAAATGTGGCAAAATGGTGCGAATTGTAGACTTATCAAATAGCGATGTTGTAGCACAAAGACATGTGCTTTCGGAGCGACCCGACGTGGTGATAGCAACACCAGCCAAACTTTTGGCACACGTGCAGTCGGGTGCATTGGATTTGAAGAAAATAGAAATGCTTGTGGTTGATGAAGCAGATTTGATATTTTCTTTTGGATTCGAGAAGGATTTTAAAAAGTTGGTTGAATATCTGCCACCCATATATCAGGTGAGTTTGGGTTTTTATTGCTAATGACAGAATTAAATTATTCATTTCTTCTACAGGCTGTGCTTGTATCTGCAACAATGTCCGATGATGTTATGAATATGAAAAATATAGTGCTACATAATCCAGTTGTGCTCAAGCTAGAAGAGCCAGATTTAGTGCCAGAAAGTCAGCTTTCACATCAGCGAATAATGGCGGAAGAGAATGATAAACCAGCTATTTTATATGCGCTATTAAAACTGCGTTTAATACGTGGAAAGAATGTGATATTCGTGAATTCGGTGGATCGCTGTTATAAGTAAGTTTACGGCATGTCCGCAATAATTATAAGAAAAATTTAAACTTAACGTGATGAAACTTTATGTATAAAGAATGCGCAACTTCTCTCGGGAAGTTGGCGCATAGATGACTTACTTGTCTAATCTTCTCACTGATACAAGCCTGCGCAATCATTTCCCCTTTTCCTAGTAATCTCAAAATGTTAAAAAGCATTCCCTTTTGTTTCTCTTTTACAGGCTCAAATTATTTCTGGAACAGTTTCAAATTAAATCTTGCGTACTTAACTCTGAGCTACCCACCAAGATACGAATACACACAATTAATCAATTCAATCAGGGCATTTATGATTTAATCATAGCTTCGGATGAACGCTTGCTAGAAAATCCTGGACGCAATAAAAGTGATCGCGAATCAGGTGCATCACGTGGCATTGATTTTCACTGTGTTACCAATGTAATAAATTTTGATTTCCCAATCGATGCCAATTCATATATACATCGCGCTGGACGTACGGCGCGTGGTACGAACAAAGGCAGCGTCTTATCTCTGGTTAGTTTGAAGGACAAAGCAGCAAATGATACGGTGGAGGAGCGTTTAAAAAGCGGTTATATGAGCGAGGATCACGTGATTAAGTATATTGTTTGCAGATATGCTAGTCTAGTTCGGTTACTTAAACCATTATTTTTTCTTCTAGAAATTATCAATTCAAATTGGAAGAAGTCGAGCCCTTTCGTTATCGCGCTCAGGATGCATGGCGCGCCATTACACGCATCGCCGTACATGAAGCGCGAATGCGTGAAATTCGCATAGAAATTTTCAATAGTGAAAAATTGAAAGGTTTTTTCAATGACAACACGCGTGATCTACAAGTGCTACGTCATGACAAACCGCTCAAGACAGTTAAAGTGCAACCCCATTTATCACATGTGCCGGAATATATTGTGCCGAAGGCTTTAAAGCGCGTAGCCACGACTGCATTGACACGCGCACCCAAACAAACGCGCGGTTACCATTCAACAGCGAAAGCGGCTTATGAAAATCAAAAAGATAATCCTTTGTTATGTAGCGAGATTGATTATGGGCGTAAACGTGGTGGTAGTAAAAAGAAAAAGTAGTATGCTTTTGTTTTTAAGTTTTAGCTAGCATGTAAGTTTGTAAAATAAATGCAAAAAACTACTAAGTTTAAAAATGTTTATTATTTATTCATCTTTTCACTTAAATATTATAGCGTACGTTTGCATAAATATGTAGGTTTGTATGTGTGTATGTACATATTTAGTAGTGCTTAAATCTATTTTCGTAAATATATATGCATACATTTACTTAAGCATTTTTTTGTATCAATTAAACAGAAAACTTCGAAATACTTTGTACGTTAGTTCTATGCATTTTTTTTTCTTTTTTTAATTTAAACTTGTTCCCTTTCATAACAATATCAAGTACTTACATTCAATAATAAAAAGTACATAAGTAAAATATGCTTCATTTAAAATACAAATACTTTGTAAAATATAAAACCTAAATCCATAAGAGCATAAAAAGGGTTTATAATTCCTTTTTTTAGAATGATATTTTCATAAAAACTCTTGATTTAATAGGCATTATTTAAACCCTTTTTGTTATTGTTATTGGGTAAATTTTCTAAATTAGAAAATACTTTAATGCTAATACATACTAAAAAAACTAATAAGAAGCAGATGTTCTTGTACAATGATACAATTAATTAAGTGGCTTAAGAAATACCTGTGTATATATATTTATTTCATCGACTGCTTTTATGCGTTAAAAGCAGTGTACTTAAAAATATATTCAGTTTTGGTTTTGTAATATAAAAAAAAAACTATTTAGTAAATGGATAGATTGGAAAGTTTAAGAATATTTTTGAGGTGCCAGTGCTGCGCTGTTTTGAAAATAGATCTAAAGCTCAGATGTCCTGCAACCCTTCCTACTTCTTAAGTGAACAGATTGATCATTACATTCTCTAACTTTTAAGTAAACTCTTTACTCACATAGTCTTTAGAGAAAGAAATCATCAACAACATCAATAAGCCTCCTAAAAGCCTCCGATAGTGTGGTTATGAGGAAAGTAGTCCTTTGCACAGGGTTCGAAAATAATAATTCTTGTTGGTTCGTGAACAATAAAAAAAAAAAACTACAAACGAAGCTGAAAAAGTGTCGAAATTATCCTACAAACGATCTCAAAGTGGTCACAAAAAAAGTACGGAAATAGTCCAAAAACAAAACAATCCGGAATTTGTTAAAATTTACTACTGAAACCTTCTGTGAACATTTCATGGAACATCGCAAACCTTGTTCATTCTCGTTCGTGAACAATAAAAAAAAAAATAAATTCACTTCGCGAACAAATTTTGGCACTTTTTCAAGATTATTTCGGGATTGTTTTATGAATCATTTCCACACATTTTCGGGATTATTTTTAGAATCATTCGGTACTGTTTTGGGGAGCATTTAGATATTGCTTTTGAGATCACGAATTGGCCCCAAAAAAGTACAGAAATAATCCTGAAACCACCTACTTTAGACATTTTTCAAAAATGCCCTCAGGTGAAAATGTATTTCGAAATTTTCATTTAGAAGCGGTATTTCTCAAACTCATTCAGCAAAGGGACGTTTTCCGAAAAAAAATTTCAATAACCACTCAGCCGACGGCTGTTTTTGTTTTAAATACTTCGAGACCTAAATTCAACTAAATCAGAAAAGGTTGATTCCTCACTCCAGTAAATTTTCCACGTTATCACCCCTAGGCATGTATACATTCAAAGCAAAAAGCACTTGCACTGCACCCTTCTCTGCCTCCTCACAAAAGCATTCGATGATTAACCCAATTTTCGTCGTCGCGGCGTTGCAACGATTGACACATTAGCACCAGCTGGCAACACCGCCACGGTTGGTACTTGTAAATGTTGCACCATTAGTTGTGGTTGCTTCTGCAATAAGCTCTCTGCGGCCAAACGTTCACGCTGCAGCTGCTCTGGATCATCCTCTTCATCATCTGAGATCAAAGATATACTCAAATCGCTGGACAGCTTCAACGAAATGGGCGGCAGTGTTGGTGAGACCATTGGGGGTGTATGCGCTGCTTGTCCTTTTCGCCGTGTTGACGTGCCGCCTTGCTGCTGTCCATTGGCAAATTCTGGCATGCCACAAGTGGCGAGTCCTTCACGCAACTTCGTTAGCGATAGTTCATAGGTACGATTGGCAATTACTGTGTGTACTGTAGTTTCATCGGGTAGCATGGGAAATAATTCATTGGCATTTGCTTTGGGACATGGGCCAGCAGCTAAAGAGCGTGGCACTAGCGAAACGGTGACTTCTTCATCAACTTGCGCGCTATAAGGTGATAACATTGTGGGATATGTGGATGTGGAGGGCTGCGGTTGCGTTGAGGAGATTGTGACGTGTGTTTCGAGTTTTGGCGACTTTTGTGTTGAAGTTGGTGTGTGGATTGTGGTTGAGCGTGCTGGCGGCGACGCTGCTATAGTTAAAAGCGGCGTGTGTAAGCCATTACTTGTATTATTGAAGTGTTTAATTGGTGCTGGTGGTGCACTTTTTTCATTATCACTATCATCGCTTAGCACAATGCTTTCATTATTTACAATGGTTGGCTGTTTATGACGTTTGGGTGGTTGTGATTTGCGTTTACCTTTGCTGGGACGTGGCATGGGCGCTACTTGCGCAATGGGTGTTGAAGTTGCAGGCATGTTTTGTAGATTTTGTACTGGTATCAGAGTTATATTCGGCACCTTTGAGACTTCAATTGCTTGTCCGGAGCAAACAAATATTTGTGGCGCCGACTGTTTGGCTGTGGAATGCAAATTTGATATGGGCACGAGTGGTGGCGGGCCATTGTTGAAAGGCAAAGTGGCTGGCGATTTGTTTCCACTCGGCACAGTACGCGATACCTTCGAAACCTTATCCTCGCCAATACTATTTGATTTTTTCGCAATATCATCCTCTTCATCATCTGATAGCAAATCGATTGTGACACCTGCGGGTAGCTTAGCTAGCTTCTGCTTGCGTCGTTCAGTCTTATAACGTTGCAATATGTGATGCTGTTTGATACCTGCTGCGGCCAATAAGGCTTTAGCCCAACGCAAACGTTTCCGCCGCAGCCGTTTGTTGTCGAATAGTGTAGGTGAGATATAAAATGGGTCGGAATGTTTGCGTGCTATACTTAAGTTGTTAGTGTTTGGTTTTGTGGTGACATTAACTGGGGAGCTTGCATCCTCCAACGGCGCTGCTAGAAATTGTGAAATAAGAACGAATTTATAATCTCATATACAAATCTCTAATTCAAAACAAAACATACCAGCGTTTGCACTCATGCTGTTTCTTATATCTTCAAATCTTCTACGCAATTGTCTACTCCACGAACTGGTGCTTCACTGCTACGCTTTATTTGTTTGTCATCAATTGTTGTGGTACAGTCCTTTTTTCCCCAACTTGCATAATTTCACTTTTCAGCCTGATATATTTTGTTACTTTCGTAACGCGTAGTTGCTAGTCAAATCCTAGCACACCTTTTTCACATACCTTTACACGTGACGTCTTGTAAGCAAATATTTATTTTGTTTAAAATTTTAGGCAATTTATTAATTCTTGTAAACAACTCTGAACTTTTTTGTTTTATTTTGTTCTTTTTCTCGAGATTACACAAATGAAACGCATTAGGGTTGTTTTTGGCAGCTGTTTGACAACAAGCACTTGGATTTTTTAAGCAACCCTGTGTCAAGCGGATGCCAGACTATTATAAAACACAACGAATGATTGAAATGTGCTCGTGAAAAATACGGGTGCTTGAAACACAACACCACCCTACAAGTCCAGTGACTGTCATTTGTCACAACATCCCTGCTAACTAGTGGATAAAATCTTGGGAATTTAACGAGCCGCGTTTCCCAAAAAGGCGGATAAGAAAGCGGGTCATTTTTTTCAGCGAGACGTCTTTTCTACCCATGTTGAAGGTGCTAATTAGATTTGGAACTTTTCGAATTATGCGTTGGTATTTCGATGCCTACTTTGAAGGCTGATTAAAGGATGATTTACACGGGTCGATTTTTCTAGTCGATTTTTGTCGTTCGACTGCTTTCAACCTTCAAATACAAGGTGATGAATCGATCGTATTGCTATTTACACGATGTATCGAAAAAAAATCGGCAAGAAAAATCGACCCGTGTACACCCGTGGGGTGTAAAAAAAGGTCGCCTCCCAGTTGGTGCACCCTGGGTAACGCTAAATGACCTACATAGCCTACACGGCTAGTTTCTTGTATTGCCGGTTCTACGAGAACGGTACCAGTACTTGTGCTGTACCCATCGTGCCGAAACGACCCGGGCCGTTTTCTTATATCGACCCGGCCAAGAGCAATACACTCGGGGTGACCCTGTCTGACATTTGGGCAGGGCTACACCTCGCTACAACAACAACAACAACATCAGCCTTTACATGGGGCGGTTTACTGGTCGATTTTTTGACGTTCCACCGTGTAAATAGCAATTCGGTTGGATTTCTAGACTGATATTATTTTCGGTGTTAATACTGGTTCCCAAATAGAAGAAGTCCCTCACAGTTTCAAATTTATAACTATCAACAGTGACATGGTTGCCAAGGCGCAAGTCCGCTGATTTTATCTTTGACGACAGCAAATACTTCGGCTTGTCCTCGTTGACCGCAATACCCACTTTTTTCGCTTCCTTATCCAGTCCAGAGAAGGCAGCGCTAACGGCGCGGTTCTTAAGGCCAATGATATCAATATCATCGGCATACGCCAGCAATTGCACGGTCTTGTAAAAGATTGTACCATTACGGTTTAGCTCTGCTGCTCGAATTATCATCTCCAGCATCAGGTTGAAGAAATCGCACGAAAGGGAGTCGCCCTGTCGTTTGGTTTCAAATGGCTCAGAGAGGCCCCTCCCCACTCTGACGGAGTTGTTGGTAATGCCCAACGTCATTTGGCAAAGCCGTATTGGCCTATCGTGAAAATCTGGTCTAAAGCCACACTGATAAGTTCCAATCAGTTTGTCTACGATGGGCTTCAGTCTTTCACACAATACGCTAGAAAGAACCTTATATGCGATATTAAGAAGACTGATTCCGCGGTAGTTGGTGCAGTTAGCGGGGTCTCCTTTCTTGTGAATTGGGCAGAGCACATTTAAATTCCAATCTGGAGGCATGCACTGGTCCAACCATATTCTGCATAAGAGCTGATGCATGCTTTTTACCAGCTCTTCGCCTCCGTGTTTAAACAGCTCGGCGCGTAGTCCGTCTTTTCCAGGCGCTTTGTTGTTTTTAAGAGGGGATAAAGCTATCCTCACTTCATTATAGTCAGTTGGTAGGACGACTTTTCCATCGTCAGGGATTGGGGTATCGGGTTCGACGTCTCCATCGCAATTTAGCAGTGGGGAGAAGGCTTGCTACATAAGTACACTCTGTACGTCGGTTACCAGGTCGCCATTATTGTCCTAACAGGAACTTGCCCCGGTCTTAAAACTTTCAGTCATCCGCTGGATCTTTTCATAGAATCTTCGGGCATCATTCCTGTCAGCCAGCATCTCAAGCTCCTCAAACTCACGCCTTTCGGCCTTACTTTTCTTTTTCCTGAAAAGGCGTCTCTCTTCCTTCTTTGCCTCACGATAGCGTTGCCATACACTGCGGGTTGCGCCCGTTCGCAACGTCTCCTTGTAGGCAGCGTCCTTTTTTCGAGGCAGTATTGCATTCCTCATCGTACCAGTTGTTCCTGCGGGCTCGCTGGAACCCTATAGTGGCCTCAGTAGCGGTACGTAATGAGTGAGAGATATGCTTCCATTGCTCGGTTACATCGATTTGATATCATGTTCAGGGCAGCGATCATAAGTTTGTTCAAGTTTATCGTAGAAGGAGTACTTCTCTGCGTCATCCGTCTCCTCAGTCGGCGCATAGGCGCAGATAAATGTTATGTTGAAAACCCTCGCCTTGATGCGGATCGCAGCTAGGTGCTCGTTCACGGGTGTGAATGCTAGTACTTGGCGGCTCAGTCTCTTTCCCACCACGAATCCTACACCACTCACTTTGCCGCGTATCTGGCCACTGTGGTAGATGTCACAAGGTCCGATGGTTGTCTTGCCTTGCCCCGTCCATCGCATTTCCTGTAGGGCGGTGATGTCAGCCTTTGCATTAACGAGGATATCAACCAGCCGGACAGCGGTAAAAAAAAAACTAATGGCGGCGATATACCAACAGGTTATCATAACCTCTAACGAGATTTTTAGCCGAGCTTCTCTTTCCAACTTGTGGTGTGTTGCTTTTGTGTTTTTTCCTTCAAGTTGGCGGGACCTACAGTTTTATGCCGACTCCGAACGGCGCTTGCAAATGAATTTTTTGCTGAGAAGCTTCTCATGGCAGAAATACACCCGGAGAGTTTGCCAAACAACTGCCGAGGGGCGACCCCGTTTAGAAAAATTATTTTTCTAAATAATTTTTGATGTTACTTTTGCCGGGCATCGAACCGCCACGACTTGGTGTAGAAGGCCGAACACTTAACCGCTACACCACGGCGGCCGACAACGGTACCATCCCTTGAAAGGGTCCGGACATTCTAGGTACATTAAAGGGGGGTTCTCATCCGAGGCTTTGTTTTCTTAGTTTTTATTGGAACTAAGTTTTTTACGTGGCGGGTCCCAAACCCAGCGCACAACCCGTCTTCGGGGTTTTGAAAAAAAAAAATTAAAAAAGCTATTACTATAATAAAATATCGCCAACTCTGGCAAAGGGTCATACTTAGTCTTGTTGGCCCATTAGGATACCACTGGTATAAGCCATCGTGTTCTTTGGCATTGTAAAGTATGCGCTGTTTAAAATCGATGCCTTGTTGTGGTTATTGCATGACAGTAATAAAAGAAGTGCAAAATAATGGCTTTCTCAACCTCATAGGTACCTGCAACATTAGTCTGTGGTGAGTGCAGCTACAGTCAGCTCAAGTCTATGCATCCCTGCAAAACTCATTGGATCATCCCTGAAAAAATCTTTGGATCATATCGTCGCTCGCTTGCCAAAAGCATGAATGTCCCAAAATCAAAATTTTGGGAAATCGTATTTGAAAGTTTATTTCTGCCGCAAAATTTTAAACTTTAGTTTTTGACATAAATATGTTTTCGCATGTTCTGTTCTAATTATACTCTTTCCTCTGATATAGTTTTTACGTTAATATTCCTTAAATTCCTCGAGATTCGGCACATTCATCTTTTAAAAATTTCCAATGATTTTGATGTGTAAACATCTATGCGCGAGGGTCATCCAAGAAAGTTACGCTGTAGGCTGTAGGCCATGGTGTGAAGTGTAAATGACTCAAAGATGAGTCATAAATGACTCATTGAAGAATTTCAAATGAATCATAAATGACTCATGGATGAGTCATAAAAGACTCCTGGATGAGTCATAAATGACTCATGGATGAATAATTAATGACTCATGGATGAATCGTCAATGATTAATTTATAAATGACTCATTGAAGAATTTCAAATGAATCATAAATGACTCATGGATGAGTCATAAAAGACTCCTGGATGAGTCATAAATGACTCATGGATGAATAATTAATGACTCATGGATGAATCGTCAATCTAATATCTTTAAACGAGTTAATCTTGTATATTTGTATATTTGTATGTTCGGACTATCTCGAGAACCGCTTGACCGATTGGGATGAAATTTGGCACAAAGATAGTATGATGGATTCTAAGACTACCCACTTTAGGGTTGCCACTTGGGGCGGTTTACAGGGTTGCCACCTATCCCTTTTTTTTAATTATGGAGCAAGATATGCCAATATGGGTATTATATGAAAGGTATTTTCGGCGAGATACCAACTAAAATATTTTCAAGTAGAGTTGCCACCTAGGGTTGCCACCTTACCACAATATATTTGTATACTATCTCGAGAATCGCTTGACCGAATTGGCTGAAATTTGGCATGGTGATAGTATGATCGATTTTAAGATTACCCACTTTAGGGTTGCCACTTGGGGCAGTTTACAGGGTTGCCACCTATCCCTTTTTTTTAAATTGTGGAGCAAGATATGCCAATATGGGTATCATATGAAAGGTATTTTCGGCGAGATACCAACTAAAATATTTTCAAGTAGGGTTGCCACCTAGGGTTGCCACCTTACCACAATATATTTCTATATCCGGTACTATCTCTAGAACCGCTTATGCCAATATGGGTATCATATGAAAGGTATTTTCGGCGAGATACCAACTAAAATATTTTCAAGTAGGGTTGCCACCTAGGGTTGCCACCTTACCACAATATATTTCTATATCCGGTACTATCTTGAGAACCGCTTGACCGATTTGGATGAAATTTGGTATGTAGATAGTATGATTGATTCTAAGACTATCAATTTGGGGGTTACCACGTCATCATTTGGGATAATTTTTGGGTTATTTTGGGAACATCTGAGGGACTATTCAAGGATTATTTTGGGATCATTTTTGGATAATTTTGTGGTAATTTTCGAATCGTTTAGGGTACATTTAAGGGTGTTTTTGGGGTAATTTGTGAATTATTTTTGGACCAATTTGGGATCATTTTAGGGTCATTTTGGGATCATTTTTGGGTAGTTTTGGGTATCAAAGTAAAGGTATTGTCGCCGACATACCAGCTAAAATATTTTCAAGCAGGGTTGCCACCCAGGGTTACCAATTTACCGTATTGTAATTGTATTTTGAATTTTGGGATCATATTTGGATATTTTAGGATTATTTTGAGAACATCACTTTGGGATAACTTTGGGGCTTGCTTGAGATCATTTTGGTTCAATTTCGGATTAATTTGGTACAATTTTGGGTAATTTTCGGTTCATTTTGGAGCCATTTTTGGATAATTTTTGTATCATTTTGGGATAATTTTTGGGTTACTTTGGGAACATTTGAGGGTCTTTTTGGGGTGGTTTTGGGATTATTTTAGGATATATTTGGGATCATTTTGGCGTATTTTTTGATTCGTTTAGTGTGCATTTAAGGGTATTTTTGGGGTAATTTGGGAATTATTTTTGGACCAATTTGGAATAATTTTAGGTTCATTTTCGGATCATTTTTGGGTCGTTTTGGGTTCAATTTCGGATCATTTTGGGAACATTTAAGGGTCTTTTTGGGATAATTTTAGGATTATTTTTGGATTATTTTAGGGTCATTTTGGGTAAGTAAATTTAGCGCTAAATTGATAGCACCGAGCAAGCTCGGTCACCCAGGTACTGATTAATTTATGAGCCATATATGACTCATGGATGCATTGCAAAATTGCGCTCAGTTATTACTTTCTAGACGAGCCATAAAAGTTGCTTCAATATTTTATGGTATTACCCAGTTGATAAAATGTAAAACAACTAAAACAATTTTAGATTTAGTTCATTCACATGATAAAATTTAGCGAAAAGTCATTGAAGGTCACAGCGTCTGGTTATGTTATCACTTATACATATACCTACTCTTTATATACTTTTGTATGTGGATAACTTTGTATGTATATCTGGCAGCCATTTTCTGTTCATAGTAAAGTCGTTAGCCGGCCAATCACACAACATCTGCTCAACTTAAACAGTCACAAATGCTAAAGTTTCTTTTGCGGACCACGGAAAACCAATAAAGAAAAAATAAAAAAAAAAAACAGTTTAAGACTACCTTTGTATAAATAAACCAAAAGACAATAGACAAATCTTTCTTTTGAAGGAATACAGTACTGAAACCGAAACGGTAGCCGATTGAAACCGATTCATTTTTCGAAACTGAATACGTAACCGTTATTTTGATCTGAAAAACAACGAAACCGAAACCCTAACTTTTTTACTACCTTTATATTAAATCCCATTCTGGTTTGTACCCTCATTTTTATTGGAAAATTCGGAATCTTGCAAAATCTTATGAGGTGGCTCCGTTGAGCTAAACATTTGAAACTTGGAATATAGTTCGGAGCTTCGTGATAATGTAATGTGATTGCAAAAAAAAAAAAAAAATTTAAGGGAAACTCACTTAAAATTTGGAGCTTTGCGATTCCTATTTAAGTAACTTTCCGGTGAGCTAGATTATTGAAACTTAGTACATAGATAAACAATTAAAAACCATACAATTCGCTTTACACAAAATTTCGCTTGATGGTATACTGATAGAGATAATTTAAAAATTCTTGAAAATTGGAGGGAATCTTAGATGAGTTTTTGAGTAACTTTTCCGTGAGTTTTTTTTTTTTTCGTGAGCTAGAGACTTGAAACTTGACACATTTTTCAGAACTCGGTGCCAAGGCAATATTTGTCCAAACCAATTACGCTAGGTGGCGGATGGATCAAGCTCACGAACTTCGAAAATTCGTTTGAAATTGGGCATATTGCTAGCGATTTTTTGCTAATTTCTTGGTGATAAAATTTGTATAAGTCAAAATTCGGATAGGTGGCGCGCTGATCAATATATGTAATTGAAACTTGTTAAAACGGGGAATCTTGCTATCGATTTTTAAATAACTTCAGGTTAAGCTAGAGACCTGTAAAAGTAGGTCGCCTCCCAGTTGGTGCACCCTGGGTAACGCTAAATGACCTACATGGCCTACACGGCTAGTTTCTTGTATTGCCGGTTCTACGAGAACGGTACCAGTACTTGTGCTGTACCCATCGTGCCGAAACAACCCGGGCCGTTTTCTTATATCGACCCGGCCAAGAGCAATACACTCGGGGTGACCCTGTCTGACATTTAGGCAGGGCTAAACCTCGCTACAACAACAACAACAACCTGAAACTTGAAACATTTTTCCAAACGTGATTTAAAATTTTTTTTTTCTTAACATCTTTTTATATTCAAACCGAAATCGTAATCGAAACTGAAATAAATGTTGAAGAACGAAACCGGAGCCGAAACCGATACACGTTATCCTTGTAAGTATATAAAGTTGTAAGGGCTTTGTTTGTAAGGAATTGGATTTTTTGGATTTTTGCCAAATTTTGACGGTTTATTCCTTGAATACATCCTCTCGACATGGGATATACGTTTTCTCGCTAGATGGCGCTATACAATCCCTATAAAAAACGTATTTATAGTCGGATTTTATCCATTTTTGGTACGTATGTTTGATACATAGGCGCTCGCTTCCCAGAGGCATGCATGTGTCAATTTTCTAGATTTGAGTTAATAGGCTCACGTGATCAACGTCTCGTTTCTCTACGATTCACGAAAATCCTGGGTTTCCAAAGTACAAGGAACCCCGGAAATTTGCAGTGCCATTTTTATAAAGGTGTAGTGCAATCTCTAAAAATTGTGCCAGAAAAACGAATGTGCTACACATTTAAGTTCCTCGCGCAACAAAAGTGTTAAAAGTGAATTTGAAAATTTTTAAAATTTTCGTTTTGCCAGAAACATGAATGTGTAGTAAAATTGTTACGTATACGACATGGTGTCTGCTGTTGAGGGCAACACATTTATGTTTCTAGCAAAACAAAAGTTTTGAAAAATTTAAAAATTCAGTTTTTAAAAATTTTCGTTGCGCCAGAACCATGAATGTGTAGCACATTCTGGCATAACGAATATTTAAAAAAAAAATTCTTTGAATTTTAATTTTGGCAGATTCATGCATCTGGCAAGCGAATGACGATATGTGTAATCAGAAACTCTGTAACAAGAATTTAATGCTGCAGATGACGCTTTAGTCTAAATATGTATATAAAATTGCAAAGTTTTTTGTCAAAAACTACTAAACGGATTTTTTGCCAAATTTTGACAGTTTATTACTTGAATACGAGGTGTGGCCGTGTGTAGAAGTCCATGCAAGTGGGGAAAGCTTCTGATCGCCATTCAACTGGGAATGGCAAGCCCCTATCGTCGATTGTATACCTGGGAAGCAGCATTACTACCAACAACAATGTAAGCCTGGAAATCCATAGAAGGACAACTCTTGCAAACAAATGCTACTTTGGGCTGAGTAGGCAATTAAGAAGTAAAGTCCTATCTCGACGAACAAAAATAACACTTTATAAGTCACTTATCGTACCCGTCCTGCTATATGGTGCAGAAGCATGGACACTGACAGCATCTGAGGAGGCGGCTCTGGGAATATTCGAGAGAAAAATTCTTCGAAAGATTTATGGACCCCTAAAAGTTGGCGACGGCGAGTACCGAAGAAGATATAATGATGAGCTGTATGAGCTTTACGCAGACGTGGACATAGTACAGCGAATTAAAACCCAGCGGCTCCGCTGGCTATGAGACGTGGTGCGAATGAACGAAGACGCTCCGGCCCAGAAGGTATTTTTATCGGCACCCGCCGGTGGAAGTATAGGAAGAGGGAGACCACCACTTCGATGGCAGGACCAAGTAGAGGCAGACTTGCGAGCACGCGGTGTCTCTAATTTGCGCCAGTTGGCTCAACAAAGAACCGACTGGCGTAACATGTTGGACGGCAAAAATCGCCCAGGCGGTTAAAGGCTATTTTAAGTAAGAAGTTACTTGAATACGTCTTCTCGGCATAGGAAATATTTTTGCCGCTAGATCTCGCTATAGGCGCTATATCTGGAAAATGCGTATTGATTGTCCGATGTCAAGGACGTACCCAGCTCTTGACAAAAGTTGGGGGGCCATTTTTATATATATTTATATATATATAAGTATATATATTTGCTAAGTAGATATAATTTTTCTTGGCGTACGCCATTGTCCGATGCTATTTAATTTTGCCACTTACATATGTTTGGCATATAATCAGAAACTTTGTTATAAAAATTTAGCCCGCCAGGTGGCGCTATAGTTGGGATATTAAGAAATCTGTATTTATGGTCCGTTTTTACCAAGTTTGTAAGTTATAGAAGGAAGAGCTCTGCTACAAAAAATTAGCCCCCTGCTAAGTGGCGATGGAGTCAAGATATTTCAAAACCCGCATTTATCGCCTTTTAAGTTTAGCAGATACCCGTGACTGCTAGTAAAACCTATAAAAAATTGGTTATACAATTAGTATAAAGGTATCTAAAATTTGTCTATACATTATAAAGGTAGTTATTATAAAAGTAACAATTTTTCACGGATAATCTTTGGTTCATTGTACTCAAGGCTGACCTAGCGAGGACAAGCCAAAGGACGAATATATATTAGCGCTATTGAATAAATACTGCAGGGATTTTTCTACTACATAAGCTAAACATCGTCGACAAAGGAATTCAAATAAAAAATAAAATCAAAATAAATACGGTATTTATATCAAAAGTTATATACTCGCTTAGCAACAACGGTAATGGCCACAATGCTCGTGTACGTTAACCCCGTCTTCCAGCCACTTTCTGCACACATTTAATTTATTCCAATCCTGTTATAGCACATAGCTCAAAATGTAGTATATAATAGAAGAAGAACAAGCATTAATACTACCCACAGATAGGCGAAGATTATAAGTCAAAATAGTAGGGAGCACGTTTGGGCGGTTTCCGAAGCTAACCGAAGAAAAATGGCTAACGCACCCCACACAACCATAAAAACACTACCAACAAAACATTATACCAATAACAAAAATTAGCAAAAACAAGAAAAATAAAAGAAACAACAAAAAAAAAACGAGCAACAATATGTGAATTACAATAAATACAAGAAGAATTTTGTAAATGCGCCATTTGGCGCCACCCCCAAAATTTGAGTAACTCAGCTCGTGTGAAGGCCCCACAAGAGGTGTAGCGGGACCAAACACTAGTCATGCGAAGTCGCAAGCCAACCGTGTGTAATCATTTAAGGTTTGTGTGGTCGTGTAACGTTTTATTACTTTTTCAAGAAATACCGCCTGCCAGTAATTGAGCAGCACAGTTGAGTTAGAGCAAACTGCGCAGGATCCACTTGAGCTCTGCCGGAAGTTGGTTTGAGGTTGTTATCTTGTGAATGCGAAGCTTTTACTCAATGCAGGCAAGTTGCAGATTAATTGAGTGAAATTTGGCCATTGCAGCGCTCTGCTATTGTTTATAATTTTAGTTGCAAGGGTGGTGTTAAGTGGAAAAGGTCTGGAAGCGGTATTTATAACCTAAAAAAGTAATTTTTTCAAACTAAAATTTCGTAAAATTAAATCACATTTCTTGCAGGTGACTGATATAAGTAATGTATGACCAGAGTAGCAGATGCCGGCGACTTTGTTTGCGAAAAAGGACTATAAAAACGTTTTTTTTTTAATATCTTGACTTCAGCGACACCTATCGGTGCAATCCAAAAATGAAATAAAGTAAAATAAAATAAAATAAAATAAGGTAAAAAATAATAAAATAAAACAAGGTAAAAACTAATAAAATGAAATAAAATAAAATAAAATAAAATGAAATAAAATAAAATAAAATAAAATAAAATAAAATAAAATAAAATAAAATAAAATAAAATAAAATAAAATAAAATAAAATAAAATAAAATAAAATAAAATAAAATAAAATAAAATAAAATAAAATAAAATAAAATAAAATAAAATAAAATAAAATAAAATAAAATAAAATAAAATAAAATAAAATAAAATAAAATAAAATAAAATAAAAAAAAAAAAAAAAAAATAAAATAAAATAAAATAAAATAAAATAAAATAAAATAAAATAAAATAAAATAAAATAAAATAAAATAAAATAAAATAAAATAAAATAAAATAAAATAAAATAAAAAAAAATAAAATAAAATAAAATAAAATAAAATAAAATAAAATAAAATAAAATAAAATAAAATAAAATAAAAAAAAAAATAAAATAAAATAAAATAAAATAAAATAAAATAAAATAAAATAAAATAAAATAAAATAAAATAAATAAAATAAAATAAAATAAAGTAAAATAAAATAAAATAAAATAAAGTAAAATAATATAAAATAAAATAAAATGAAATAAAATAAAATAACATAAAATAAAATAAAATAAAATAAAATAAAATAAAATAAAATAAAATAAAATAAAATAAAATAAAATAAAATAAAATAAAATAAAATAAAGTAAAATAAAATAAAATAAAATAAAGTAAAATAATATAAAATGAAATAAAATAAAATAACATAAAATAAAATAAAATAAAATAAAATGAAATAAAATAAAATAATATAAAATAAAATAAAATAAAGTAAATTCAATAAAATATAAAAATATAAATAAAATAAATAAAGAAAATTAAATGAAAGAAAAACAAAATAAATAAATCAATTAAAATAAAATTAAATTAAATCTAAACTAAAAAAGTAAATCCTTTGTTTGATTTTACACTTATGAGAACAAAATTAACAAAAGGAATGAAAATCAACACTGAAGATGGCGCATTGCCGAAACCGGTTTGCCTCAAAACCAAAATTAACAAGGGATGACGGAAAGTCGTTCCAAAGTAATTCAAAATTAGCAAACCCTTTTCATAAGAATACGTTGTTCCCCAATTTTTTGCCACCTTAATTAACATAGCACCCAATGGGGAGACTATTGGAACCTCTATTAAAATTTTAAAACTAAAAAAATCACATTTTTGCTTTTAATCCGATCCCTAATATAAAAAAATATGAATAAGGTGCAGTTTATTTAACGATTCAATGCCTCAGGTTAATTTCTTTCCATAGCATGCTATAATTCAGATAAGTTATGCACAACAAATGCGAAACCAAAACAACTAATACTTAAGCCTAAAAGTATGCACCAAAATTGTCGGGACCTACAGTTTTTTGCCGACTGCGAACGGCACTCGCAAAGCAGATATGTTTTTAAGCTATTGCATAGATTTTATCGCAGGCTTTGGCGGTGGGAGTGAAATGAAAAAAAAAAAATGTTAATGTTAAAAAAGTTCGTAGTAACGGACTAACAATCATACACATCAATAATTTCAGAGAATAAAAAATAATATCTAGTACGAGGACTGTTGGATAGGTGTGCAAAAGATTTCTACATACCAGCAAGCCCCAATTCTTATTCAAATACCACAAAGACAAACCTCATTTCAGATACTGAAACGTGGTTGTTGAAACCTAAACTTGACAAGAGATGACGGAAGAATTGGGTAAACTGTGGCAATTCTGCTAGCATAATTTTAGGCGTTTGATTTGACATATTCTCCGAACTCTAGTAATGACACCTTTTTCCTACTGGGTTGCTATAATTTGTAATAATTATACATATAATTTTTAAACAAATCTCGCAACGAAAAAATAACAATAATTGCTAAAATTTAAAAGGGTCGCTTAAATTTAATACCAACTACATTAATAAATTCACACCAAATAGCGGATGTCGACATTCGTATCTTGATGTAAATGCGTATAATTATTCGTGTAACCCTAGGTTAAATAGCAATCACTCGTGTTCATAAACACATAAAAACATACCGTACAAAGTATTCGAATAGTCAGAGATAACTCCGAGACTAGTTATGAGACTAATACCTAATTAGAGGAATGGTTTCCAAAAATGTCTACCTTAATTAAAGACTTTTTTCAAGTTCTTATTTAAATTTCAATCATTGTAGAGTAGTAAAGTTCAAGCAGTTTCCGAAAAAACGTATCTGTGATGGCTGTCTGTATAGAGTATTCTTAAAATTTTTATTGCTGGGTACATAATCCTTTTATGGTATGTGTGTTCGTTCGCTGTGTTACGTGCTGGTTGCGCCTTATCAGCGTCAATTTGTTCACACTTGTCGCGCTTGCTGGGAGGTCACGCAGGGTTTAAGTTCGCTGGCAATTTTGAACGCGAGCTTTAGTATGGTGGTATGGGTGACAGTGCCTATGGCATGGGTCTGATTTATATGGAATACAACAGCGGTAGACAACAGCGATTTGCAACATATGGAAAGTGTTTAATTAGCGAAATTTAAAATTTATGAACTCGACTAACGAAAGTGAACAATTGCTGGCAAAATACGTGGATGATTGCAAAACAACAACAAAACAATGCGCATATACATGTGTGTGAAAGTATGTATGTATGTATGCATCGAGCATAATAAAACAATAACAATAAAACTGGTAATTATGGGGATATGCTCAATTACAAATTAAAGCTCTACAAATGCTCGATGAAAATATGACAAAATTTATGATGATAAGGGAAATTAATTCAATTACACGCAATAAAAAGATAAACAAAATATTATTTAAAACAATCATTTAAAGCTTATTGATTTCGAAAAGACTGTTTAAGGGCGCACAAATAAAACCGTTAAATTAAATTATTTACTTTAGTAAAGCCCCATTTGAACTTTAAAAGTTGAATAAATGTTTCTTGTTGTTGTGGTTTATTTTTTAACCTTTATTTTATTTTATTTAATTTATTTATTTTTTTTTTTAATATAATATTTTTTTTTTTACTATAGGTAATTTATATGATTTAATTTAATATAATTAAATTTTATTTTATTTTGTTTTATTTCATTTTATTTTATTTTATTTTATTTTATTTTTTTTAATTTTATTTTATTTTATTTTATTTTATTTTACTTTATTTTATTTTATTGTATTTTATTTTATTTTATTTTATTTTATTTTATTTTGTTTTATTTTATTTTATTTTATTTTATTTTATTTTATTTTATTTTATTTTATTTTATTTTATTTTATTTTATTTTATTTTAGTTTATTTTATTTTATTTTATTTTATTTTATTTTATTTTATTTTATTTTATTTTTTTTATTTTATTTTATTTTATTTTATTTTATTTTATTTTATTTTATTTTATTTTATTTTATTTTATTTTATTTTATTTTATTTTATTTTATCTTATTTTATTTTATTTTATTTTATTTTATTTTATTTTATTTTATTTTATTTTATTTTATTTTATTTTATTTTATTTTATTTTATTTTATTTTATTTTATTTTATTTTATTTTATTTTATTTTATTTTATTTTATTTTATTTTATTTTATTTTATTTTATTTTATTTTATTTTATTTTATTTTATTTTATTTTATTTTATTTTATTTTATTTTATTTTATTTTATTTTATTTTATTTTATTTTATTTTATTTTATTTTATTTTATTTTATTTTATTTTATTCTATTTTATTTTATTTTATTTTATTTTATTTTATTTTATTTTATTTTATTTTATTTTATTTTATTATATTTTATTTGTTTTTTTTTCTTTTATTTCATTTTATTTATTTAGCTTAATTTAATTTAATTTAATTTTATTTTATTTTAATTTTTTTTTATTTTTTTAAATTTAATTTTATTTGCTTTATTTTAATTTATTTTATTTTTTTGCTTTATTTTATCTTATTTATTTTCTTACTTCAGCTAAGAAAGTGTTTCTGACAAAGTTTTAATTTTGTAATTTAAATCCATACCTTTTATCAATCAAACACACATATGAACCTTAGAGGGTTCAAAAAATGTGTGGAAAAAATTATGGTTCGAATGAATAATACACATGTGCGGAAAGTAGTATTGTTCTGGGATAACGGTAAGCCGTGTCTATTTTTATACTTATTCTAAGTTCGCAAAAAACTTCTTGAGGGAAGGCTTCGTAAATTACACGACTTAATATTTTGCCCATACATAAATGACTGTGTAACAAATCTCCATCTTTGAATTTTTATAAAGACAACAGGATCCTTTCCAATGTTATCGAAAAAACGTATTCGAAAGAAAAAGAAATTGGAATTTTAAAAATAATTTAGTTGATTGCATAGCAATATATTTTTTAGCAAAAATAATTGTGTACATCTTGAAAGTTGGCAATTAGAGTCCCCTTTTTATAGGTCATACACAGCGTATGAGTAACATTAAGTAATGCAGTTAAGAAAGTTTCAGGTTAATAGTATTCATGTTTTGGTTGATATCTCCGAAACGGATTGAGACATCGAAATAAAACACATCTGTCATTTGATACCCATATAGTAAAATCAATTTATAGGACACACATTTTGCATTATCCTTTAATATTTTTATAAACATTTATTTTCACTACTTTTTTTTAGATTGCAGTATAGTTTTTGATGCATAATAGTCAAAATAATAAATAAAAAACTTTGATTTTTTGGGACAGTTTAATATACACATAAATGCCATTGAATAGAAAAATTGCTCAGAATAAAAAAAATTCAAAAATCGCTACACACAAATCAAACTGACCACAAACGCAATCGCTGAATACCAAACATTCAATGCCACATATTTTTGCACTATTTCATGCCATTTATTATTTTTACGAGCTAAATATTGCACAAAATTAAAAGTCGAGCAGACGCCAGCTAATAAACCTAATTCATGCGGAAAATCTGACTTTTTTATTTGCATTTCATACATTTATTGGATGGCAGGCAGCGCGCAGTGGCATTTTAAGTATTGTGGTTGGCTTTGTTGTTGTCATTGCGGTTATTGTTCATGTTGTTGCATTTAATGTTGCCAATTTGATATAATTGTGTGGTAAAAGGCAATTTTCATTTGTAAACGAGCGTTGTTACATTTCAATATTGTGTATAGACATTCATGGGTGAGTATGTATGTAGGTATGCACTTTAGTTTATACGTATATACTTTACATAAATATTTATGCAATTACTTGTAAATGTTTTTTAAACTATGTAGAGTTGTTCACATACAATTGCGAGCATACGTATTTATGTTCAATTTAATGGTATATTTGTATTGTGGTAAGTAATAGTACAACATAGATAAACAGTTTGCTTAACGCTATACTAACGCTTATCGATTTTTTTGTAAACTGGCAATTCATTGATTGCAATTAATAAATAGTTCACTTCTGCGGTGTGGAAATTGAAAAAAAAAATCAAGAATAATTTCAATGACGCAGTTTGCTTTTGTAGCTCAGTGTAAATAAAGACGACAAGACTAGTAATGCATTTGACTAAATGTTTTGGTAGAAAGTGGTCTGATATCGATTAGTTATTTGGGACTCCAAGCCCTGAGCCTACACATACTAATAAGTAGGTTAGAGTTTTTCTTGCTCCAAATTGTATTTCGAATAAGATGCACGGCAAAATGTTACTCATACGCCCTGGCATATACTTTTATTTTATTTCTTTATAGTACTTGGGTGACCGAGCTTGCTCGGTGCTAACAATCCCTGCAGCGAAACCTCAAACTTGTCAGAAAAATACTAGTATAAAACTATAATTTTCTGGCTGAACTCATACTAGTCAGGAAATATACATTCCATACCAGTATACAACTAGATTTTTCTGGATGAAATTATACCAGTTGAAAAACACAAAATTCATTCGTTTCGTTTTCTCTTATAATTCATAGATGCTTTTTCGTGATAGGGTAAATACAAATAGTTAGCCGCTGCTCTCTTAAGAATAAAGTCGAGGGATAAAATAAAGGGTAAGCCAGGAAAATTCTGGTTGAAATCATACTAATCCAGGTTGAATGCTTTTTGAACTAGTATGGGACTAGTATATTTTATACTAGTCCTTATTGGACTAGTATGTGGACTATTTTGTTTTATGGAAATTATACTAGTCCAGGTTGAACTAGTACGGAACTGGTATTTTACAACTAGTATGAAACTGGTATTTCCTGACTAGTAGATAACTGGTATATTCTGGTCGAAATCTGACAATTAAAATCTCGTAGGACATCAACACGTAAAAAATACCAATACACTGACTAGTTGGGCCCGGTGCAGCAACTAGTTGTAAAGTAGTTTTCAACTAGTTGCTTTCGCTGCAGGGAATTTAGCGCTAACTTAACTTACCCAAAACGATGCCACAATAACCCTAAAATAATCCTAAAATGACCCCAAAAAGTTCCTTAAATGTTCCCAAAATGATCCGAAATTGAATCCAAAATGACCCAAAAATGATCCCAAAATTATCCTAAAATAATCCAAATATGATCCCAAAAAGATACAATACAAAAACAATACGGTAAAATGGTAACCCTGGGCGGCAAACCTACTTGAAAATGTTTTAGTTGGTATGTCGGCAAAAATACCAAAATAACCCTTAAATGTTCCCAAAGTGATGCGAAAATGACCCCAAAGTTGTCCCTAAATGATTTGAAAATAGCCCCCAAAATTATCCCACAGACCCCTAAGTGATCGTAAAATAACTGAAGTATGATCCCAAAATGACCATAAAATATACAAATACAATACGGTAAAATGGCAACCCTAGGTGGCAGCCACACTTGAAAATATTTTAGTTGGTATGTCAGCGAAAATACCTTTAATTTGATACCTATATTGGCATATATACTGACTTTTCTAAAGCCTTCGATAGAGTTTCTCACAGGATTCTGATTACTAAGTTAGCTTGTCTCGGATTCCACTCCTCTCTTCTGAATTGGATAACCTCATATTTGTCTAATCGGCGTTGTGTAGTCTCGCTTGATGGCTCGATTTCAGAATTTTTTGTTGCTTCTTCTGGTGTTCCCCAGGGAAGCATTTTAGGCCCTCTTTTATTCGTTCTTTTCATTAACGACATTGGCAGTTGTTTCTCATTTTCGAATTACCTTCTTTATGCTGATGATTTGAAGGTATTCAAGGTGGTGAAGGATGCTGATGATGTAAGTAGACTTCAAAGTGATTTAAATAATCTCCATTTATGGTGTTTAAAATCGCGGTTATCCTTAAACATTGATAAGTGTTTTCACCTTACTTACACTAGGCGTCAGAATCCTACTCCCTCGCTGTACTATATCGCCAATTGTGTTTTAAACAAGGTTATTGAAACTAAAGATCTAGGAGTAATTTTTGAGGCGAAGTTGTCTTTTAATAATCATATTAATTTCATTCTTTCTAAGGCATACTCGGTATTGGGCTTTATACGACGTAATTCCACAGAGTTTTCAGATCCTTACACATTTAAGCTTCTTTTCACGTCCCTCGTTCGCTCTAAATTAGAATATGCGGTTATTATTTGGAGACCATACGATCAACAATCAATAAAAAGGATCGAAAGGGTTCAAAAAATTTTTCTAAAATATGCTTTACATTCCTTGCGTTTCGAGGATCCTGTGCCTTCGTACCATTTGCGGTTGTTGCTTATTGATCTCTGCTCCTTAGATAAAAGAAGGTCTATTCTCTCCCTTTCTTTTATTTTCAATATAATCAATGGCATGATTGATTGCCCAATTCTTCTAGAGCGCATAAACTTTAATGTTCCGATAAGAAGTCTCCGTAACTCTTTTCCTTTCTATGTTGAAAGTTGCAGAACAAATTTTGAAAGAAATGCTCCTATTACGCGGGCCTTATGTGAATTTAATGACTTATCTTCTTATAAGTTAATTGACTTTTCTTTTTCGAGATCTACTTTTGTGTTAATTTTAAATTCTATTATTCAATAAGCATTTTTTGTTAATGTATCGTTAGTCTGTAAGGTACTTTGTACTGTAGATTTGAAGTGAATAAATAAATAAATAAATAAATATATAGCTCCATAAAAAAAAAATTAATAGGTGGCAACCCTGTAAACCGCCCCAAGTGGCAATCCCAAAGCGTAGAGTCTTTGAATCAATCATACTATCTATGTGCCAAATTTCATCCCAATCGGTCAAGTGGTTCTCGAGATAGTACCGGACCTACAAATATACAAATATACAAGTTTAGCTCGTTTAAAGTTACTAGAGTTCGCCCAGTGGTTGAAATTCAACCAAAAAACCTTATTTTATTTTCCTACCTTTTTGCTATTTCTTAAATTTTCCTTTCTTTTCCATATTTTGTATATTTTTGGTTTCTATACATTCCTATTCATTTTGCCTTTTCCTCCCTCTTTACACCATTCAGTAATATAGTTTCAATGTTGATAATTATTTATTCTTCTTAGGTCGTCTTCATACGTATTCCTTTCCGTTCCTTTCCTTAGCATTTGAATTTATTTCTTTAGCTTTTCTTTCCTTCTCTTCCCTTTTATTTCCTTTCTTTATCTTCTCCGTTCTTTTCCTTTTCTTTCCTTTTCCCTTCTTTCCTTTTCTTTCCTTTTCTCTTCTTTCATTTCATTTTATTTCCCTTCTTTTTTTCTTTCTTTTCTGTTCTCCTCTGTTCTTTTCTTTTATTTTTCTTTCTTTTCGTTTCTTTTATATTCTTACCTGATCCTTCTTTCCATTTCCATTACATTTTCCTTTTATTTTCTTTTTCTTTCCTTTTCTTTCCTTTCCTTTCCTTTCCTTTCCTTTCCTTTCGTTTCCGTTGCTTTAGTTTCCTTTCATTTTATTCATTTTTTTTCTTTTCATTTCTTTTCTTTTATTTTTTTCTTACCTTTATTTTCTTTCACTTTTTTTCTTAAATTTCCCTTCCTGTCATTTCGTTTCCTTACCTTTCCTTTTCTTACCTTTCCTTTCCTACCGTTTCCTTATTTTCTTTTTCTTTCATTCATTTCCTTAACTTAGTTTTTTTTAGCTTTTCATTACCTTTCTTTCCATACCTTCTTCCTCGCTACATTTTCTTTCCCTCCTTTTTTTTATTCTTTCCTTTCTTTGTCTTTCTCCTTTTGCTTCTCTTTTCCACTGCTTTACCTACATTACATTTCCTTTCTTCCCTTCATTGTTTCTTTTCCATTCCTTTCCTTTCCCTTTGATTTTTCTGTCATATTTTCGGTTCCTTACTTTAACTTACCTTTATTTTCCTTTTATCCATCCCTTTCCTTTCCTATTATTTTCTTAATTTAATAATTTTATTTATTTCATTTTGTTTCATTTTTATTTATTTTATATTATTCCCTTTCCTTTCATTTCCAACAAATTTTATTTTTTTTACTTTCAACCACTTTTCTATTTCTGATTTTATTTTTTTTTGATTTTATCAATTTTCCTTTTTATTTTATTTCACTAAGTGTAGCTACGAAGGGCCTTGTGCATGATCTAGCTTATTTGTGCTTTTTTCAAAAGCATTTGCTTCTCTGAATCTCCACGCACAGATTTTGTTTTTGTAAGCACTGTTTGTACCTAAGCTCAATAAAATTGACGCGCTGGCTCATGTTATCTTATTTCTGCCAACAAAACAACTCACCCTACTGCAATGAATGCAAACACAACAATGCAAGTGGTCATACCTACATACACCCATAACAGCGGCTCTATAAAGCGAATGCGTGTATAGCACTTGTAGTGGTGTGATTTTCAAATCATATTATAATTAATTTTTTTTTGGTTGTTGTCGCACACCCTGCTCGGCGAGACATATCGATACATACCAAATTTTATATACCTGAGAATTGTGGTTATTGCAAAAAAGGGAGAAAGCTGTTATGTTTGCGCATTTATATATAATAGATTAGATAGATAGATTTTTTTTTATGTTGTTCTATTATGTTTAATTTTGCTTTTATTTTATTTCAGTTTATTTTATGTTATTTTATTTTATTTTATTTTATTTTATTTTATTTTATTTTATTTTATTTTATTTTATTTTATTTTATTTTATTTTATTTTATTTTATTTTATTTTATTTTATTTTATTTTATTTTATTTTATTTTATTTTATTTTATTTTATTTTTTTTTTATTTTATTTTATTTTATTTTATTTTATTTTATTTTATTTTATTTTATTTTATTTTATTTTATTTTATTTTATTTTATTTTATTTTATTTTATTTTATTTTATTTTATTTTATTTTATTTTATTTTATTTTACTTTATTTTATTTTATTTTATTTTATTTTATTTTATTTTATTTTATTTTATTTTATTTTATTTTATTTTATTTTATTTTATTTTATTTTATTTTATTTTATTTTATTTTATTTTATTTTATTTTATTTTATTTTATTTTATTTTATTTTATTTTATTTTATTTTATTTTATTTTATTTTATTTTATTTTATTTTATTTTATTTTATTTTATTTTATTTTATTTTATTTTATTTTATTTTATTTTATTTTATTTTATTTTATTTTATTTTATTTTATTTTATTTTATTTTATTTTATTTTATTTTATTTTATTTTATTTTATTTTATATTATTTTTTTTTTATTTTATTTTATTTTATTTTATTTTATTTTATTTTATTTTATTTTATTTTTTTTTATTTACATACCTATACCCAATATGCAGTGAGTTTTCTGACGTTCATTTGTTAATCTGAATGAAGTTTATAAACATCCAGCGGTTTTAATTTTTCATATTTTTGTTATTAATACTATTAGCAAGAGCTCACATTAAGAGCATAACTTATTTATATACTCCAACTTATTTGCTTATATTAATTAATTAATAGCATTATTTTATTTTGTCAAAGTGTATTGCACTGCTGCAGCTGCTTGCGTTCATTTCACTCGCCAAGGGCATTTTTGCATTTGCTTATTTAAATGTAACCATTCATAGACATAACAATTATTACGAGTAAACCATGCATCACTATTCAATTTAAAAGCTACATAGCAAACCAAACGAAATATTGTGGGTACGAAGCCAGAAGTTTAAACAGAGATTTAAGCTTTTCATTCTAGTTGAATGTTAACAGAAACTTGGCCCAATTGCATCAACTTGCCAATTGCCACACTCGCCTCATACATTTTTTTATTGTCAACAATAATTAAATCATTTTAATGTTGGTTCACAATTTTAAATTTTTAGTCAGGCATAATTGAATTTTTAAGCAGATACTGGCGCGTCGCATTCATATTGGATGTACAATTATAATATATTTAAATTGTATTTTAGATGAGTTGATGAAAAATTGGTTGAGTTATTAATAAATAAGTGAGTTTGAAGCAATTCTAAAAGTTTCAACGGAAAAATGTGTATATTATTAATTAATACCAATTTGAAATAATTTAAGAAATAAGACAATAAAAAAAAGAAATAAAAAATAATAAAAAAAATAAAAATAAAAAAATATAATCAAATTTAATAAAGGAAAGTTTTTGAAATCATTAATGAGTACACATGTGTTAAAAAAAGCTTGCTTTAAGAATGTATTTAGAACTATATATATGTATCTTTGATCTGTGTCATTAATATGCACAGCAGCAAAGTCTTCCAAGTTATAGTTTCGACTTTTTTTTGACTACCCTAGACAGCGGAATACAACTGTCTTCTTAGTTAACTTTGCTCAAGATTTCATTGCACATTCATATAAACTAGGATGTGCGTGCATTCATTTTAGAGGCGATGAAAAGCGCACAAAGTTAACACATCACAACCACTTGTGCAGGTGTTGTTGCAGCTTATTGCTCTTTGGATTTTCAATTTTCATTTCTAATTTCAAAAGTACCTCTACACTCGCATAGTCATCAATATTCCTGCGAAACCACAACTCATTTGCATATTCTTACGGGTTTCACTTTCACATACATTCGTTCATTTAAAAAAGGTTTTTTGCAAGTAAAAGGCATTCTCATTCTTCATTCTCATTCTACACACATACACATACATATCTACATATGCTTCGAAACATAGTCTGTCTTTGGCCTTTCATGGGATCATTGTTCTGGATGTGCATTTGATGGTTTGGTGGTTTGACTATTTCGATGGATTGTCTATATTATTCGGTTTTAGAAAGCATTCGTGCATGAAGATGTTTGATGCGAGGGCGCTGAATTTATTGTATGTTTGTGAGCAAGAAAGGTTTTATAAAGTTAAACATTCCATAGAGGTTTTGGTAAAATACTACATTTAGTTTTTTTTTTATGCAATTTAATTTAACTTAATTAATTTAATTTAATTTATTTTTTTATTTATTTTACACATTTCA